>OY856414.1:637500-1237500 GCA_963693085.1 Alisma plantago-aquatica
AGGAAGTGTAAAAGCTTAGCATACATGAACAAGTAATAAGAGACATGCACCAACATAATCTCAACAATCCACAAATATTATTAAAAAACATTGTTTATTACATAGTTTCTAATTATAAATTGAGAGCAAACTTTTACTAGTCTTGATCATGTACACTAGGGATCTTACAACAAGTGCACCTAGCATAGCTCATCAGACCCATCAACTTGTAGCCTTCTGTGAACCTATAAAATATGTGAAACAAGCGGGTCAACACACGACACATTGAATACAAGGCAGAAATATACATATATGTAAGCTTTGCATAATTCAAAAAGAGTTGTAAAAGAACGAACAAGAATAAACAATCTAAATGCTTAGGAAAATAAGAGCCCATGTTTTATGTCATTTTACTCCAATTATACCAACATTATCATGTATTCAAAGGCCTTTGACTAACTTCTCGTTGGAAGAGTCTGTAAGGGTGCTCAAGATTAGCTAACCCTTTTATACGTGAGGGACCTCAAGGCCATCACTAAGAGATAACCCTGTTTCTAAATTTTTATAATGGAGTTCTATATATATGTGTGTTCAATTTATAAAAATGATGAGACAAACATCAAGTACAATACTAGAATATTAAATGGAAATATTCGAGCAAGTACACAAGCATGTGTACATATCAGCTTCGAGGATAGCAGTGTCATAGAAGCCTTTTTTGCTGCCGCACGGTTTTGATACCGAAGAATGACTCTCCTGTGGACCTACAGAAAGACTTCCGCCCGATTTCCATTGAGAATCTGGCACTAAGAATTATAGCCAGGATTGTTAATAATAGGATGGTCGAGCTTCTTCCAAAGATCATCTCGCCTTTCCAGGGGCGTTTGTGAAGCACAGGGACATATCCCATCATATACGTCTTCTTCAAGAACTCGCCCATGATATTAGACAAGGTTCTCTATGGCAAAATATGATCATTAAACTAGATATGTCGAAAGCATATGACAGGGTATCTTGGGTTGTGTTGGAGAAAATCATGGAGAGGTTTGGTTTTATCAAAGGTACTATAGATCTTTGCATCAGGTTCTTTAAAGAAGCCTGGACGACGGTTTCCGTTGGGGACTTCACTGAAGGTTTATTCTCCTTGAAGAAAGGTCTCAAGCAAGGCAATGCCTTATCCCCCTCTCTGTTCATCATCTTTGAAGACATGCTGGCTAGAAGACTTATTCATCTGCAGGAAGAAACAGTAATTGATACTTACTTCACAAGGGGCCCCGACATCTCACCCCCGATCTTGATGTATGCAGACGATCTGGTGCTGTTATTAGATACGTCTAATGGATCAGTTGTGATCATTAGACAGGTGATACAAGATTATGAAAGGGCGACCGGTCAGAGGATCAATAGAGCAAAATCTACTTGTGTCCTAGGAAGTTCAGATAGCTTTACGAGGGACCGCATCACAGAAGAGATTGGGATCGATCATATTGCAGACTCGTTGACATACCTTGGTGTTCCTATCTCCATGGGGAGGGTCTTGAAGAGAGACTTTGAATATCTGAATGTGAGAATCCAAAATAGGGTGGCATCATGGAAGGCGAGGATGCTATCGTTTGCTAGTAGAAGATTGCTGATTAAACATGTTTTGGATAGTACTGCTATCCATACTGCATCGGCGGCAGGTATTCCAATTTCTACTTGTAATAAGTTAGAGATGATGATGTCTCGTTTTTTATGGGCCGACAGAGACAATCATGACAGACGAGCTTGGGTAGCTTGGAAAAGGATGTCCATTCCCACGACTTTTGGAGGTCTGGGTTTTCACTCCCTTCGGCTTATTAATCAAGCTTTCATCGCCAAAGCTTGCTGGGAGATACTCACAGGAGATTCGCTCTGGGCTACATTCTGTAGGAAGAAGTACGGTTCACTAACAAGGAACAGTTCTGGTCTATACCCACCACATCTGAAGAAAGGTGCTAGGGCGTACCCTTGCTGGAAGAAGATTTGGGAGTTGTTTCCGTCCATTTACCCAAAATGTAGATGGATTATAGGGTCTGGTGATATTCCTTTCTGGGACACATATTGGTGTGAACGGAGGATGGTCGATCATGCTTTACATAGATCGGACAGAAACTTGAGGTTCCTTGTCAAAGATTTCTAGACCGAGGACCACGGCTGGGACTGGCAGGCCCTGAACATGATCATCGACGAAGAAGGCTTGGCGATAATCAAACGAGCAGGCCTGTTCATCTCTGACGATAAAGATTATCTCAGCTGGACGTTAACAGATAATGGACAGTTTGACATTGAATCTACAAAGAAGCTCTTGTTTACCCCACCTTTGACAGGTTGCATAGATCTAGATAAGGTGTGGAAGCTGGACTTTGGAAGATGCTGCACTGCGCCATTCCAACGGATGACAACATTAGTAGATGCAACATTAATCTTGCTTCTAGATGTTCGTGTTGTGAAGATCCTTCGTCGGAGGATATTGTTCATTTAGTGTTTGAGAGCCAGATAGTGAGATACTTCTGGGGTAAATACACGGTTTTGGTTCAGGAACCTGCTCCATAGAGTTTCTCATCTTTACTAGCTGTTTGCAGTCTCATACATACCCGCTCGGCAAGAACATGGATAGGGAGCAGACTGGCCGCCATCATCGTGGAGAGCATATGGAGGATTCGCTGTCTAAACATGTTTGAGAATGGTAGGAAAAACCTGGACTTAGAATGGGAGTTTTTGATTATGAGATTAAACATTATGATGAAGAAGAAGTGCTTCGTGATCAAAGAAGGGCCTGAATTCTTTCAGGCTTTAGCTGATAACAGACTGAATGAACCATCATGGCGAGTCAGACATATAAAGCTTCTGAGATGGAACCCGCCAGATATACATAATATCAAGCTGAACATTACCGCAGATGAGGAAGGCAATAAACGCAGATGGGCGGCAGGCATCATTCGCAATCATAATGCAGACACTTGCTTGATCTTCCGTGCTTGGCTTAAAAATGAAGACTTCAAGATGGCCTACATACAGGCGTGCATCATTGGGCTGAAGTTGGCGGGTGACCAAATGCTCCAGGTTTCTTCTATTAAGGTGGATGATAGATCTATTTATAGCATCCTTTGGAAGGATGCTCCTGTACCTTGGAGAGTGAGAACTTATGCTAAAGAGCTTAGAGATGAGCTGCAAACGGCTAGCATCAATGGGGCTTATGTGCATAAGATGGTGAATGCCATTCCAAGGGAGGTTGGAAGGCTTGGTCATGGATCTTCTAACATTTTTGTTGCTACGGATTCTAGTAGATTCCCTAACAAGATTCGTGGGATGATCGGGTTAGAAAAGAGAAAGACCCCCTACGTCGTTATAGAGAGAGCGATGGTTGAGTCTTCCTTTGTATGTTTTATGATGAGTGTCTTCTGTTCCTTTTTGTGGTTTTGGGGAAAATACCCGAGATATTAGAGCGGGAGATGTAATTTTTTATGATGATTTATCCCACAAGAGGGGTGTGGGATGAATAAGAGCGACCCCTGGCTTAATTTAAAAAAAAAAGTTGAACATTACCACTGGAAGAGCAGTCGATCCGGAAGGAAATCTTCATAGATGGGCGGCGGGTATCGTGAGGAATAGGAGAGGACAAGCTTTGTTGGTCTTCAGAACCTGGTTGCAGGCAGACGACTATGTTATAGCATACATTCAGTCGTGTATTGTTGGGCTTAAGATTCTTGAAGACAAATGCTTGAAGGTTGCTACCATTGAGATGGTTGACCAACGCACCTTCGACATCCTGTGGGGGATTGCTGATGCACCATGGAAAGCCATCCCGATGATCAGAGAACTGAGAAGAAAGATCTTTACAGATGCGATTAATGGCTCTCTGGTTCACAAAGTGATAAACTCCATCCCGAAAGAAATGGGTTCCTGGGGCTCTTACATGGAGGATATCTATATTAGTTATATCCCAGAAAACCTGCCGCAGAAGATCAAGGGCATGTTGACCATGGAGAGGCGCAATATTCCATATTTTCATGTGTATAAGGGCTGGCATTGAATTTAGAAGGGCGTGGTCTATGTTTTGGTGTTGTTTAGGAGAACGGCTGATCGTGGTTGGTTTTTCACGGGTGTATAGAGGTGTGTTCTTTCCTTTGCTTGGGGAGGATACCTGCCATTCTTATAAGCAGGAGTTGTAAATGTTTTTTCGGTGATTTTGCCTACATGAGGAGGGTAGGATGAATACAAGTACCTCTTGGCTTAACAAAAAAAAAGCATGAAATCCATAGTCATATAGCTCTTTAAAGCCCATATCTGATTTAGAGATTCATAACTTCACTTATCCTTGACCATCTAGCCACAAGCAACATCTGAATAAGAATAGGATTGCACATATGCATTAGATTCTGATCATTAACCTTACTAGTTCCATTTTAGGGTTTTGGCCAAGTTAGGTTACAAGTTACTTAATTACATGTTTGATGATCTTTTACTAATTTAGACTTCATTACGAAGGTGTTGTGTTCAAGTTTCATGTCATTTGGATGTTCCATTCATTGTATATCAACATTTTGAGGTTAAAGCATATACATGCATTCTAGGGTCAAAAGACTCACAATAGAGAAATAAAGGTGAATGATCATCAAGGCAAGGGGTCCAAGCAATCGATACACGAAAACTTCTAATTCCCTACAATTGATATCAATAAAACTATGCAAATGAGAGGGAGGTTCACTACATTGGCTATAGAAACCGATACACGAAAACCTCTAATTCCCACGAACATGATTTGAGGCAAGACATATAGCGTGCAATATGAGAACATACCCTACATATGCATGAATTGTGGAAGAGTAGGACATAATGAACACATATGTCCATCACCAAGGCCGATCGTGGAGACTATGAAAGCTACAACATATACAAGACCAAATATGCAGACAAGTGATGAGGTCCTGAAACTGGCCTTTTCTAAGGAGATCCATGTGTGACAATTCTTTAAGAAACCAAGGAAGAAGCCAAATGGAAAAGACAAAGATGAGGCCATTGGGGGAGTGAAACACAAAAATCAATTCCAAGAACTACAAAATTTAGAAGATGAAGCGGAGGAGGATGAAGTAAAGGAGATCACTGAAGACTAGAATGCAGTGAAGGACTCTAATGGGCTAATAATTAACGGGAGAGAAAGGAAGAAGAACACAAAGAATCTGAATAATAACCGGGACGAGGGTTCAATTTTAAAACCTAAATAAAATCTAGAACACCATGAGAAGGCACCTACAGAAAAAATAGATACTACAACAAAAGGTAACAAGGACTATATGGGACATAGTTCAGTCATCTTAATGGGTGACAACGTGTTTGAGGGGCTCAATTTCGACAATATTGCAGAAAAAAATATCAGGTCTCTATTGGGGAAACAAGTGTGATGAGGAGTCAGAACAAAAGCAATACCACTCATGTAGGAGTTCATCTAAGGAACAGGAAAAAGGTAAATTAGGTGGATAATGTGTGGCCCGACACAAGAAAAAGAGTGAAACAAACACATCGAGAAGACCTGGAGAAGGAAGCAGTTGCAGGTGACTGTATGGATAAAACTAAAAATGGCGATTCATGAGATTAATGTGTTGGAATGTATAGGGTGCTCTAGACAAAAACACCCAACTCGTGATAAAGGAACTGGTGAACAAATATCAACTGTCTATTATGGTTGTGGTGGAACCGTGAGTGAACGGAGGTACTGCGAACATGATTGTCAAATCTCTGGGTTTTGAAAAATCCCACAGAGTGGAGGCTTAAGGTTTTTGTGGAGGGGTCTTTGTTATGTGGAAGGAGAACCTCATCATTGTTGATATCCTCCGATATCATAGGCAATATGTTCATTGTAGGATAGAAATTCAAAAATTTAAGATATTGTGAATAAATTCATGAATGAGGCAATGAAATGGAATGACAAGGTAAGAAACAAAAAGTGTAATGGGAAGAAAACAATGCACATCAAACTACTATCTGACTAGGTACAAATTTCCCAACAATACGACCATGATCTTGAAAATATAATTATTAATATTCTAGCTTCAAGTCTCAAAAACTACATTGCAAAGAGATGGAGTGGAGGCAGAAAGCTCACTGCCAGTGGATGGCCTTGGGAGATAACAACATGCATTTATTTTACACGTGTGTCAAGGATTTTTGTCAAAAGAACTAGATTACAAGGCTGAAGTCACAGGATGGTGTATGGATACATGACGAAAATGCACTTGCTAACCTAGTCTACAATCATTTTCTAGATGTATTAATAGATCCCAACGCGGAATCTCAGAAGATTTACGTCGAGAGGTTCACAGGTACCTTCCCTATGGTAACTTAGGAATAGGAAAGGGAAATAAAAAAGATCCCAACAAGCAAGGAGATACAAAGCAATCTATGCGCCATGTCTTCCCTCAAGGCCCCAGGACCAGATGGGCCAGATACAGGTTTCCTCCAAAATAATTGGAATCAAATCAGTGGGAGTTTGATCGATTTCATCCAAAAATCCTTTTCAGGAGATCTATTAGAGGACACATCTACAGACACAACTACCGTCCTTCTACCAAAGACAAAGCATCCAGAATCATGCAATCATCTCCGCCCTATCTCGCTTAATAATAATTGTATTAAAGTTAACTAGATTAAACCACTCCTGGATAATTGTATATCCCCAGTTCAATTAAGATTCATCCTCAGGAGGAAGTTACCTGATATTGTGATTTTATTTGTAGGAAATCATTCACTCAATGGAGAAGGTAAAGCATAAACAACTATCCATGGCAATTAAGATCGACATATCGAAAGCATATGATAAATGGAGCTGGGACATCATACTAGATACACCTAAGAGAACGGCTATACCTCATACAATCAGTTTTGTCATTATGAAAATCCTCACCACAGGGAAGTCGACCATCTTGAGGAATGGAGTAACACTCAAACCTTTTAAACCATCAAGGGGAGTCCAACCGGGAGACCTATTGTCTCTCTATATATTTGTTTTATGCATGGATAGACTGAGCCAAGAAATTTAGAAGGAGGTCAATGAAAGTCAACGGAAGCCAACACTCTTTACAAACAAAAAGCTAGCATTCTCACATCTTGCATTCGTGAATGATTTGATTTTATTTGGTGAAGCATAAAAAGAACATGCTACATGTATGACCAGATGTCTGAACCGATTTGGAAAGGCATCGGGGCTCCAGACTGCTCGTGAGAAGTCATCAATGTTTTTCTCTAAGAACACACCACAAGGAGTGGGGAGGGAGATTGGTAGAAGACTTAATATGAAACAAGTTCAGGACTTGGGAAAGAATTTGGGGACTCCCATCGTCCACAAGAGGAGTGAGAAATCCTATATCTGAATTTAGTCAATGGGTTCCAAACAAAAGTAAACTCCTGGCCTAACAAGACATTGTCACTGGACAATCGAGTGGTGTTAAAAAGAACATATCTAAACCCATCTGCAATCCATATCATGGAGGCATCCAAGATACCACCGAGGTGTGTGATAAGCTCGACCAAATTACAAGAAACTTTGTGTGAGGCACACATTTGGAAAGGAAATCTACCCACCTAATAGCCTAGAAATAGGTTCTATCCGATCTACATGAAGGAGTCTTGAGCCCACAAACCACTAGAGATTTCAACAATGCCTTGCTCATGAAGATAGTGGACAAATTGCTGAGTCATGTCGATTATGTATGGAAAGCTTTGATGGTCACAAAGTACAAAATGAAAGACACACATCGGGGGTAGGCATCCATGACTTGGATAAGGATATGAGGGCTTCTGGATTTATCTCAACAAAGAATAGCAATCGCTATCGCATATGGTCATGATACCTCGATCTGGGATGACAAATGGCTTAAAAGCAAGCTAGGCGCCATGATTGAAGACATGTGTTTATATCCCTTCAAATCTACAAGACTTGAAGGTGTCCAATTTAGTGATTTGAAATGATCAATGGGATGTTGACTTCATCAAGTACTACTTCGATGAAGAATCTACAAAAAGACATCTTATCACAACAAACATCGTTGGCAGGATTAGGGCGGGATGAGCACTATTACCCTGATCACTATCTCAACAAATACTCAGTGAAGGTGATGTACAAAGAACTTTTCAATCCCAAGGTCTCAAGATCTTCTGGCAAATAGGGGTGTATTTGGCAGCAGGAAGTCCCAACAGAATCAAGATGTTTTATGTGGTTGTTGAATCATGATAGAATACTCACTAATGCTTTACGAAAGTCTCAGTGAATGACAAAGGATGGGAACTGTGAGAGATGTGGGCATAACGATGAGTCTAGCATTCATACAATTCGGGATTTCCCCATGATTAAACCATTTTGGAGCATACATCAGTCATATTTGCTATCAGACTTCTACACTACTAACAATATTCATGAATGGATCATGCTGAACTCAAGGAAAATGGGCCCAACTGATTGCTCGAACACATTTTTCATGGTAGCTTGCTGGAAAGCTTGGAAAGAAAGTAACACATAGGTTTTAGAAAATCTAAAAGTGCCTATACAACAACTCTCAATGGACATCAGAAGCTATGTTGAAAACATTGTTAAAGCTAAAAAAGTAAATATCCAAAGGTAGAAAAAGAAACTAGATGCACGATAAACTCCCCCCTCCTGAGGGGTTGGACTTAAGTTACCGTCAACACTGTAGTATATAAACTGTCTAAGACATTGAGTGTTAGATACATTGAGAGGAAATGATGAAGGAAATTGGATCAAAGGAGGAGCCCATAAACACTCAGGAACTTAAGTATACTAGTGATCTGCTTGAAGGAGCCCATAAACACTCAGTATTTAAACCCATATTCAAAGTAAAATTCATCTGATCCACTAGCAAATTGGATCAAACCTAAAGACAACTTGTTGCAAAATCACTAATGGAATGTGCCTCACCAAACATGGAAACCCCACAAAAAGAGTTCACAATGATTATTCTTGCATTCTACAAAAAGTACACTAGTGATTTCCATTCCAATTGAAAGAAGTATCAACAATAGTTTCACCCCCATCAAAATGCTTGAAATCCTATGAGAGATCAGTGAAGTGTAGTTAATTCTTGTTTGTGATGTCCCTAAATTTTCTAAAACTTAATCTGATGTGTGACGTCCAAATTTGAAACCCTCTCCTCAGTGAGAATCCTAATTTAAATACCACACACTAGGCTAAGAAGAAGAAAATCAAAGGAATTCAGAAGAAAACCACAGTAGCACATGCACATGAACAATAATAAAACCATACAACACATGTTTACCCTTCAACATATAATTATAAAACGAATTGCTATAACATTTGATATTACATATTGATAGCAAACTTCTACATATACATGTACTACCACTAAACAACATGATCTTAAGACAACATGTCCACCTATACATCAGCTCGCCACACAACTCTCAACTATCCTAGTTCTTCAAGAACATATGTCCAAAACCTAAACAAAAGATTACATGTGGTACACGTCAGCACAATATTCAAGAATATTGTACTGAGTACGCCTATGTCTCTTTTTATATACCTCTCATTACTAAGCTTGGCAATAAGATAAAACTAGAACTTGATAGTAATAAACAAATATAAGAAAAAGAATATACCTGCATAAAGATATTCATTAACAAAAGAGAACACATATTTTAAGCACAAATTGCATTATATCATCCATGAATTTACTACCTAAGAGTTGAATGCATTAAGGGCTTGATGATCTACTACCAAAGAGTTGGATCATTTCACAATGTGATCTACCACCAAAGAGTTGGATCATTTCACAATGTGATCTACCACCAAAGAGTTGGGATCACTTCCAAATACTTTATTACCAAAGAGTTGAAATACTTACTTTCCAACACTTTACTACCAAAGAGTTGAAATGCTTGAATATAATGGAATAAATATATTATGTTTCATGTGTTCATAGCCATAAGTATGAAAAATCAAGAAATATATCATACAAGAACAATCATTTCATCCAATATCATATGCCAAGTATTTTACTACACATATAACACAAGCATATTGTATAATAAGCCAAGCAAGAGGTAATGACGTACCTTGAAGAATGACAAACCTAATCAACATATCCATGAGGTCATCTATATCCTTGGTCAACCCTGATAAAGATAAGACCATGTACTATCATCATATTCTCATCACCTTAACTCTGGTATGTCCATTTTAGGGTTTAGCTTGGTTCATTAGGATATTCCCATCATTACTTGTATTCTCATCTTGGAGTTATCTTTTTGATATAATATTCCGTATTATAATTCATTTATTGATAATTGTGTTTCACATTATTATGTGAACAGCTTGACCTTAGGTTACATGAATTAACCTAAATTAGGGTTTCAAACCATGCATTAAGGGTCAACTTCATATAACATGGATTATATGCATATAACTGATATCAGAGTTCCACATTAGCTTCCAGTTACTGATATGAGGGTGTGCTATGAATTCCATCATTTATTGATTAATAATGTATTTTCTACATTTTATTTAGGGTTATTAGCCCTAGATAGGCATATTGAGAAAATTACAAGATTTTGTGCATTAACATCATAATCACTGACCTTAAATAGGTTATAAATAGGAATATGGATTTACTGATATTTCATCATAATTTTAGGCCATCGTTTGATATTTTTTATACATCAAACAAGCATAATACATATTGTATGATATCACTATGATTTAAACATAAAAACACTGATATCATGGTACCATGTTATTCTACACATTTTTATGAGATTTTTGGTATATTATTTGTATTTGTATGATGCTCGAGCTAATTTCTATGAATTATTGAAGAATTGAACATTTGCTGAGTTATTTACCTTTTTGAGCCAATCGCATGTCACCACGTGTCCACTAACTGGCACAGATTGTTCAATTGGTTCCACTCCCAAACCCGCCTGGTTCAGCATCGAGCCGGTCCGTTCTTAGTCTGGGTTTAGTGGCTGGACCAGTCAGTGTTTTACTTTTGGACCCGATTCTCTCTGTCTCGTCCCACGCGAGTCCACGCCTTCGCGCTTGATGCTCTGTTCTTCTGTAGGATTGGTATAGGCATCGCCACAAGGCTCCTTCTAGTAAAGAGAAAGGAGCCATCTAGCCTCCATTTTTGAATCTGGCATGCCCTATGGGTTTGCAGCCTCTGCACATATGCTCCCAGCTTGGACAGACCTCTCGGGGATCTGTGAAGCTTGATCTAACCAAGCTCAGTGAGTCCTCGCCGTCGTGGATGACAAAAGGGGAAGTCCTCTTATCTTCCAAGATTGCTAAGGGATTTGGAATCCCTCCAAGATGACGACCCCTCATCTTTCCACTGAAGGTAACCCCTCAGCAGCTCGAGAAGTCGCAGCCTGCTGGCTGGCTGGCTGCTATGGCGGAACAAAAGGGTGAACAACTCTTCTGCCTCACAACTCGAATGTGGCACTATCTGAAACTTTGAGGAATCCCACCAAACTCCTATAAGCCATTAGACTGTCTCTCTTTCCCTTTGGTAGCTCCTCCTTGTGGGTGCCTTCTACTCCTGTTTCCCATTTCATCCTTCTCTTTCTTGTTGTGCGCAACAATTGAGATGAGGGAAAGGAAAACTACCTAGACTCTCTCTATTATCCTCCCAAAGATACGATATGAAAGGTCATTATATCGTTCTTGAGAAGGCGAGGCTAACTACTCGCCCTATATCCTTCCTCTATCCACGACCTGGTTGTTCTGGCATCATGAGTGGGTCACGGTTGCACCACGTTTTAGTCCACACAATAACTGAAGGTTGAAGACACTGGGTTTACCCTCGGATCCATCTTCAACCGTCCAAATTATGTCATGCTACGGGGCAATCTGTGTGACGAGCCCACTACCAGACCGTGAGATATATCACTGACCTCCAGCTTAGTTTAAAGTATTTGAACTTTGATCTAATATACATCAATATGAACCTTATTTAAATGACATTCAAACTTAAATAAGTTCTTCTAGGAACCTCAAAACTTCATGAAACTTTAATCATAGATCTAGTACAACTCAAGCTACATTCTTCTCAAATTTTGTGTCAAGATTTAGTTGTCTCATCAGTCAATTAAATACCTCAAAATGGCATAAAATTAGGGATATCAACCATAAAATTAATGGCAAGAACTCTTCAAACTTTATCAAGTATTTGACGCTCTTAATATAACCCAAATAAGATTAACTCAACTATGTCACTAGATATTTAAAGGCCTAAATAGTTCACTCTCTCACATCCTACATACCTTAAAAGAAATTTTGTCCTCAAAATTAAGCCAACATCCAGTCCATCACAATGTTAATTAATACCGATATTAAGTACATTAAGGAATGTTTTAATTACTCAGGAGTGTTAACTCTAAATTACAAATTTATAAGTGTTGATAGAATATCTTAAACTCTCATGAAAAGCTTCATTATATGGTCCAATGCTTAAATTGAGCCTGACATTTTTGGATGCATGTTAACTTCCTTATGGCGAGATACAATCACCATATTACTATATACGACTATGATGCACTTTAACATATATTGTGAATAGAAAGAAATATTATCAAGACATCTTGATCGGTTAAACATGACCATATTTGATATCAAGTTACTTTGACTGTATAACAACCGACTTGATCATATTGCCACCCTACATGAGTCTAATTCCAATTGGAACAAAAGTTGCATGTTAGATTCTCAGAAAGAGCCATCAAGAGATATTATAATGCAAAGACTTAAAGACAATGACGAACTAAGGGATTGACTTGGGTTTTTAAGACTCTTTGAGATCCTCTAAAAACAATGTCTTCTACAATTGGTTTTCAAATTTGATGGGATGATGTACTTTTGTCTCTCTATTGTAACCATCCTCTATAATTATTTCCATAAATTGCATCATTTCTAGCAATGGACGTAGGCTCCCTCATTAGGAATAGGTCAAACTATTGTACATTTATTTTGTGATCATTTGCTTTCCACCATCATTGCACTCATCATATGTATGTAGTTGACTCATTTGACTCACAGTTCTGGACCTCCAACAAGTTCATTGAGGTTTATTTTTTAGTCTCTCACTCTATGTTCATCCCCAACAAGTGGTATCAAAGTGAATCCAATCATTCAATTTCTACCATAACCACCAAGTACAACATCAAAAAATATGCAAGGAGGGGTGAATCAACAAGTAATTTGAAGTTTTTGTGGGAAAGAAAAACATAATACTCCTAAAATACTCAGTGTAAAGAGGAAAATTTTAGACGGAAGAATAATTTGTGCTTCAAAGGCAATGCAAAATAGGGGGAGGGGGTGACCAAAACTAAGTTAAAGAGGAAACCCTATTTGATACATGATACACACTCTGACAAGGGATGATGCTAAAACTCATATGTGAGAAGATCAAGATGAGAATCCCATAATAATGATGCAACCCTTAATAGGGGAGGTTCCACCTTAAACTATGAGAGTGAAATTGAGAATCTATGAGTGGGAGTTAGTGGCCTTGTTAGATTCAAGTAGCACTGACAATTTCTTAGATTTCAATATTAAAGAGAGGTATGTTTCCAATTAACATGACCCAGGTATATACTGCTGTAGTGGTTAATGGTGAGAAAATCAAAGAAAATGGAAATTCTAAAGATTTGAATTCAAAATTTTAAATATTTGTATGGAGGAAGAATTGTTGGTTCTTTAATTGGGGAGTTGTGATGTGCTTCTAGGGATTAAATGTCTATGTCAAATTATTCATGTGTGGTATGCATTTAATATACAATTGTTGAAGTTTCGCTCCCATGACAATTTCGTGATAGTCTAAAGGTTACAAGGGAATCTTAGATTTTAAATGCAACATGTTTTCCTTGAGAATTAAGAAGGAATAAGAAAGTGGAAGTGGTTCAATTGATGATAGTAGGGATTGACAGGGATGTCCAACTGAAAAAGGATACTAATCAATCAGAATTTCCAAGATTGGAACAATTTTTGGAACATTTTTAAGATGTTTTTCAACAACCAGTGGGATTGCCACTAAAGAGGGATCAAGATCACATGATCCCTTCATTAGAACAGTAGTAAATGTGTATATAAAATACCATTTTCTTATCCTCATTTACAAAATAATAGAATCAAGAGGCGGGTTGAGGAACAATTGCAAGCTGAATTGATAAGAAATAACACTAGCCCTTACTCATCTCATGTACTTTTGGCCATAAAATCTGATGGTACTTGGATATGTAGATTACACACGCTTGAATCAGATCTCTAATCTTGACAAGTTTCTTATTTTGATAATTGATGGAATCTAGATGAGCTTCATGGAGTAGTATTTCTATGAGTTAGATTTGCGAGAAGGGTAGTATCAAGTGAGAGTGGAATATAAAGACATCACAACACTGCATTTAGAACCCTTCAGGTTCACTATGTATACCTATCCCAGTCCTTCCTGATGAATTTTGGTCGAATTCACCCCCCTATAGTGCTCCCTCGACTCTTTTTCTTTGGAAGACAGCTAAAAGACAATCTTCTGAAAGCCATCTTCTGATGGCACCATCCAAAGGATGGTCCTAAAGGTCTCTCTTCTAATGGTTCCTTCTGATGGACACTTATGAAGGAATGTTTTCGAATGGAATATTCCAAAGGTTACAACCAAAGGCTAGCAAACCATCAGAAGGAGCACTTCCACGACCACCTACTAGAGGAGCAAATCTGACTCAAATTCCCCTAATTTGAGTCAATTTCATTTCTTCCATGACCATCTACCAAAGGAGAAAATTGGACTTGAATTCCCATGATGTGAGTTGATTTCATTTCTTCCTGCCACTGACCTTTTTCCTTCAGAAGACGTCTGAAGGTTCACTCCAAAGACAACAACCAACGACCTACGAGGAACCTTCCGAAGATGTCCTCTAAAAGTCCCCTCTTTGATGATGCCTTTTGTAGACCCTTCTTCTGATGGCTGTATCGTGAAGTTATCTATCAATGGCACATCTTTTTTTATGGTACCTACAAAAGGTCGGTTGTGATAGTGTCTTCTAAAGACACGCCTTCATATGGCCTGCTCCAGTCCATTTCCATAAACTGAAGGTTTGATTCAGCTTGTGTTCCATGCATTTGAGTTGCATTCATCCCCATTCGCATATACCCATCACCTACCACTATAAATATCCACCCCTGACTACCTATCCATGGCTTCCACTTCAACTCCTTGGAGTTCCATATGCAACTCTAATAATCAGTTCCTAGATCTCCATCTTGGTGCTCCAAGGCCCGAGAGGGCTAAAGAGATCACCCCTACACCCTCTCCATCAACTTTCTGCCATCTATCATAAGTTCCCATCAAGTTCCACCTCTACTAGCCACCTTCCATTCATTTCGACCACAATTAAGACACCGTCCAACCATTTCTAGCATCTTCTCCGTACAAGCTATTGTTGGGGCAGAATAAAGGAGAAAGGAGGCCAAGGAATTCATAAGATCAAGGAGGACGACCCCAAGGATGAGATCCATCCCATATGGAAGCTAAGGAGCAAGATCAACCTCTCTTCCATGGGCTAAATCTCTTCTTCTTCCTCGTTCTTCTATTATTCTTCTTTTTTTATGTACAAATGATGTATTTCCATCTTTGTTCGGTGTCAACAAAGTGATTTTGGTTAAAATTATAAGAGGAGGACGTTCAAGGGAGCATCTCTATATAATACAAAGTTAGAGTGATTTGACTTGAAGCTTTAAGTTTGACCACAATCATGTGAATTAGACCACATTCAAGTGAATTCAATAACATTCAAGTTATTTTGACCACATTCAAGTGAATTTGACTACATTCATATGAATTTGACCAGGTTCACCACATGTGTTCTATGTAGATTTCGTACCATTTCTAACGTCTTTGGATATTCTAGACCCGAGAGGGTATCCAAAATATTCAAGGACGTTGGTTTGATATCCTCGAGAGAGGTTTCTAATAATTGATAGGGTTTTAGTAAAACTATGCGAGAGCAAGTGGGATGACCCCCCACAAGAGCAGCTATTATGATTCACACTATGTTTGGATGTTAGTTGCTTGCTAGGGAGTTTAAGGTTTGTCTATGCCCAAGAACGGGTGCATAGACTGCATAACTTGTAGTTACATAGCTAGGAACTCCTTCTACTTATAAGTAGGATTTGACAGAATCCATTTTCTTTGTTTTACTTGGTTTTTCTTTGTTCTATTTTGCTAGACTCATTCTAGTTCCTTGCATATATCAACCCTCAGTTTTGCTTAACTGGCTAAGAATAGAATCTTAGGCGTCTCAAAATCCCACGTCCATGTTTATCCCGTATATCTACTTCGACCCCATAATTGAGTTGTGGGGGTCCTGGAGATATCACTTTATAAATTTATAGTTCGACCCTTCTCGATTTTCCTCCTTTTCAGGATGTGCAATTTAGGTCGATCAACATTTTGTTCCATTGTCTGGGACATGGATTTCCCCCATAGATTTTGTTCCATTGACATAAGCTTGTACATGTATGTGCAGTTTTTCCTTTACTTTGCACATACTTGTCCATACACTGATATAGTTTTCCTTTTTTAATTCCTATACAACCATGGACCTTCTCTCCACAAGGCAAGTCATCTTATCCACTTGTCCTCTTAAATTTTTCCACAGTGTCGACTGTTAGAAAATAATTGAAATCCATGTTGTCCAATTAGTTGAGTTGTACTCACCCCCACCATCATCATATGCAAACAACCCAATAATAGAGAATGATGATCAACCCACAACCTCTACTTCCCCACATGATCAAGAACTAATAAGATAAATAGCAATAGGGAGGGGAAGTGTTGATGCATTGGTTTCTGCTTGACACCTCATCTCCAGGACCAAGTTGAACTACTTCAGGAGCTACTCGAAAGGCAAGATCATCAACTCTGAGTAGACACAGAGATTATAGATTGTAGAAGAATCATGATTCAAGCTATTGAACAAGGATCTATCCAATCATAAAAGCTTGACACAATAGAACTTTAGGAACCGTACATAGTGACATTGGTGAATCTTGAAAGAATTTTGGCTCATGTCCAACAACTTGAGAATGAGGCTGCTGAATGTAGTAGGAGAATTCAAGACCTCATTATTTTAGTTTTCACACAATTGCAAGTACTCAGAGTACAATCCAAAGACTTCAATCATCAAAACCATTCCATTAGGCTTGATGTGGAACTTATCTCACCGTCCTAATTAGACTATCAGATGGACTCACATGGATTCTTAAGTGAAGACTCACCCATCCAAGGAAGCACTTCATCCAATCCAAATGATTCAGCTGAGCAATCGATGAAGGATACACATCAAGATAATGTATGGTGTGATGCCATCAACTTTTATTCTCCTCAAGGTAGCCAAGCAACCTCACAACTTGAGAGTCTATTTGAGCAATCTGATTCAACCTCAATTCTAGACCAAGGTGACACCTCTCAAATTCAAACATGTAACTTGGTTTCAAGAAGCATGCTCACTATGGTTAGGAGTGGTTTGTTTGAGGAGGAGGATGAAAGCTATTCAGATTGGGGAAGTGAGTATATTGACGATGAAGAGCTGGAGCAACATGTGATGACATTTGTCACCACCCCCTTACAAGGTTTGGTCGGTGTTGAAGGACCCTATTGGATGATCCAGTACAACACAGATGTTGAACATGAAGATACCCTAGAACCCATAGAAGATGACAAGCTTGGGGTGGTAGAAATGAAAGCATATCCACCTCGGGATATCTCTTACTCACAATATAAATGGATGACTTGATTTGGAAATGAAGATTACTCTAAGCATCCAACCTCAAGTTTAGAGGTGGAGAATGAAGATATGATTCCTCTCGAAAAATTGCAGCCTCTCCCCCCATCTCATCTTGTGTCGACATCCTAGCACCTACCTATATAGATTCATACCTTGATGGGTACCTTGAGGGTGCTATGAAGAAGAATTCGTTCTAGTGTAGTTCAAATAAGTTCTAGCGTAGAGATGACTTCACCAAGTCACCAAATTTTATTCTTATTCTTTAGTCTCATCAGGTTCAACCGATCCACCTATTCGATTCCTACATGGTGAGCCCAGTTGGTAAGACATATGTGAAATTGGTCCCAAAACTTAGGATTTGGGATCCCAATGTGTGTATTATGGGACAACCACCCCCTTTTTCTTACTCCTTCCTTTTCTATTTCTATCAAATTAAATTCTATTTTTCTTGTTCTTGTTTATATAGTTTGTGTCGTCTAACTTCTTAAATATATCATTGCATACACAAATAATTCTAGGACTTTGATAAATTTCTTTCCCGTACATCCATTCACTTCTTCGTACTATCCCAAGTTTAGGTCTTGGTCGAGGAAGAGAAAAGTTTTAAGCTTAGGGTGGTAGGGCTATTCACCTTTCTATCTCTTCATTTTTCAGGCATGCATGTTTACTTCCTTGTTCTTACATTTAGGTATAAATTTTCAAACCTTAGCTTTTCAAACTAGCTTTACTTATTAATAAGATCTTGTTGCGTAATTTGTAATCTTGACAATTAAGGCTAATTGTCCAATCATTGCCATGATTTCTTGATATCTTGCTTTTTTTCTCTCATTGACTCTTTCCTTGAGGTTTGAGAATCGAACTAAGGTTAAGAGCCTATCCAAAGTTTAAAAGCACTTATTTCCTTGATTAATGTTGTGAATGACAAACCCATGATTTGGGACCATATGGATGGAGCTTTTGTATGAAAAAACCACGAGCTAAGTTTTCCAACTACATTCTAAGGATCTGTGAACCATACTAAATATTTTCACTAAGGTACCAAGAAAAGGATGATGAGTTTTTGTCAAGTTGGATAGCTTCTCTGATGATATACACACTCATCACATCAGATTGAGTCAAAAAGATTAAAATTTAAAAAATTGCAAAAGAGGCTTGGCTTCCCAAAAATCCCAAAAATGTCAAGATATCTCTTCTTCCATACAAATTAGAATATAGAGAATACAAGTCAGAGTGTGAGTAAAAAGATGAGTGTTGTTTTCTCTTTTAAACAAAGACGAAGATGGTGCCCAACGGGCGTATAACTGCGCTCATGAACGTGAATATGTCGTGCCTAGTAGTAGCATCCTGAAAGCTCATTACAGAGTCTTTAGGAAACCCCTAGGAGACCTATGAGATAATCTCACTAGCAAGGTTGGTTTGAGCACAGTATGAGGAGTTCACCTCACTGCTTTGGACCAAGTGTTTCAGACCGCAAGGATCGTTGCTCGGTACATGGACCGGCCTGATGCAAATCATGTCATCAATGTCAATAGAGTATTTTATCTTTTCTTTTTAGGAACTGAAAAGTGTGTGGCACATTGTTCCTGATTGTTTTACATGAATACATGATGACATCTCAATACCAACCTTCATCACCTGCTTGATCCCATAGGTGATAATGCCTCAACGCTAATGCTTATGGTTCAAACCCCCCATGAGTGAAACTGGGTTGTAGTGAATTTTCTTAAACATGCCTGGATGCTTTTTTATGTTACTTAAGTGGAGTTTGCTTGAGTGTTGGGTGTCTGTCCCAAAACAACACAAAGCAGGAGACATGCAATTTTATTTTACTTTTCATTAACCATAACATCTACCGCGAAGATTAATTTGGATGCTATCTTTTGTTCTTTGAGTTTAAGTATTACTTGAGGGCAAGCAAAGTTTAAGCTTGGAGTGGTTGATAACACCCAAATTTATGCATTTATTCTAAGTATTTAACTATAGTTTTGTGCCTGTATTAGCCTTGATATGCCCAAAAATAACACTAGACAACTTTTTGTAATTTATATCCTTTTGAAGATATAATAGCTCAACTAGCCAATTTTGGGACTTGTAGTAACTGAACTGAAGAAAGCATTGATCCTCCCAATTTTTCTCAACAAATTGGGGTCGAATTCCCTGAAGTTGACTCCACTTCACCCTCCTTTTTGCATTTGTACACATTGACACTCCATAGACTCTTTTTCTTTGGAATACAATAGTAGGACCATGTCTTGAAGGCCATCTTTTGCTGGTACCAACTCAAGGATGGTCCCAAAGGTCCCTCCCCCGATGGTTCCTTTCAATAGCCACTTAAAAAGGAATATCTTTTGATGGTCTATTGTGAAGGTCACAACCAAAGGCCAGCAAACCGTCCTAAGAGCGGTTCAATGAATGACTACCAAAGGAGAGATTTGGACTTGATTTTCTTGATTCAAGTCAATTTTTAAAGATTCTCTCCAAAGACCTTTTCCTTTAGAAGATGTTTAAAGATTCTCTCCAAAGACCACAACCAAAGACTGAACTTGATGGCACCTTCCAAAGATGTCCTTGAAGGTCCCCTCTCTAATGATGCCTTATGTGTACCCTTCTTCATCTGGCCCTCTCCCGAAGGTCTCTATCGATGGCACATTTTTTGATGGAACCTACCGAAGTCTGGTTTTGATGGTGATGTCCGGGGGATGGGGACGAGCGATGCATCTTCGCGCGAGGTGACCAGGCCTCTTACACACATAGCAGACTTTTGGACGATTGCATTGAGCTTTTTTTTAAATATAAATTGAGGTCCATCTTATTCATCTTGCCCCTCAAGCAAGCAAAATTGTCATCGCATTACATAGTATCATTCACGATCAAACCTCAAAGTACCCTGAAATCAAGCCATACCACAAACATTCCAAGACCCCTCTCTCAAGATCCCTAGATATCGACCCATCAGAACCATCCTCCGTGCTTCTTACCCCTAGGCCCAGCTAGTGGTTCCCTTGTGTTATCTTCATCCTCAGCGTAGCTTGAAAATCCGTCCCCATGATTCGCTAACCATCACCCTCACAGACGATCTGTTTGAAATCAAGCCATACCACAAACATTCCAAGACCCCTCTCTCAAGATCCCTAGATATCTACCCATCAGAACCATCCTTCGTGCTTCTTACCTCTAGGCCCAACTAGTGGTTCCCTTGCGTTATCTTCATCCTCAGTGTAGCTTGAAAATTCGTCCCCATATGATTCGCTAACCATCACCCCTCTCTCACGATTGCATTGAGCTTGCCAATGGCCCTTGCCCATGCACCTAAAGCAGGTGTCTTGTGGGATGCCGAACAGCGGCGCCTTGCACCTCGGCTGCGCCGGTGCAGTAGAATCTTCTGGGACCGCCACAGGAGCGACCATCTGCGTCTGTTGTGACCCACCGTTGGAAGCATGAGGGGTCACCACAGTAGCATTCATCTGGACGACGGAGACCACGGGGGGGATATCCAAGCCCGGCGGTGGGGGGGCATGCTTGTGGATGCTGCCCTCTGTGTCCATCTTGGTTCAGAATTCTCCGAACGTTAGGAATGATATCCTCCAGAGAGATCGAGGACGTCGCCAATTTCGTGCGACGTTGCATGACCACCCTCTGCGCCCGAAGACCATGGTTTCCCGTCCATGGTGGTCTGGAGAACAACGACATGTGAAGATCAACGGCCGCGACGGCCATCAGGTCGGGAACGATAGGACCCACAGCGATCAGAACCCTTGCCTAGACTCCAGGAAGATCATCACAGGACTCCGGGGGGAGGTTTTTGGTGGTCTCCAGTAGGCGGAGTGCCTAGCTGGAGGGGGTGGCGGCGGCGCCGCCGGAGGGGGGTGTAGACGCCCTCGGGATTGCCTCCGAATCGCCCTAGGGAGAAGCGACGTTTCCGCATATGGAATTGGTAGGGAAGAAAAATGATCGGGTGACTAGGAGTAATTCTTTTTTTTAAGCCAGGGGTCGCTTTTATTCATCTCACACCCCTCTTGTGAGCAAAATCATCAGGAAAAGATACAGGTCCCGCGCTTATAACCTGGGTAAAGAAAAGCAAGGAAAAGGAAAGGGGCCCGTAGCTCACAGATCATCAGGTTTTCTCTTGAAAGACGTGGATATATAGGGAAGACCTCTCTTATCCATAATCATCATGCCCCTAATCTTCATCAGGAGGGTAGACACATCTGTGCAAAGAAAAGTTTCTTCCCTATCACATCCTCATCTACCAAGCTCAATGGTAGATGAATTCACCATCTTGTCTACAAGCGATCCAATGATAGCTTCCTCTTGTAGAATATGCCTAAGCTCCCTGATGATGGATATATTCCGCCATGGTTCCTTGGCCTTGTGCCACATGATATTATAAAGCTTGTTGTCATCTGTCTCCAAAACCAAGATACGACAATTGTGTAGATCAGCGCTCTTGATACCAATAACACAAGCCTGAAGCAATGCAGTCATCCGATCGGTCGCTCTAACCCAGAATCTAAAAGCCATCCTGAGAGATCCATTAGAGTTACGAGCTAGGCCAGCTGCCCACCATCTAGAGCGGCCCGGCAGAGAAGAATGTTTGCCGACAACAACATTGAGCTTAATGTTTTTAATGTCCGGCACTGACCATCTAAGTAGCTTGATCGATCTGAGCATCTGGGAGGGCTCCTGAATGTGGAAGCTCCGCAATAAGTAATAGAAATCAGGCTTCTCAATGTGTGTGAAGACCTGCGTGGACATCAGCTTGTTCAAGATGAAAGTAAGGTTGTTCCATTCAGATAAAAACATCGGCTTCTTCCTATTGTATCTGGCAGCACATCTCACCCTCCAGATGGCCCACGGAATAAGCTTTGAAAGCTTTCAACTGATCCATTCCTTGGCAGACCCTGTGGAAGAGCTGGAGCATAATAAGGAGAGCGATTGCAGGTCTAAGGGAGCTAGCTTATCTGTAATCAGTGTGAATCTTTCCCAGAATTTTGAAGCTAACTCGCTGGCAAAGAAAAGGTGGGCAGCCGTCTCTGTATGATGATCATCGCAGTAGTTGCAGCTGGATGCCAAATGAATGCGGCAACGCATGATGTTGTCATTTGTAGGTAACGCTTTGTTGGTGCATTTCCATATGATCGCACATGCTTTAGGGGTGTTTGTACGCCATAGGTGCATGTGGGTGCCGCGTCTATGATCACCACCATTACGAAGGAACTCTTTAGCCGAGCTCAGTGAGAAGCAGCCTGATTGTTCGAGTGTCCATACAAGCTGGTCAGGGACATCCGAGATCAAAGCATCCGCCGCTTTAAAAAGATTCATACCATCTTCATCAATGATTTTTGCAAGGGCCGCCCAATCCCAGCATTCTTCATTGGACCAGAAGTCCTTTACTTTAAAATCAAGCCTGAGATCAGCCTCCAAGAGGGCATTGTCCACCAATCGGCGGTCGCACCAATGATCATACCATAGCGATATGTCTCCATGACCTATCACCCATCTGCAAAGGGGCAGCATAGTTGGGAAGCACTTCCATACTTTTTTCCAGTATGATGATGCAGAGGGGCTCAGCTTCACAAAAGCAGGGTAGAAACCCGCAGAATGCTTGAGATTACTTCGGTATTTCTGTTTGCAGAATGAGGCCCAAAGAGATGTCCCACCAACAATCTCCCAAGCTGCTTTGAACACGTAGGCTTGGTTCAGGAGGGAAATGGGTTCAATGTCTAACCCATCATGATCAGCAGGTTTCGCCACTCTATGCCAAGACACCCAAGCCTTACGCTTATGGTTCTCCCTATCAGTCCATAAGAAGCGAGACATGATTGATTCAATCCGATTAGCTATACCTGTCGGGATCCCCGTGGCTGCTGCGGTGTAGACCAGGGTTGAAGACAGGACATGTCAGATAAGAAGACGCCTGCCAGCAAAAGAGAGCATCCTTGCTTTCCAAGAGGCAACCTTGCTGTTAATCTTAAGGATCAGATATTCAAAATGTTCAAGCTTGCTGCGGCTAGACGAGATAGGAACGCCTAGATAGGAGAGAGTCTCCACTGTATGTGCCACCCCGATCGATCTGGGAATACCATCAGCAACGGACAGGTCAGAGGTGCCAACCATACATACTGATTTTGCTTGATTAATCATTTGTCCCGTGGCTTTGGAGTAGATCTCAAAGGTATCTCTAACAGTCACAACGGACTCTGGGGAAGCATTGGTGAAGATGAGGACATCATCAGCATAGAACAAAGCCGGGGGTGCCACTGCCCCTCCTCTAGTATGGAAAGCAGCAAGGGTGGATTCTCAAGCATGTTTAGATAGCCTTCTAAGCAGCAGTTCTTCAAAAAGAATAAATAGGAATGGGGAAAGGGCATTCCCTTGCTTAAGACCCCTAGACATCTGAAAAAAAACCTTCTGTGAAGTCACCAAGGGTCACCGAGGCCCAAGCTTGTTTTGAGAAGCAAAGAAGTAGGTCAGCGACCTCTTGAAAGAAGCCAAACTTGAGCAGCACCTGTCAGAGAGCACCCCAATGGACCCGATCGAAAGCTTTGGACATGTCATATTTTATGACTGCATTAGGGAAAGGCTGCCCTTGCTTGATGTCATGCACAAGCTCTTGTGCAAGCCTGATATGGTTGGTAATATCTCTATTCTGAATGAAGGCTCCTTGAAATTCCGAAATAAGGGGCGTAATCATGGGGCCTATCCTGTTGCTGATCACCCTGGAAAAGATGCGAAGGGTCACATTTTCAATAGAGATGGGCCGAAAATCCAAAGCAAGAAATTGCGGATCATCATTCTTGGGGATCAGAACAATTCGGCTGCAGAAAATACTCCTATGACATTGTTTGCCCTTGAAGAAGGCCTCTGCAAGCTTCATAAGGTCGTCGGCAATGATGTCCCAAGACGCGCGGAAGAAAGAGACTGTATATCCATCCGGACCAGGCACAGAATGTTGATCCATAGCCCAAAGAGCGTCATGTACTTCTTGTCGATCGGGAATGCGAGAGATGGAGATGTTGTCATCGGAACTAAGAAGCTCAGGAATGTCATGAAGAAGGTCCTCAAGCAGGCTAGCATCAATGTCCATAGCTTCGTTGTAAAATTCATGATAGAACAGTGCTGCTTCCGCTGCCATGCGATGTCTGTCATCAATGGGATCACCATTGGGTGTAATAAGTTTGTTGATCTGATGAGCTCGTCTTCTTCTCTTCACCACCGTATGATAAAACTTGGTATTCCTTTCCCCATCAGCTAGCCAATTTTCTCTAGCTTTTTCTTTCCAGATCATCTCCTCCATATCAAGAATTGATTGAAGCTCCATCTCAGCCATTCTCAAGGCAGTCTCATTGGCTTCCGAGGGGAATTCATCAAAGGATATCTGAGAGGTATGAACAATGTCTTCGAGATCTTTCCTTCTTTGAGCAATGTGACCAAAGGAGGATTTATTCCAGGCTTTAAGGGAAGACCTGACCTGCTTCAACTTGCTGTAGAAGACGAACGATGGGTGCCCTACCACCTCTTGTGCCCAATCTCGTCTGATGATATCGATGCAATCCGGCTGCTGCAGCCAAGCCGTCAGGAAGGAGAAGGGGGGTGGCAATCCTCTTTGATCCATGTCAGTCACAGAGGTGAGAATGGGACAGTGGTCAGAAACCCTATATCTCGTAAGGTGAAGAGAAGAGATAGTCGGGAAGGCATCATGCCAAGTCGAGTTGAAAAGAACTCTATCCAGGCATTCCCATGTCGTCGGAGATAGGTATTGTTTGTCAACCCAGGTAAAACGACTACCTTCAAAGGGGCACTCATAGAGACCAGCATCAGCAATAAAGCAGTTAAAATCTAGCATATCTTGGAGAGGTCTGGGTTCGCTTCCACGCTTCTCCTCTGGGGAATGAGTAACGTTGAAGTCGCCACCAATGATCCATGGTTGTTCTCCGATAACAGCAGCCATCTGCAGGAGAGAGTCCCACAGCACCCTTCTAATGTGGGTGTCACAGCTAGCATAGATAGCTATGATGAATCGAGGTGATCCATCTGTGTCCTGGATTTTCACCGTCAGGTGCTGTCTGTGAGCTAAAATCACTTCAGGCTGACGAGAGCTGTCACTGTAAAACCATATCTTGCCTCCTTCTGAGTTGTTATCCGCCACCCACTCAAGGTTAACAATGTCAAGGAGCTCCTCTGCCCGATTAGCATGCAAGAAGGGTTCAAGAAGGCAGATGATGGGCGGTTTAAACTTAGAGCACATTCTTCTCAACACCTTCCTCATCTCGCCATTTGCCGCACCTCTGATATTCCATAAAAGATAGCGATAATCCATAAAGATAAAGCACATAAACATCCAAATCAATCTGGGGGCTTTACTAGCTTCCCCTCCCTCGTCCAACCTCGAGTTCATCACATGACTCGCCTTCTGAGTAGTACCTGGCAGACCTAGATCGATGTGGCGATCTGCGCCTGGATTAGAGGCTTCTTCTGTATCTTGGCCTTACGCAGCCCACATCGTCTTCATCCCAAACACGGCGCCGCGACCTGCTCCGCCTGGGGTTCAGAGAGGGGACTAGATCTTCAAAGAAGATAAAGTCATCGAGTCTCCTATGAGGGAGAATCGCTCGGGTGCCATCTTCATTGGTGATGACCCGCCTGGGAGATCGATCAACAACTGAATTTGCAGCATATGTCCCTCGTTCCTCCGGATGAAAAGAGCCACTATCCCGGAGCAAAGGAGGGGGGTCCACGGTGGTTTCATCCTGTGGGAGGGCACCAGCTTCTAACACCTGCATAGGGACGCCCAGGCTTCTTCCTTCTTCAGTGAGGTTGAAAGCTCGTGAGTCCAGCGGACTCCTAGCAATCATGCGCAACTGCAGATGCGACCGGAATTGGCCGTGCGTCAGGGAGATAAACTGGGGGACATCTTCAGAAAAAGCCTCCACCTGAACAAGGCATCCAGACATATCATTTGGATCCTTTTTCCAATCTGAGATCTTCACTAAGGTGCCGAAAGATTTCACCACTGTGCTGACTGTGTGGTGATCCCGGCAGACAATAGGAAGACCTGTCATCCAGAACCAAAAGGCTTCTTTTTGTGAGCTGGTAGATCCCATGTTCATAAGATTGGCTTGGAGGTGCGCGCCATGGTGCTCAATAGATCCATTACCCATAGCGATTCTAGCCTCATCGGCGCTGCAGAAAAAGGCGATGGCTTTCCGATCATGGAACTTGTAAATGTCGACCGCATTATGGAACACCCACTTGAGGGTGTGAAGAATCTCAGGCCAATTCAAAACCTGCTGCCAAGTGATCTCCAGAGCACTATGGAGAGAGAGTACTCTGCGGGTACGCTCTTCATCATCTGGACCCAGGTCAACCACAACTCTCTTGGGGACATGTTGCGGCGCGCCTCTCGCGGGAATACCTGCTGCCGGCAAAGGAGGGAAGGCCGTCCTGGAAGCAAGATTCGGCGGGGTTGGGAGGAGGGGTGGCACCGCCCTACATCTTCTCGCCAAGTGTCCAGACTTCCTGCAGATGTAGCAAACTTTGGGCTTTGGGCACTGCGCCTGCCAGTGCCCTTTCTCCATGCATCGGAAACAGGTATCCTTTGGGATGCCAAAGAGCAGGGGTCTACGAGCAGCTTGACTCCCCGTTCGTCCGTCGGAGTGGGCATGTTGCTCCCTGTTGCTATGCGCAGATCCCGAAGAGGGCAGGGGCAGCGGCTGCGGTGGGGGGATCTCGGCACCGTCAGGGGTAGGCCTCGAAGGAGGCGGAACTGCTGAACTGGTGCCAGCATGGGGACCCGACATGCTGGTGACAGGGGGTGCATCTGGCGGGATCGAAGGAGGATGGAGCAAAGTTCTGATGTCTGGGATGATGCTCTCCATAGGCGTGGAGGATGAAGCAAAGTCTGCACGTCTCTCCGCGATGAATAGGAGTAATTCTACCTCAACTGAATCAAATATCACAGTGCAAAACCTAATATTGGTAATTTGGCTTTTTATATAGGTAGTACTCGTCGAGATCTTTCCAATGGTACCATGTACGCCTAAAACAGAGCTCTGAGTCAAAAGTTATGCAGTTGGTTGGGAAGACACATTAGAGTTAAGATTGCAACTTTGTCTCTCTGGAGTGGAAGCTCTAGATCTAGACATTAATATCGGAGACATCCCCTAACATGTAAAGAGAACATGAGTTCTCCTGAAGATCATGCTTTTGTTTCTAGATCCAAATAGATTTGTCTTATGATAAAATAGAAGCATTACTTAGTCACTAAGAAATCCCAAAAAAGTTACATTTGTAATTGTATAACGATCGAACAGGACCACTAACTGCCGATAAAAAGATATCAGTTCCACCATTTCAATGAATCATACCTAATATCATGACCTGGATAAATACAAGTCAAAGCAGTCAACTTTAATGTGAAAAGACAAAATCATACTACAAAGAAACCAAATTCACGACATTCGGATGACTAGGAGTAATTCTACATCTATATCACTGTAGAAAAACTTAGATTAATAATTTGAGTTTTTATATGGGTAGTGCTTATTGAGAGCATTCCAACGGTACCATGCACGCCTAAAACTGCGCTCTGAGTCAAAAGTTATGGAATCGGTAGGGAAGAAATATTAGAGTCAAGATTGCAACTTTGTCTATGGGAAATGAAGGCTCTAGATCTAGACATTAGTGTTTGGAGGCATCTCTTAGCATGTAAAGAGAATATGTGTTGCCCCGCAAATCAATTTTTTAGCTTCCAGATCCAAATCCAAATCAATGGGTCTTATGATAAAATAGAATGGTTACTTCGTCACTAAGAAATCTTAAGACCACAACGATGGAAAGGAGGAGGATGCCTTATGTGTTACATACATGGAAAGATAGCTAGTTAGAGGTACCTCATCACGCCTGCTGTGATATGAGGCTCTTCTTTTTTTTGTTTTTGTTGTGACCTCATAGGTGATGTGCATAGATGGGCGGGGTTTTAGCACCAGATGTAATACCTTTTGTTTTGGCTCAAATGAGGAGTGTGGGATGAATGAGGTTTACTTCTGACTTGTTTAAATAAAGTGATTCAAAATAGGCACATTTCTACTGGTATAACGATTGAACATGCTCATTAACTATCGAGATCATGATATCAACTATACGATATCTAAGAAGCATACCTAATATCATGATCTGGTTATATACAAGTCGAAGGAGTCAACTTTAAGCTGAAAAGATGAAAGCAGACTCGAAAGAGACCCAATTCACTACATATCGGGTGACTAGGAGTAATTCTATCTCAACTGAATCAAATATCATAGTACAAAACCTAACATTGGTAATTTGGCTTTTTATATGGGTAGTACTCGTCGAGATCTTTCCAATGGTACCATGCACGCCTAAAACAGAGCTCTGAGTCAAAAGTTATGGAGTTTGTTGGGAAGACACATTAGAGTTAAGATTGCAACTTTGTCTCTCCGGAGTGGAAGCTCTAGATCTAGACATTAATGTCAGAGACATCCCCTAGCATGTAAAGAGAACATGAGTTCTCCTGAAGATCATGCTTTTGGCTTCCAAATCCAAATAGATTTGTCTTATGATAAAATAGAAGCGTTACTTAGTCACTAAGAAATCCCAAAAAAGGTACATTTCTAATTGTATAACGATCGAACATGACCACTAACTGCCGATATCAAGATATCAGTTCCACCATTTCAATGAATCGTACCTAATATCATGACCTTTTTTTTTTTTTTTTTTTATATAAGCCAGGGGGACGTTTTATTCATCCCAGCCCCCTCGTCTGGGCGAAATCAAGCAAAATAACATCTCCTGCTTATAGATTTGCAGGTATCCGCCCTGAAACCACCACAAACCACAAACAACCAACCAACCCAAAACGCTAAACCTTGGACTGACTCTTAACAATATAGGGAATGAGGTTCTTCTCCAGCATCGCCATGCCTCGTATTTTTTGTGGAAGGTTTCTACTGTCTGAGCAAATAAAAGGAGCCATAAAAGATCTTCCCCAAACCCCAATCTCTTTGGCCAGGGTATTCACCACTTTATGTACATAGCAGCCTGTGATGTCCCTCTCTCTTAGTTCGTCTATGAGCAGCCTAGCAGCATAAATAGTCTTCCAGGGGGCTTTACCATTCCGCCAAAGGATGTTAAAAGTTTCATTGTCGTCAATCTCAATGTACGATATCTTCAACCTGTTATCTACCGCCAAAGAGACTCCTACAAAGCAAGCCTTCACATAAGCTTCAATGTAATCAGTAGCCTTTAACCAAGCACGGAGTCAAAGGAGTCAACTTTAATGCGAAAAGACGAAAGCATACTACAAAGAAACCCAATTCACTACATATCGGATGACTAGGAGTAATTCTACATCTATATTACTGTAGAAAAACTTAGATTACTAATTTGAGTTTTTATATGGGTAGTGCTTATCGAGAGCATTCCAACGGTACCATGCACGCCTAAAACAGAGCTCTGAGTCAAAAGTTATGGAATTGGTAGGGAAGAAATATTAGAGTCATCAAGATTGCAACTTTGTCTATGGGAAATGGAGGCTCTAGATCTAGACATTAGCATTTGGAGGCATCTCTTAGCATGTAAAGAGAACATGTGTTGCCCCGCAAATCAATTTTTTAGCTTCCAGATCCAAATCCATGGGTCTTATGATAAAATAGAATGGTTACTTCGTCACTAAAAAATCTTAAGACCACAACGATGGAAAGGAGGAGGATGCCTTATGTGTTACATACATGGAAAGACAACTAGTTAGAGGTGCCTCATCACGCCTGCTGTGATATGAGGCTCTTTTTTTGTGACCTCATAGGTGATGTGCATAGATTGGCGGGGTTTTAGCACCAGATGTAATACCGTTTGTTTTGGCTCAAATGAGGAGTGTGGGATGAATGAGGTTTACTTCTGACTTGTTTAAATAAAGTGATTCAAATTAGGCACATTTCTAGTGGTATAACGATCGAACATGCTCATTAACTATCGAGATCATGATATCAACTATACGATATCTAAGAAGCATACCTAATATCATGATCTGGTTATATACAAGTCGAAGGAGTCAACTTTAAGCTGAAAAGATGAAAGTAGATTCCAAAGAGACCCAATTCACTACATATCGGATGACTAGGAGTAATTCTACCTCAACTGAATCAAATATCACAGTACAAAACCTAATATTGGTAATTGGGGCTTTTTATATGGGTAGTACTCGTCGAGATGTTTCCAATGGTACCATGCACGCCTAAAACAGAGCTCTGAGTCAAAATTTATGGAGTTGGTTGGGAAGACACATTAGAGTTAAGATTGCAACTTTGTCTCTCTGGAGTGGAAGCTCTAGATCTAGACATTAATGTCGGAGACATCCCCTAGCATGTAAAGAGAACATGAGTTCTCCCGAAAATCATGCTTTTGGCTTCCAGATCCAAATAGATTTGTCTTATGATAAATAGAAGTTGTATAACAATCGAACATGACCACTAACTGCCGATATCACGATATCAGTTCCACCATTTCAATGAATCATACCTAATATCATGACCTGGTTAAATACAAGTCAAAGGAGTCAACTTTAATGCGAAAAGACGAAAGCAGACTATAAAGAAACCCAATTCACTACATATCGGATGACTAGGAGTAATTTTACATCTATATCACTGTAGAAAAACTTAGATTAATAATTTGAGTTTTTATATGGGTAGTGCTTATCGATAGCTTTCCAACGGTACCATGCAGGCCTAAAACAGAGCTCTGAGTCAAAAGTTATGGAATTGGTAGGGAAGAAATATTAGAGTCAAGATTGCAACTTTGTCTATGGGAAATGGAGGCTCTAGATCTAGACATTAGCGTTTGGAGGCATCCCTTAGCATGTGAAGAGAACATGTGTTGCCCCGCAAACCAATTTTTTAGTTTCCAGATCCAAATCCATGGGTCTTATGATAAAATAGAATGGTTACTTTGTCACTAAGAAATCTTAAGACCACAACGATGGATAGGAGGAGGATGTCTTATGTGTTACATACATGGAAAACAGCTAGTTAGAGGTGCCTCATCACGCCTGCTGTGATATGAGGCTTTTTTTTGTGACCTCATAGGTGATGTGCATAGATGGGCGGGGTTTTAGCACCAGATGTAATACCTTTTGTTTTGGCTCAAATGAGGAGTGTGGGATGAATGAGGTTTACTTCTGACTTGTTTAAATAAAGTGATTCAAAATAGGCACATTTCTAGTGGTATAATGATCGAACATGCTCATTAACTATCGAGATCATGATATCAACTATACGATATCTAAGAAGCATACCTAATATCATGATCTGGTTATATACAAGTTGAAGGAGTCAACTTTAAGCTGAAAAGATGAAAGCAGACTCGAAAGAGACCCAATTCACTACATATCGGGTGACTAGGAGTAATTCTACCTCAACTGAATCAAATATCACAGTACAAAACCTAATATTGGTAATTTGGATTTTTATATGGGTAGTACTCGTCGAGACCTTTCCAATGGTACCATGCATGTCTAAAATAGAGCTCTGAGTCAAAAGTTATGGAGTTGGTTGGGAAGACACATTAGAGTTAAGATTGCAACTTTGTCTCTCTGGAGTGGAAGCTCTAGATCTAGACATTAATGTCGGAGACATCCCCTAGCATGTAAAGAGAACATGAGTTCTCCCGAAGATCATGATTTTGGCTTCCAGATCCAAATAGATTTGTCTTATGGTAAAATAGAAGCGTTACTTAGTCACTAAGAAATCCCAAAAAAGGTACATTTCTAATTGTATAACGAACAAACAGGACCACTAACTGCCCATATCATGATATCAGTTCTACCATTTCAATGAATTGTACCTAATATCATGACCTGGTTAAAATACAAGTCAAAGGAGACAACTTTTATGCAAAAAGACGAAAGCAGACTACAAAGAAACCCAATTCACTACATATCGGATGACTAGGAGTAATTCTACATCTATATCACTGTAGATAAACTGAGATTCATAATTTGAGTTTTTATGTGGGTAGTGCTTATCGAGAGCTTTCCAACGGTACCATGCACGCCTAAAACAGAGCTCTGAGTCAAAAGTTATGGAATTCGTAGGGAAAAGAAATATTAGAGTCAAGATTGCAACTTTGTCTATGGGAAATGGAGGCTCTAGATCTAGACATTAGCCTTTGGAGGCATCTCTTAGCATGTAAAGAGAACATGTGTTGCCCCGCAAATCAATTTTTTAGCTTCCAGATCCAAATCCATGGGTCTTATGATAAAATAGAATGGTTACTTCATCACTAAGAAATCTTAAGACCACAACGATGGAAAGGAGGAGGATGCCTTATGTGTAACATACATGGAAAGACAGCTAGTTAGAGGTGCCTCATCGCGCCTGCTGTGATATGAGGCTCTTCTTTTTTTTGTTTTTGTTGTGACCTCATAGGTGATGTGCATAGATGGGTGGGGTTTTAGCACCAGATGTAATATCTTTTGTTTTGGCTCAAATGAGGAGTGTGGGATGAATGAGGTTTACTTCTGACTTGTTTAAATAAAGTGATTCAAAATAGGCACATTTCTAGTGGCATAATGATCAAACATGCTCATTAACTATCGAGATCATGATATCAACTATACGATATCTAAGAAGCATACCTAATATCATGATCTGGTTATATACAAGTCGAAGGAGTCAACTTTAAGCTGAAAAGATGAAAGCAGACTCGAAAGAGACCCAATTCACTACATATCGGGTGACTAGGAGTAATTCTACCTCAACTGATTCAAATATCACAGTACAAAACCTAACATTGGTAATTTGGCTTTTTATATGGGTAGTACTCGTTGAGATCTTTCCAATGATACCATGCACGCCTAAAATAGAGCTCTGAATCAAAAGTTATGGAGTTGGTTGGGAAGACACATTAGAGTTAAGATTGCAACTTTGTCTCTCTGGAGTGGAAGCTCTAGATCTAGACATTAATGTCGGAGACATCCCCTAGCATTTAAAGAGAACATGAGTTCTCCCGAAGATCATGCTTTTGGCTTCCAGATCCAAATAGATTTGCCTTATGATAAAATAGAAGTGTTACTTAGTCACTAAGAAATCCCAAAAAAGGTACATTTGTAATTGTATAACGACCGAACAGGACCACTAACTGTCGATATCATGATATCAGTTCCACCATTTCAATGAATCGTACCTAATATCATGACCTGGTTAAATACAAGTCAAAGGAGTCAACTTTTTTTAGAGAAGCCAGGGGTCTCTATCATTCATCCCACACCCCTCTTGTGGGCTAAAACCATCATAAAATAATACAACTCCCGCTCTTATAACTCAGGTATTTTCCCAAACAATAAAAACCCAGAAAACCAAAACAACACCATCAGCCACTAAGACGCGTAACACTACTTGATCCTGACATAAGGAGTACCCTTCTTCTCCATAACAACTAGGCCCTTAACACGCCTCGGTAATCAATCCATATCTGAGCATATAAACAGGTCATTGGAAGTTGTTCCCCACTTGCCTATCTCTCTGGGAACTGAATTAACCAACTTACACACATACGATCCAAGAATGTCAGATCGTGCAATCTCCGTTCTAATCTCCCTGACTTCGGGAGAAACTCTCCAAGGTTCCTGAGCAACGTTCCAAAGGGTATCATAGACCTGCTTATTATCAACCTCGATACAAGATACCTTGAGGTGTCGATCTTGCGCTAGCTTAAGACCGATGATGCACGCTTGAAGGTAGGCTTCTTCATAATCAGTAGCTCGGAGCCAAGCTCTAAAAGCCAGACATACCTTGGTGTTATGGTTTCTAATACAACCAGCAGCCCATCTCCTCTTATAACCATTGGGATCCCTATCCTTGTCGATAGTCAGGTTCATCTTCAAGTTCCATATATCAGGAGGTATCCATCTAACAAGGCCAACCTCTCTCATTCTAACATTAGGCGTAACAATACCTGCTAACTCCAAAGCTCTATAAAATTCCGAGTCACATGAAGGACTGAAAAATCGTCTAGATAACAACTTGTTGATGTGGTATATAATCTGATCCCATTCCTTTTCAGTAGAGATCTGACTACCTTCATATTTCACCCTACATCTTAGCCTCCAGATGCTATATGTTATCAGAAGAGCAAGTCTACTGGACATCCATGTCAGGATAGACCCAGAGGTACCTCTCGAGATGAGCTCCAACAACTCATTCAAGTTACTAGGTATGGCTAAGCCAGTAATACTATAAAACTTCTGCCAAAAAATTCTAGCCCATCCACCTCTGAGCAACAGGTGAGTAGTATCCTCCATCTCAGGTTCAATGCAGCATTCACAGCGTGATACTATAGCAATATTGCATCTCCGGACATTCTCATCCGTGGGGGCAGCTCTATTGGCAAAGCGCCATATCATAGCACATGCTCTAGGAATATCCAAACTCCAAATATCCTTCCACTTCGTATTGACCTGCTGCTGGTAGTCCGCCAAAATATGCTTCACAGATTTAATCGTGAAATCTCCTCTAGTTTCCGGCATCCAGACCACCTTGTCTGCATGATTAGAAAGAAAAATCCCAGATGTCTTGATATTCTCCATACATTGTTCATCGATAACGTGGCTGAGGGCTTCCCAGTCCCAATCTCGGTCATCTGACCAGAAGTCCTTCACCTTGAAAGCCAGGTTTCTATCACTGGGACGCAGGGCGTGATCGCACAGCTTGAAACCGCACCATGTAGAATCCCAAAGGAGTCAACTTTAATGCGAAAAGACGAAAGCAGACTACAAAGAAACCCAATTCACTACATATCGGATGACTAGGAGTAATTCTACATCTATATCACTGTAGGAAAACTTGGATTAATAATTTGAGTTTTTATATGGATAGTGCTTATCGAGAGCTTTGCAACGGTACCATACACGCCTAAAACAGAGCTCTGAGTCAAAAGTTATGGAATTGGTAGGGAAGAAATATTAGAGTCAAGATTGCAACTTTGTCTATGGGAAATGGAGGCTCTAGATCTAGACATTAGCGTTTGGAGGCATCTCTTAGCATGTAAAGAGAACATGTGTTGCCCCCGCAAATCAATTTTTTAGCTTCCAGATCCAAATCCATGGGTCTTATAATAAAATAGAATGGTTACTTCGTCACTAATAAATCTTAAGACCACAACGATGGAAAGGAGGAGCATGCCTTATGTGCTACATACATGGAAAGATAGCTAGTTAGAGGTGCCTCATCACGCCTGCTGTGATATGAGGCTCTTTTTTTGTGACCTCATAGGTGATGTGCATGGATGGGCGGGGTTTTAGCACCAGATGTAATACCTTTTGTTTTGGCTCAAATGAGGAGTGTGGGATGAATGAGGTTTACTTCTGACTTGTTTAAATAGGCACATTTCTAGTGGTATAACAATCGAACATGCTCATTAACTATCGAGATCATGATATCAACTATACGATATCTAAGAAGCATACCTAATATCATGATCTGGTTATATACAAGTCGAAGGAGTCAACTTTAAGCTGAAAAGATGAAAGCAGACTTGAAAGAGACCCAATTCACTACATATTGGGTGACTAGGAGTAATTCTACCTCAACTGAATCAAATATCATAGTACAAAACCTAATATTGGTAATTTGGCTTTTTATATGGGTAGTACTCGTCGAGATCTTTCCAATGGTACCATGCACGCCTAAAACAGAGCTCTGAGTCAAAAGTTATGGAGTTGGTTGGGAAGACACATTAGAGTTAAGATTGCAACTTTGTCTCTGTGGAGTGGAAGCTCTATGTGACGACCGTCTCGCGAAAATAAGATTAACTAATGTGGAAGCGTTCATCAAGCAGCGGATTAGTGAAAATCACTAAAAATTAAAACTTTTTGCAAAGAGATCCATTCACAGGAAAACCCCTTTCATTCAGAACCAAAGTAAAGCTTTACATCCTGATTCATATATATACATCTCATGTACTTTTGCTTCTCGAGGAATGCAAACATTAACTACTCTGTCTTAACTATACACAGGTAGTATAAAACCTTCGAGGCATTAAGCCAAAATCTCGAAATCACTAACTACTACTCCGAGGACCTGAGAGTACAGAGACGACACATAGGACTTTATATACATCTGAACATGACATGACAACCAATGTCTCCACCTGAGACTTCTCTGCTGTCCCTGCTGTTGCTGTTGTTGTCCTTCACCTCCTGAAGGATTCTTGTCTCTTCGTCCGCGCCCACCTAAAAATGTGGTTCCCACGGGGGTGAGACAATTATAAAAATTGCCCCAGCGAGAGATATAACTCTCCGCCAGAAACATTGTTATTGTAATTTAAGAAGATAAATATGAACAGAGAAATCATATTTAATTGACAGCAGGTAAATGTCTAACAGTTTAGAACATCATTCTATGTCAGAAGCATTACAGTTAAAATAGAATCAACATATCATTTATCCTTTAAGGAATATGAAGAACATGTATAACATCTATTCAAACTACAAAATCATTATCACTGCATTAACGTTCTTCAGGCTTAGATCATATAACTAAAGCCTGGCATTATCGTTGTGGAATCATGGCCCGTAGCCACACTCTTTTCACAAGGTGTTGGGATCTCAATCCCTTATTTCAACACTGGGAATTATCATCCCTTCACAATTTCAATGCACTAACATGTGATTCTGGGTAGTTAAACCCTTAGCTCATCACCTGAGCATTGTTACCACATTCTCCAGCAATTAACACCTTTAGGTCATCTGACCAAGATAAGCATGATACTTGTTATACAAGCATCCATCATGGCACTTGAGGCCCATCAACTCTCTTGTTACCTCTTACCAGGCACAAGGTATATTATGGCACACAAGGCCCAATAAACAAATTCAAACTAATAACACATCATAGCTCATACCTGGCTATGCTCATCATCTCATGATACCTGCATGGTTAGCACATATGATAGCAGCACATCAATTATCTATCATCACCATGCAAAAACAATATATTAATAATTCAAGGGTATTACCCTTAATCCTTTACCAGGATTAGAATTTCCATCACACATCTCATGTATCAGTATTACCCTTAATCCTTTACCAGGATTAGGATTTCCATCACAAATCTCATGTATCAGTATTACCCTTAATCCTTTACCAGGATTAGGATTTCCATCACAAATCTCATGTATCATATTCATGTATGAATTCATGCTATCAACTTACTAACTTGATTAGGTCATATCAACTCTTTAGTCGTGTACATACAACTATGATTAACATAGTGTATCAAGTCATTGATCCTATAAGCAATTAGGGATTCATCCCTTAATTGACACTTAATCACTTAGGTACTATTAGGGTTTCAACCTCTGTACTTTCATTGATTGTCATTACTAATCATCATTGGATCAATAGTACATTCATCATCACATTGGACCTCCATTACATAAGGTATCCAAAGGAATTAGGGTTTACTATTCATCCTAATTAGTGATTTCACATGTAGGCAACCTCTTAATAGGATTATACATGAAATCAGCCTCAATTAGGGTTTACATCATGTATTGGATCCATGCATTTGTTATGCATTAATGACTAGTACCATTAAAGGTATCTCCCACCTAATCACATTAGGTTTTCAAAAAGGTTTGATCCATTGGACCTTCAATGACATAATGTATCCAATTGAATTAGGGTTTTCAATGTTGATTCCTTCAATCATTGAATTCATGGAACCAATCATCAATTGGACCTATACCCATACTTCAATTGAGTTTAATAGGTCAACCTTCAACTGATTTGACCCTCAATTGACCCTCAATTAATCATCAATTAGGGTTTGATTCAATTGAATTAGGGTTTAGAATCAATGAACCTTCAATATTCATCAATGTGTAACTAGTTACTTCATAACTATTGAACCACCATTCAAATGGGGTATGACCTAACCCCAAACGATCTTGAGGTCGTTTGGATGACCTCCAAACGGTCTTGAGACCGTTTTCCCATCATATCACTCAAATCCAAGCAATCTAATTAGGGTTTGGTTCATTGAAGTGCTCACCAAATCAGCAATCTATTGCAGATCAACTTGATATCTTTAGACCTTCAACCACCGAACTATACTCAACCCTAGACCTCCAAACGGTCTTGGGTGACCACCAAACGGTCTTGAGGTCGTTTGGATGACCTCCAAACGGTCTTGAGACCGTTTGCCCATCATATCACTCAAATCTAAGCAATCCAATTGGACATTGGTTCATTGGATTGATCACCAAATCAGCATTGCATTGTATATCAGCTTAGTACCTTTAGACCTTCAAACACCTAACCATACTCAACCCTAGACCTCCAAACGGTCTTGGGTGACCACCAAACGGTCTTGAGACCGTTTGGATGAGCTCCAAACGGTCTTGAGACCGTTTGCCCATCCAACCTTTGGATTTTAGTGAAAAATCATAATGGATTGGTCTATCGAGTTGATCAACAAATCAGCATTTAGTTGCAGTATGATTTGGTACCTTTGGACCTTCAATTGGTCAACTATACTTGACCCCAGACCTCCAAACGGTCTTGGGGTGATCCCCAAACGGTCTTGAAACCGTTTGGGCTAATCAACCCAAAATCTCAACTTAACTCATTGGAATTTCAGCACTGTTTTCAATTAGGGTTTGCCAAATTGATTAGCCTTCAACTCATGATCCCTTTGGAGTTAACCCCTCAAATTTGGAGGGTCATTAACCAACATCATTATGAACAAAACTCTCATACGGTCAACGCTTGGTCAACGCACTCAAACGGTCTTGAAACCGTTTGCCCAAGCAGGTCAAGTTGATCAGGTTGAAAATCAGCACTTAATCCAATTAGGTTTCCCTAATTGATTAGGCTTCAACTCACGATTCCTTGGGAGTTAACCCATAAAACTTGGTGAGTCATTAGCCAACATAATTAGGATAAAAAATCTCATACGGTCAACTCTTAGTCAACGCACTCAAACGGTATTGAAACCGTTTGCCCAAGCAGGTCAAGTTGATCAGGTTGAAAATCAGCACTTAATCCAATTAGGTTTCCCTAATTGATTAGGCTTCAACTCACGATTCCTTTGGAGTTAACCCCTCAAATTTGAAGGGTCATTAGCCTACATAATTAGGAACGAGATTACCAAACGGTCCATGCTTGGTCAACTCTTTCATATGGTTTTGAAACCGTTTGCCACCAAACGGTTTGCAAACCGTTTGGTCACCAAACGGTTTTGGTGAAACCGTTTGGTCCCAACCAATAAGATCATTTGCTCCCTAGATATTTGGTGAGGTACTTGCTTATGATGACGTCATCATCATCTTCCTTCGTGCACCCAAGAACAGCAACCGTTCTTGATGGAATTTGCAGCAAAGAAGCAAAAGTTTATCAAATTCAAGAAATCAATCAATAAAGCATAGAAGATTGATGCAATAGCAATGTTTGAGGGTTTAAGTTATAAAACCCGCCTCCAATTGAGCTCCAAAGCTCCAAGCTCCGTGGCTTTAATGGTGGATGAAGCTCCAGAAGCTATCCAAGGTTCGTTCTTGAGCTTTTGGATGAAATGAATGGCTAGAAATGGAAATCGAGTGAAGAAAACCTAGAATCAAGCATTGATTTAGGGTTTTCACCATGAATCCAAGGTAGAAGATGATCTAACCTTACCAACAGGTGGTGTTCGTCCTTCTCCTGCTCCTGGACTCTCCCAAGGTCGGCCAAAGCAAGAATGAGGAGGAAAAGACTAAGGGTTCGTTCCTTATGTGTTATTGAAATAAGGTATATATAAAAAAAACATGTATATGTGTCTTTTATGAAAGAGAAAATGAAATCATTTTCTTTTAATTCCATACTAATTTCCCCCTAATCCTCCTTCATTACTTGATAACGAAACCACCTTCAAACTTTCGTAAAAGCTCTTCATTATCCAAGAATTAATGGAAAAGAAATTAAGCACCTTAATCCATTATAATAATAATATATCTTTTTGAGTGGGAATTCTTTTCCTTATAATAAGGTGAGTGGAATTTCACCTACTTAGGATATTTTTGTTCCTTATCTTGGCAAAGGAACGTTCATCCTTATTCAAAATCAACCCAAAACATTTTGGTTGAAAGCCCTTCAATTATTTTTATTCATTTTTGCCCTAAATCAAATTAGGGTTTCAATTAGGCATTAATCTTGATTATTTTAATATCAAGATTCTCTCTCCTCCAACTTAATTCAAAAGAGGCACCCCTCTCACTTTCTTTGCTCTACATGATGCCAAGAAACATTAGGGACCTTATTGAAGTGGTAATTTGCATATTGAACCCTAGGTTTTTGGGTAAATTGCACTTTTCACCAAAACTAGGTTTTAATGCACAACATTGCTTTACAAGCTTAATCTTGGTGCCCAAGCTTGTGAAAACCATACCACTACATCATATTCATTCTTATGATGTCTCAACATCAGAGGAACATCTTACCATGCAACATTTGCAATTTAACCCCTCAACTTGGGTAATTTGCACTTTGGTCCAAAATAGGCAAACATTGCTTCAACATTGCTCAAACAGGACCAAAATTGAAACATAAGTTTCTTATGAGCCCTAATTACTTTTCACAAGATAAGATTAAGAATCTACTTAACCTTATTAAGCAAAACAATCTAGGGTTAATTCATAACCCAGGTCAGGGATGTTACAAATTATAAACCCCTAACAAGGATTTCGTCCTCGAAATCCCAGGAAAAGGAGGAACATATTGTTCATTAATCATGCCCTCAAGTCTCCACATATCATCTTAATATCATGGAGATATCATGAACTCTGTGATTCCACACAAAGCTCCTTTCATTAGTTCAACCTCATCAATGTTTATGCAGAGCATAAACCCCTAACATATGATGTCCATATCATTGAAAGGAAGAAGCATAAAAGAACATACTTCAATAATCACTCAAGAATACTTATCAAAAGGAAAAACATATATATCTAACATAGATAATTCACTTAGCAAACTCTATGCAATTGGGAATGTTCACATAGCTCTTCCTTTTAATTTAGGGTTGGAATTGCACAAAACATCTTCCTATATTGGAATTGCACAAAGCATCTTCCTTTATTGGAATTGCACAAAGCATCTTCCTTTATTGGAATTGCACAAAGCATCTTCCTTTATTGGAATTGCACAAAGCATCTTCCCATATTGGAATTGCACAAAGCATCTTCCTTTATTGGAATTGCACAAAGCATCTTCCTATATTGGAATTGCACAAAGCATCTTCCTATATTGGAATTGCACAAAGCATCTTCCTATATTGGAATTGCACAAAGCATCTTCCTTTATTGGAATTGCACAAAGCATCTTCCTTTATTGGAATTGCACAAAGCATCTTCCCATATTGGAATTGCACAAAGCATCTTCCTTTATTGGAATTGCATAAAGCATCTTCCTATATTGGAATTGCACAAAGCATCTTCCTTTATTGGAATTGCACAAAGCATCTTCCCATATTGGAATTGCACAAAGCATCTTCCTTTATTGGAATTGCACAAAACATCTTCCTATATTGGAATTGTACAAAGCATCTTCCCATATTGGAATTGCACAAAGCATCTTCCTTTATTGGAATTGCACAAAGCATCTTCCTATATTGGAATTGCACAAAGCATCTTCCTATATTGGAATTGCACAAAGCATCTTCCTATATTGGAATTGCACAAAGCATCTTCCTTTATTGGAATTGCACAAAGCATCTTCCTTTATTGGAATTGCACAAAGCATCTTCCCATATCGGAATTGCACAAAGCATCTTCCTTTATTAGAATTGCACAAAGCATCTTCCTATATTGGAATTGCACAAAGCATCTTCCTTTATTGGAATTGCACAAAGCATCTTCCCATATTGGAATTGCACAAATCATCTTCCTTTATTGGAATTGCACAAAGCATCTTCCTATATTGGAATTGCACAAAGCATCTTCCTATATTGGAATTGCACAAAGCATCTTCCTTTATTGGAATTGCACAAAGCATCTTCCTTTATTAGTTCCATATTTCTTATTTCATGATACTCATTAGATTGTATTAGAATGACTGCTTGATCAGGGCAATCAAAAAGATATCAATCTAAGAGTTTCCATACTTACTTTTTCATCAATAGTTATATACCTGGCCAGGGTTTACAAATACTGAGATCAAGTAGTATGCACTTACATGCTATCATATTCCTTGCTTTTCATATCATTATACACACAAGATTTCCCATTTCCTAGATTTTCCTCCAGGTATCATTTCTAAATCTCATCTTTTAACATACAGATAAGAGAGATTATAAAACATTTTAAGGAACATTGAGTAAGATATAAGTTCTCATCTCCCTTGTGTCCTTATAGGACTAGTCAAAAGAATTAAAAAAATTAACTACTTTCATATCTTTAGCACATAGAATCAGAAAATGAAATATCAAAATGACTTTATTTCCTCTGACCTGCCTGGGACGTCTGTCCATGTCCTCTATTGTTACTAGGAAACTGTCTCCTTTGTGATTCTTGTTGACTCTGCCCCTGAGGTTGAGTCATCATTGGATTCCCATATGGACAATCCCTTGCTGGATGTCCCTGTTGTCTACATTGATAGCAGACCCTGGTCGCAAAATAGGGTCGGTGAGATCCAGTTCTCGATGTTGATGCTATACCGGGGGCTCTTCTTGGATCATTACTATGATCCCTATCTATACTTGGCATCCATTGTGTCTGGGTATGGAATCTTGATGATGTCGTCGATACAGAAAATCTCGGCTTCTTAAAACTTTCAGACTTTTGTTTTTGAGTCTGACTATACACCTTCTTGTTACTAGTCTGTCGTTTCTCAATTTTAGACCTCTCTATCCTCCTTACTGATTCCACAAAGGTGGCAAACCTCTCCCTGTTCTCTAAAGCAGAAACAGAAGTGGTCAGTTCAGCGTTCAACCCCTTCTCAAAACGCTGAATTCTTTCCTCATCACTAACTGCCATTTGCGGACAAAACCGCAATAACTCCATGAACTTAGCTTCATATTCGCTAATGTTCATCTGTCCTTGTTCAATCCTCTCAAATTGAGATATCTTCTCATCTAGATACGTCTTAGGGAAGTATCTACTGACGAATTCTCGTCGAAATACCTCCCATCCAATTTCTTCACCTGGTCTCTTATCTACCTCTATCATCCACCTATGACCAGCACTTCCTTTTAATAAGTATACAGCATGTCTTACTTTTTCAGCTTCAGGAATATCAAGGATCCTAAAAGCCTTTTCTAGCTTTGTCAGCCACAGATCAGCATCTGCTGGATCAGATGTACCAGCATAATCTATGGCTCCAACCCGGCGAAGTCTCTCAAAAATCTTGCCGGCTCCATAACCCTCATAATGGGTTGGTACCCTAGGTACAGGTGGTGGCATCCTGTCTGCCATATGTGTAATGGCAGTCAAGAATTTCTCAAATAAAGCATGAAGGGCTGGATTTTCTATCACAGTTGGGTCAATCTGAGACTGTTCAGGTGCAGGGCCTTCCCTATCCTGGTCTCTTGCACCTCCTCCTGGTGTAGCAGTGCTACCCTCAGCAGCATGTTCTTCATGTTGTCCAGACATCTTCAAGTTCTTCTTCTCCTATGTGAGCAGAAGATACTATCAGATAAACTGGAAGACACTTAGAACAGACTCTACAATCTTAGTCCTATGTCTCTGTAGACTCAACGAACCTAGAGCTCTGATACCACTAAATTGTGATGACCGTCTCACGAAAATAAGATTAACTAATGCAGAAGCGTTCATCAAGCAGCGGATTAGCGAAAATCACTAAAAATTAAAACTTTTTGCAAAGAGATCCATTCACAGGAAAACCCTTTCATTCAGAACCAAAGTAAAGCTTTACATCCTGGTTCATATATATACATCTCATGTACTTTTGCTTCTCGAGGAATGCAAACATTAACTACTCTGTCTTAACTATACACATGTAGTATAAAACCTTCGAGGCATTAAGCCAAAATCTCGAAATCACTAACTACTACTCCGAGGACTTGAGAGTACAGAGACGACACATAGGACTTTATATACATCTGAACATGACATGACAGCCAATGTCTCCACCTGAGACTTCACTGCTGTCCCTGCTGCTGCTGTTGTTGTCCTTCACCTCCTGAAGGATTCCTGTCTCTTCGTCCGCGTCCACCTAAAAATGTGGTTCCCACGGGGGTGAGACAATTATAAAAATTGCCCCAGCGAGAGATATAACTCTCCGCCAGAAACATTGTTATTGTAACTTAAGAAGATAAATATGAACAGAGAAATCATATTTAATTGACAGCAGGTAAATGTCTAATAGTTTAGAACATCATTCTATGTCAGAAGCATTACAGTTAAAATAGAATCAACATATCATTTATCCTTTAAGGAATATGAAGAACATGTATAACATCTATTCAAACTACAAAATCATTATCACTGCATTAACGTTCTTCAGGCTTAGATCATATAACTAAAGCCTGGCATTATCGTTGTGGAATCATGGCCCGTAGCCACACTCTTTTCACGAGGTGTTGGGATCTCAATCCCTTATTTCAACATTGGGAATTCTCATCCCTTCACAATTTCAATGCACTAACATGTGATTCTGGGTAGTTAAACCCTTAGCTCATCACCTGAGCATTGTTACCACATTCTCCAGCAATTAACACCTTTAGGTCATCTGACCAAGATAAGCATGATACTTGTTATAAAAGCATCCATCATGGCACTTGAGGCCCATCAACTCTCTTGTTACCTCTTACCGGACACAAGGTATATTATGGCACACAAGGCCCAATAAACAAATTCAAACTAATAATACATCATAGCTCATACCTGGCTATGCTTATCATCTCATGATACCTGCATGGTTAGCACATATGATAGCAGCACATCAATTATCTATCATCACCATGCAAAAACAATATATTAATAATTCAAGGGTATTACCCTTAATCCTTTACCAGGATTAGGATTTCCATCACAAATCTCATGTATCAGTATTACCCTTAATCCTTTACCAAGATTAGGATTTCCATCACAAATCTCATGTATCATATTCATGTATGAATTCATGCTATCAACTTACTAACTTGATTAGGTCATATCAACTCTTTAGTCGTGTACATACAACTATAATTAACATAGTGTATCAAGTCATTGATCCTATAAGCAATTAGGGATTCATCCCTTAATTGACACTTAATCACTTAGGTACTATTAGGGTTTCAACCTCTGTACTTTCATTGATTGTCATTACTAATCATCATTGGATCAATAGTACATTCATCATCACATTGGACCTCCATTACATAAGGTATCCAAAGGAATTAGGGTTTACTATTCATCCTAATTAGTGATTTCACATGTAGGCAACCTCTTAATAGGGTTATACATGAAATCAGCCTCAATTAGGGTTTACATCATGTATTGGATCCATGCATTTATTATGCATTAATGACTAGTACCATTAAAGGTATCTCCCACCTAATCACATTAGCTTTTCAAAAAGGTTTGATCCATTGGACCTTCAATGGCATAAGGTATCCAATTGAATTAGGGTTTTCAATGTTGATTCCTTCAATCATTGAATTCATGGAACCAATCATCAATTGGACCTATACCCATACTTCAATTGAGTTTAATAGGTCAACCTTCAACTGATTTGACCCTCAATTGACCCTCAATTAATCATCAATTAGGGTTTGATTCAATTGAATTAGGGTTTAGAATCAATGAACCTTCAATATTCATCAATGTGTAACTAGTTACTTCATAACTATTGAACCACCATTCAAATGGGGTATGACCTGACCCCAAACGATCTTGAGGTCGTTTGGATGACCTCCAAACGGTCTTGAGACCGTTTTCCCATCATATCACTCAAATCCAAGCAATCTAATTAGGGTTTGGTTCATTGAAGTGCTCACCAAATCAGCAATCTATTGCAGATCAACTTGATATCTTTAGACCTTCAACCACTGAACTATACTCAACCCTAGACCTCCAAACGGTCTTGGGTGACCACCAAACGGTCTTGAGGTCGTTTGGATGACCTCCAAACGGTCTTGAGACCGTTTTCCCATCATATCACTCAAATCTAAGCAATCCAATTGGGGTTTGGTTCATTGGATTGATCACCAAATCAGCATTGCATTGTATATCAGCTTAGTACCTTTAGACCTTCAAACACCTAACCATACTCAACCCTAGACCTCCAAACGGTCTTGGGTGACCACCAAACGGTCTTGAGACCGTTTGGATGAGCTCCAAACGGTCTTGAGACCGTTTGCCCATCCAGCCTTTGGATTTTAGTGAAAAATCATCATGGATTGGTCTATCGAGTTGATCAACAAATCAGCATTTAGTTGCAGTATGATCTGGTACCTTTGGACCTTCAATTGGTCAACTATACTTCACCCCAGACCTCCAAACGGTCTTGAGACCGTTTGGGTGATCCTCAAATGGTCTTGAGACCGTTTGGGCTAATCAACCCAAAATCTCAACTTAACTCATTGGAATTTCAGCACTGTTTTCAATTAGGGTTTGCCAAATTGATTAGCCTTCAACTCATGATCCCTTTGGAGTTAACCCCTCAAATTTGGAGGGTCATTAACCAACATCATTATGAACAAAAATCTCGTACGGTCAATGCTTGGTCAACGCACTCAAACGGTCTTGAAACCGTTTGCCCAAGCAGGTCAAGTTGATCAGGTTGAAAATCAGCACTTAATCCAATTAGGTTTCCCTAATTGATTAGGCTTCAACTCACGATTCCTTGGGAGTTAACCCATAAAACTTGGTGAGTCATTAGCCAACATAATTAGGATAAAAAATCTCATACGGTCAACGCTTAGTCAACGCACTCAAACGGTCTTGAAACCGTTTGCCCAAGCAGGTCAAGTTGATCAGGTTGAAAATCAGCACTTAATCCAATTAGGTTTCCCTAATTGATTAGGCTTCAACTCACGATTCCTTTGGAGTTAACCCCTCAAATTTGAAGGGTCATTATCCTACATAATTAGGAATGAGATTCCCAAACGCCCACGCTTGGTCAACTCTTTCATATGGTTTTGAAACCGTTTGCCACCAAACGGTTTGCAAACTATTTGGTCACCAAACGGTTTTGGTGAAACCGTTTGGTCCCAGTTAGAGGTGCCTCATCACGCCTGTTGTGATATGAGGCTCTTCTTTTTTTATTTTTGTTGTGACCTCATAGGTGATGTGCGTAGATGGGCGGGGTTTTAGCACAAGATGTAATAACTTTTGTTTTGGCTCAAATGAGGAGTGTGGGATGAATGAGGTTTACTTATGACTTGTTTAAATAAAGTGATTCAAAACAGGCACATTTCTAGTGGTATAACGATCGAACATGCTCATTAACTATCGAGATCATAATATCAACTATACGATATCTAAGAAGCATACCTAATATCATGATCTGGTTATATACAAGTCGAAGGAGTCAACTTTAAGCTGAAAAGATGAAAGCAGACTCGAAAGAGACCCAATTCACTACATATTAGGTGACTAGGAGTAATTCTATCTCAAATGAATCAAATATCACAGTACAAAACCTAATATTGGTAATTTGGCTTTTTATATGGGTAGTACTCGTCGAGATCTTTCCAATGGTACCATGCACGCCTAAAACAGAGCTCTGAGTCAAAAGTTATGGAGTTGGTTGGGAAGACACATTAGAGTTAAGATTGCAACTTTGTCTCTCTGGAGTGGAAGCTCTAGATCTAGACATTAAAGTCAGAGACATCCCCTAGCATGTAAAGAGAACATGAGTTCTCCCGAAGATCATGCTTTTGGCTTCCAGATCCAAATAGATTTGTCTTATGATAAAATAGAAGCGTTAATTAGTCACTAAGAAATCCCAAAAAAGGTACATTTCTAATTGTATAACGATCGAACAGGACCACTAACTGCCGATATCATGATATCAGTTCCACCATTTCAATGAATCGTACCTAATATCATGACCTGGTTAAATACAAGTCAAAGGAGTCAACTTTAATGTGAAAAGACGAAAGCATACTACAAAGAAACCCAATTCACTACATATCGGATGATTAGGAGTAATTCTACACAATATCACTGTAGCAAAACTTAGATTAATAATTTGAGTTTTTATATGGGTAGTGCTTAGCGAGAGATTTCCAACGGTACCATGCACGCCTAAAACAAAGCTCTGAGTCAAAAGTTATGGAATTGGTATGGAAGAAATATTAGACTCAAGATTGCAACTTTGTCTATGGGAAATGGAGGATCAAGATCTAGACATTAGCGTTTGGAGGCATATCTTAGCATGTAAAAAGAACATGTGTTGCCCCGCAAATCAATTTTTTAGCTTCCAGATCCAAATCCATGGGTCTTATGATAAAATAGAATGGTTACTTCGTCACTAAGAAATCTTAAGACCACAACGATGGAAAGGAGGAGGATGCCTTATGTGTTACATACATGGAAAGACAGCTAGTTAGAGGTGCCTCATCACGGCTGTTGTGATATGAGGCTCTTCTTTTTTTTGTTTTTGTTGTGACCTCATAGGTGATGTGCATAGATGGGCGGGGTTTTAGCACCAGATGTAATACCTTTTGTTTTGGCTCAAATGAGGAGTGTGGGATGAATGAGGTTTACTTCTGACTTGTTTAAATAAAGTGATTCAAAATAGGCACATTTCTAGTGGTATAACGACTGAACATGCTCATTAACTATCGAGATCATGATATCAACTATACGATATCTAAGAAGCATTCCTAATATCATGATCTGGTTATATACAAGTCGAAGGAGTCAACTTTAAGCTGAAAAGATGAAAGCAGACTCGAAAGAGACCCAATTCACTACATATCGGGTGACTAGGAGTAATTCTACCTCAACTGGATCAAATATCACAGTACAAAACCTAATATTGGTAATTTGGCTTTTTATATGGGTAGTACTCGTCGAGATCTTTCCAACGGTACCATGCACGCCTAAAACAGAGCTCTGAGTCAAAAGTTATGGAGTTGGTTGGGAAGACACATTAGAGTTAAGATTGCAACTTTGTCTCTCTGGAGTGGAAGCTCTAGATCTAGACATTAACGTCGGAGACATCCCCTAGCATGTAAAGAGAACATGACTTCTCCCGCAGATCATGCTTTTGGCTTCCAGATCCAAATAGATTTGTCTTATGATAAAATAGAAGCGTTACTTAGTCACTAAGAAATCCCAAAAAAGGTACATTTCTAATTGTATAATGATCGAACAGGACCACTAACTACCGATATCATGATACCAGTTCCACCATTTCAATGAATCGTACCTAATATCATGACCTGGTTAAATACAAGTCAAAGGAGTCAACTTTAATGCGAAAAGACGAAAGCAGACTACAAAGAAACCCAATTCACTACATATCGGATGACTAGGAGTAATTCTACATCCATATCACTGTAGAAAAACTTAGATTGATAATTTGAGTTTTTATCTGGGCAGTGCTTATCGAGAGCTTTCCAACGGTACCATGCACGCCTAAAACATAGCTCCGAGTCAAAAGTTATGGAATTGGTAGGGAAGAAATATTAGAGTCAAGATTGCAACTTTGTCTATGGGAAATGGAGGCTCTAGATCTAGACATTAGCGTTTGGAGGCATCTCTTAGCATGTAAAGAGAACATGTGTTGCCCCGCAAATCAATTTTTTAGATTCCAGATCCAAATCCATGGGTCTTATGATAAAATAGAATGAGAACATGTGTGACCTCATAGGTGATGTTCATAGATGGGCGGGGTTTTAGCACCAGATGTAATACCTTTTGTTTTGGCTCAAATGAGGAGTGTGGGATGAATGAGGTTTACTTCTGACTTGTTTAAATAAAGTGATTCAAAATAGGCACATTTCTAGTGGTATAACGATTGAACATGCTCATTAACTATCGAGATCATGATATGCTCTATACGATATCTAAGAAGCATACCTAATATCATGATCTGGTTATATACAACTCAAAGGAGTCAACTTTAAGCTGAAAAGATGAAAGCAGACTCGAAAGAGACCCAATTCACTACATATTGGGTGACTAGGAGTAATTCTACCTCAACTAAATCAAATATCACAGTACAAAACCAAATATTGGTAATTTGGCTTTTTATATGGGTAGTACTCGTCGAGATCTTTCCAATGGTACCATGCACGCCTAAAATAGAGCTCTGAGTCAAAAGTTATGGAGTTGGTTGGGAAGACACATTAGAGTTAAGATTGCAACTTTGTCTCTCTGGAGTGGAAGCTCTAGATCTAGACATTAACGTCGGAGACATCCCCTAGCATGTAAAGAGAACATGAGTTCTCCCGAAGATCATGCTTTTGGCTTCCAGATCCAAATAGATTTGTCTTATGATATAATAGATGCGTTAATTAGTCACTAAGAAATCCCAAAAAAGGTACATTTCTAATTGTATAACGATCGAACAGGACCACTAACTGTCGATATCATGATATCAGTTCCACCATTTCAATGAATCGTACCTAATATCATGACCTAGTTAAATACAAGTCAAAGGAGTCAACTTTAATGTGAAAAGACGAAAGCATACTACAAAGAAACCCAATTCACTACATATCAGATGACTAGGAGTAATTCTACATATATATCACTTGAGAAAAAATTAGATTAATAATTTGAGTTTTTATATGGGTAGTGCTTACCGAGAGCTTTCCAACAGTACCATGCACGCCTAAAACAAAGCTCTGAGTCAAAAGTTATGGAATTGGTAGGGAAGAAATATTAGGGTCAAGATTGCAACCACTACTACAGAACCTACCTTTAGTGTCGGTTATTTAAAGCCTTTAGTGTCGGTTTCTAAGCGACATCTATATGGGCGACACTAAAAGCTAACCCATTAGGCGTCAGTTCCAAAACCGACGCCCAAACTCTTCGCGCGCCACCGAAAACACGCCATCATGGCACTATAGGCGTCGGTTATTAGATATGAAACCAACGCCCAAACCCTTCGCGCCACAGAAAGGGCGCCATCTTGGGCACTATCAGTGTCAGTTTTTTACAAGTAACCGACGACATATATCTTCGTGCCACAGGAGGGCACCAACTTGGGCACTATAGGCGTAGGTTATTAGCTAATAACCGACGCCATATAACTCCCAACACGACCGTGTTGGACAGCACGGCTGTGGTGTTAAGGAAATAGATATAAGTTTCTATTAAAAACCGACACTGTAACCTATTTGGCGTCGGTTTTATACAAATAACCGACGCCTATTGTTTTTTTTTTCTGTCAGCCTGCAGACCTACTGTGGCTGGTCGCAGGATGAGAAACCTGTTCAGTTCAGTTATGAACTGCAGGTTTTACGACATCCATTGATATCAGCCGACAACAGGCCACAAACCTGCAAAATTAACAACAAAAATATTCACACATGCATTTAGCAATGCAACATGCAGTTCCATTTTATTTTCACACATTTAGAAACATTCATGTAGCTAGCAATCTGTAGTTCCATTCATTCACATTCATACATGTAGAAACATTTATATAGCAACCAACACTTTCATTCATTTTCACTCAGACACATGTAGAAACATCCAGACATGTAGAAACATTCACACATATATTATAATTCAGAAATTCATTTACAAAATATCATTGTTTAGTCATTATTCTCTATCAGGATCCCAATTATATTTTAAAGCCCCCACTATTTGTATGGCTGTTGCCCATTCTTCTCTTACTTCATTTAATTCTCCCATCGTATAGGGAGCATGTACATCTGGTAAGTCTATTCCTGTAGTGGGGTCAGCTTTAAACACCTGTAAAGAGAATGATGTATATATATAATTAATGAGCTATAAATAAGATTGATATATTTCATATTATCTAATGAGACTATATAATACCTGAGCAATACAATCGATGTCCATACAACATGACAGACTAACACATATATAGGACATAACAACAACATCATCGAATTTACATACAACACTAGCTTAGTACATATATAGTGGGACTTATAAGGTGACGATCCCACCTGGTAAAACAGGTTACCGACAACTACATATTACGACTGGGAGGTCGTGATTCAGCAACCGTATGCATTAGCAGGAGGACAAACAGATCACCATATGTTTGTCCTCCTGCTAATGCATACGGTTGCTGAATCACGACCTCCCAGACGTAACATGTAGTCGGTAACCTGTTTTAGCAAGTGGTATCGTCACCTTAGTCCCACTATATATGTATTAAGCTAGTGTTGTATGTAAATTCGGTGCTGTTGTTGTTATGCACTGTATATGTGTTAGTCTGTCATGTTGTTATATGAATCTGAAGCACTTGTGTGTGCTGCACTTTATGTATTGTATCTGTATCCTGCTTCTCTTCATTGGGGCTTCTTTTGCTGTTTAGCATTTGTATTAACTAGAAGATAATGAAACATCAAATCAGAAAATGATATTGATATTAAAAAAGTAAACATTTAGCTTCAATAAAAAAATATAAACATGCATGCCTCTAAAGTTGTGATCTTTTATCAATTAACAATCCTTCATTGTGATCTCCGCGCACATATAAGTCATCATTAGCTTCTTCAATATTTTGTGGAGTTGGCAACTCAACTGAGAATGGACTGGAGTCATCATATTTATCATAGTACTCTTCTTCATCTATAGGATCTTCAATGAACTGTCTTTTACCATGAAGAACAACCGACCATTTATCATTTGCAGGATCATCGATATAAAATACTTGTTTCGCCTGTGATGCCAATATGAATGGTTCAGCCTTCTCGCCAATCTTTTCAAAGTTCACTAAAGTGAAACCCAATTCATCCACTATAACTCCTTTGGTGTTATCAACCCAATTACATTTGAAGAGCGGAATTCTGAAATCTATGTAGTCAAATTCCCATATCTCTTCAATGACACCGTAATATGACATTTTAGCTTCACGTCGACTCTTATCCTTTGCACTTGCAAAAAACATAGTCGATGCTTGAAGGGTGACCCCACTATTTTGGACAACACTCTTATCATCTTGGCGCTTTGTGTAATATGTGAATCCATTAATGTCATACCCTTCATAAGACATAACACTCAACTTTGGTGTAAAGGCGAGGCATTTGATAGTTTTAGTAATATCATCTGGTGTTTGAGATAGTTGATGTAAGACTTTATCTTCAAACCACTTAATAAAAGTCTTGTTATGCTCTCTAGCAAGCCACATTGTATTGGCTCGAGGATATTGTCTTTTGATGAAATTGATATGTTCCTCGATATAAACGTTCACTTCGTCCATGTTGTGTAAAATATACAAATGACCTTGTTCCAACTGCTCACGGCTGATTACTTTCACACGTGATCCCAAAATTCCTTTGCCAAATAGCTCGTCAATATTCTTGTCATTATCATGAGTGTCATTACCACGGAGAAAGTCATTGCAGAAATCCATAACCTCTCTCGCCACATAACCTTCAATAATACTCCCTTCAGGCCGATAACGGTTTCGAACATCACCTTTAAAAATGCTCATGTATCGTTCAAAGGGATACATCCAATGCAAGAAAACCGGTCCCAAGATTTTCACTTCCCTAGTCAAGTGGACAACAAGATGTACCATGATATCAAAGAACGAAGGAGGGAAATACATCTCAAGCTGACATAGGGTAACAACCACTTCTCTTTGCAAATTATCGAGAGTCTCAGGGTCAATAACTTTGCTGCAGAGACTGTTGAAAAAAGAAACAAAGTCTGGTGATTGCAAACCTTACATGCTTCGGCAATATAGATCGAATTGCCACGGGCAATATTTGTTGCATTAGAGTGTGACAATCATGAGATTTAAGACCTATCAACTTTAGATCTTTCATTGATACCAATCTACGGATGTTGGATGAGTAACCATGTGGCACCTTAACATTTACCAATCATTCACAAATAGCTTTCTTCTCCTTTCTAGACAACGTGTAACAAGCGGGAGGTAAGTATGTTCTTTTATTACTCATTTCACGTAATTCTGTTAATTCTGACCTTATTCCAATTTCACGTAGGTCCAGTCTAGATTTTATCCCATCTTTAGTCTTACCTGGTATATTTAACAGAGTACCAATGATGCTATCACAGACATTTTTCTCAACGTGCATTACATCGATACAATGTCTGACTGTCAAAGAACCAATAAGGAAGATCCCAAAATATTGACTTCTTCTTGAATGAAGAATTGTCACTCCGTGTAGTACATTGTGATCTCTTACCAAATTCATTGACAAAGTCTTTTACTCTTTCATAAACAACCTCCCCTGGTATAGGTTTAGGTGCACTGCGTTCCTCATTCAATCCATTGAATGCTTTGCGCTTCCTACGATACGGATGGAATTTTGGAAGAAACCTTCGATGACCGAGATATACATTCTTACCGCCATGTTTTAGTCTTGTTGAATCAGTGTTCTCTTCACATTAGGACACGCTTTAGCTCCTTTGACACTATATCCAGACAAATTCCCATATGCTGGAAAGTCATTAATATTGCAAAACAACATAGCATGCAAACGAAATGTCTCTCTTCGTGAAGCATCATAGGTCATCACACCCTCACCCCAAAGTTTCTTTAAGTCATCAATCAGAGGTTCAAGATAAACATCGATGTCATTTCCAGGTTGTTTAGGGCCCGATATCAACAACGACAGCATTACGTACTTATTTTTCATACACAGCCAGGGAGGAAGATTGTATATAACAAGCATGACTGGCCAAGTGCTATGTTGGCTGCTCAATGTCCCGTACGGATTCATCCCGTCTGTACAAAGCCCAAGTCTTAGATTCCTGACTTCTTCACCAAATTTAGGGTACAATAGATCAATCTTCTTCCACTGTAGGGAATCAGACGCATGTCGTAGGATCCCATCATTATTTTTCTTAACATCTGCATGCCACCTCAAATTCTTCGCATCTATCGGATTGGCAAACAAGCGTTGAAACCGTGATATTATAGGTAGATACCACATCACCTTGGCAGGAGAACCAGTTTTGGACTCCCCCGAAGTCGTCAATTTATACCGTGACACACCACATTTTGGACAATCTTTCAAATCCGCATAGTCCTTTTGAAATAATACACAATCATTAGGGCATGCACGTATCTTCTTGGCATCCATTCCCATTGGGCACAACAATTTCTTTACCTGGTATGTTGAGATTGGCAGCTCGTTTCCTTCAGGAAGAATTTCTTTCAACAAAGACAACAATGACGTGAAGCTTTTGTCGCTCCATCTATTGTTAGCTTTCAACTTATACAATCTCAACACAGCGTTAAGCTTCGTAAACTTAGTACAACCTGTGTATAACGGCATCTCAGCATCATGCACAATGTTTCTAAAAATGGGAGGTGGATCGGTGTGCTCTACCCCACAACTATCCAGCATCGCATCAACGATGTCTACTGGAACTGGTTCATTCACATCTACGTCATCGTAGGCAATTTCTTCTTCCACACAAGCATTGCTATCGACATCCACTGGTTTCGTGTTTGAAATCTCTCCATGCCAGTACCATTATGCATGTATAGCCTTGTATAATCCCGTTGCACATGACATGAGTTTTGATTTCTTCACCAGTGTTGACTTTCAAGTTGTTACCGCAATGCCTACATGGACAGTAGAACCTATCTCCAGGTTGTTTCCTATGTTCCTCAGCAAATCTAATAAACTGGTCAAGACCAGAAATAAACTCTAGGGTGCAGCGATTGCGAATTGACATCCATGATCTATCTATTCTATGATCAAAGAGAAAACAAGTATATATTAGGACAAGATTAGGGTCTAGGGTTAACAAATACATGTGATGTCATTATTATATATAATAAATGTGTACCACCTATCCATTCTTGAACACCTAATCTCACTAGTAACTGTATAATGTGTATTGGGTTTTCAAGAAAATTTCGGCAGCATTTTCCCACTGTTCTCCAAGTACATATGTACTTAGAGAACAAACAGGGAAATGCTGCCGAAATTTTCTTGAAAACCCAATGCACATTATACACTTACATCCTAAGAGAGATTAGGTGTTCAAGAACAGTCTCAAACCGGGGACTATCCAAGATTTACTCATAATGAGTAAATCTTGGACGGGTTTCTAGGCCAACAAATAATGTGTTGTCATTCTTATACCTAAAATCCTAGTTCTTCAAGTTAGGGTGATTATTGATGTCTTTAAAAGCATCATTGGCAATTTAGGGAAAAGTTCATCATTTACATTCCAAGCATGTCACATGTGTGCATTACAGTTCATTATTAAGCAAGATATAAGTAAGTATGACGTCATATTAAAATAGACTATACAATATGAGAAAATAGTAGTGTAATCATGCAAATGGGAACATTCATGGGAACACACACTTCAGTTATAAGCATTCATGTAGCAACTTTCAGTTCCATTCATTAATCTCTTTTTACATCCACACACAGGGGTGTACCCCTAAACAGTAACTAAACATGCGCATAATTAAAAAAACTATTAATACAGACAAGTCTAGATAGATAGACAACTAAATACTACACCAACATGGTCCCGCATGCATCAGTAACTTCTTTTTTATGATGAAGCTGTGTCACGAAGCTCCTCACTGTATTTAGACGAATCTGAACTGACAGGGGCCTCAGATTCAGATTCCTCATAGATGATATCTGACGTCGTGCGCTCATACCGCAGAAGATGATCGGGGGTCTCGCAGTTGCTGTTGGTTATCCAAACTTTGATGGAATTATGGCCAACTGGACGGAGAAAAGCATGTTCCAACAGACCACATGCAGCTCTCCAATCCAATCACGCCAACTGGATTTTGATACAAGATTTCCCGCCAAATCATACTCAACCTCGATAACATGTGAATAATTGCCAAAAGTTAGGGTCACTTTACCAGGCATGTAGTGTCTTCCTTTTAGAAAACGCCAATATTTGGGTATGCCCAATTGGTTTAAGGAACGATCATCTAGGATGATGTCCAATTGTTCTTCAATAGGGAACGTTAACATTGACATAGAGGCCCAGTTCATAGTGACTGCTATGGGTGGACAGAGACTGCATAATATTAGTGTAAGTACATATAACGATGTTATATATTTTCAAAAAAAGTTGTATAACATCAGTTAACCTTTTATTGCTTGTCATAACCAACTTTATTGTGGTAGACATGATAGCTTGAAAAGAAGTCTACATATGTACTTAGAGAACAAACGAGGAAATGCTACCGAAATTTTCTCGAAAACCCAATACACATTATACACTTATATCCTAAGTGAGATTAGGTGTTCAAGAATAGTCCCAAACCAGGGACTATCCAAGATTTACTCCTAATGAGTAAATCTTGGACGGGTTTCTAGGTGCTTACTAAAATAGAACCATTATATGGAACTAATCCTACATTATACACATACTTTTCATGAGTAAGATAATGTGCACTTCATGGAATTATTAAGATCTGAATATATATATAAGTTGTTTCCATTTAGGGAAAAGTTCATCATTTACATTCCAAGCATGTCACATGTGTGCATTACAGTTCATCATTAAGCAAAAGAAGGGTGATTAGGATTCTCACCAAGAATATAGCTAAACTATTAAACAATGATTATAGCTAAACTATTAAACAATAGACTTGCCACACATAAAACACCCTATACAACTATAAAACAAAAAAGTATTAAGTATATATGCATGATACAATAACTATTTTGCATCACATTACAACAGACTTATCATTGATACCTTACTAACTTATTGCTACATTTACATATCATCACTTGATCAAAAATTACAGCAGTACATTTAACCAAAGTATGCATTCTAAAATCTATGTCATGATTAGTTACATGTAATTTACTTGGATATACAGCAGTACCCGATTGCTATGTCTTACATACAAAGTATGCATATTAAATTAACTAAGGCTTATCATAGAACATGTATTGTATAGACAATAGAGGATTCAGCTCAGTAGAAGCACAAAATCAGTACCTAAACCCTAAATCACACCTTTTTAGCATTTATTCTAACAGGTTTATGTACATCAATATGTGTATGAGCCCTAATTAAAACTGATTCTCATAGGAAGTAAATAAATTAAAAAAAAAACGCCCAACAGCAGGGCGAGCACTTTGAGGGAAGAGGAGTAGAGGAAGAAGAAGAAGGCAGGGCGGGCACCTTGAGGGAAGAGGAGCAGCGGCCGGAGCAAGTCCTAGCAGCTGCCGGCGGTGAGGAGAGGAGCGGCGGAGAGGGCGGCGAGGCTTGTAGACCTAGCGGCTACCGGCGATGGCGGAGAGGGCGGCCGGCAGGCGGGCGGGCGACGACTGCTTCTCGTGGCGACGGCGACGAGCGGCGAGCACGGAGGAAGGAGCGGCGGTGACGGAGCACAGCGGAGGAGCACGAACGGCAGGGAGCGGCGGCAGGGAGCAAGAAATTGCCGGAGCTAAGGAAATCGAGAATGAAAAAGGGAAAGGGGAAGAATCGGTCGGGCTGGTGAGCTATTAAGTTGACAATAAGTGTCGGTTATTAAAAACCGACAACTAAACACCCTTTAGTCGTCGGTTATTTAGCTATGAACCGACGCCTTTTGTAAAATTTTGGAGCCAATTTTTTTGCTGGAATTTTGGGTTTGGCGGTTGAGTTTAGGTGTCAGTTGTTTATTAATTAATCGACACTTATTAAAAGCGGTACCCGTGTCTGGCCGACCTTCGTAGATTGGATGTCGGTTTATGTTATCAACCGACACTGTAGCATTTAGGTGTCGGTTTTTGTATACAACCGACACCTGAAAAAGTGACTTTATAAGCCATTTCTGTAGTAGTGAACTTTGTCTATGAGAAATGGAGGCTCTAGATCTAGACATTAGCGTTTGGAGACATCTCTTAGCATGTAAAGAGAACATGTGTTGCCCCACAAATTAATTTTTTAGCTTCCAGATCCAAATCCATGGGTCTTATGATAAAATAGAATGGTTACCTCGTCACTAAAAAATCTTAAGATCACAACGATGGAAAGGAGAAGAATGCCTTATGTGTTACATACATGGAAAGACAGCTAGTTAGAGGTGCCTCATCACGCCTGCTGTGATATGAGGCTCTTTTTTTTGTGACCTCATAGGTGATGTGCATAGATGGGCGGGGTTTTAGCACCAGATGTAATACCTTTTGTTTTGGCTCAAATGAGGAGTGTGGGATGAATGAGGTTTACTTCTGACTTGTTTAAATAAATTGATTCAAAATAGGTACATTTCTAGTGGTATAACGATCGAACATGCTCATTAACTATCGAGATCATGATATCAACTATACGGTATCTAAGAAGCATACCTAATATCATGATCTGGTTATATACAAGTCGAAGGAGTCAACTTTAAGCTGAAAAGATGAAAGCAGACTCGAAAGAGACCCAATTCACTACACATCGGGTGATTAGGAGTAATTCTATCTCAACTGAATCAAATATCACAGTACAAAACCTAATATTAGTAATTTGGCTTTTTATATGGGTAGTACTCATCGAGATCTTTCCAATGGTACCATGCACGCCTAAAACAGAGCTCTGAGTCAAAAGTTATGGAGTTGGTTGGGAAGACACATTAGAGTTAAGATTGCAACCTTGTCTCTCTGGAGTGGAAGCTCTAGATCTAGACATTAATGTCGGAGACATCCCCTAGCATGTAAAGAGAACATGAGTTCTCCCGAAGATCATGCTTTTGGCTTCCAGATCCAAATAGATTTATCTTATGATAAAATAGAAGCATTACTTAGTCACTAAGAAATCCCAAAAAAGGTACATTTCTAATTGTATAACGATCGAACAGGACCACTAATTGCCGATATCATGATATCAGTTCCACCATATCAATGAATCGTACCTAATATCATGACCTGGTTAAATACAAGTCAAAGGAGTCAACTTTAATGCGAAAAGATGAAAGAATACTACAAAGAAACCCAATTCACTACATATCGGATGACTAGGAGTAATTCTACATCTATATCACTGTAGAAAAACTTAGATTAATAATTTGAGTTTTTATATGGGTTTTTTTTTAAATAAGTCAGGGGGCATCTTATTCATCCCATCCCCCTCACATGGGCAAATCATCATCCAAAATAGTACATCTCCTACTTATAAAAAACGCAGGTATTTACCCCATAAAGACCAAAACAAACAAAGCAGCCTCATCACCTAAACAAGACCCACAGACAGCTTAAATATTGACCCTCTTCTTAATGATGTATGGGATATTCCTCTATTCCAGCAGTGCCAAACCATGGACCCTCAGCGGAAGATTTCTATGATCCGAACAAACATAGGGTTCTAAGAACTGCTATCCCCAGACGCCTAACTCCATTGTTGTAGCATTTACTTGCTTATGAATCAGGCTACTGGTGATCCAAGCTTCCCGTAGCTCTTGCTTAGCAATTCTATTAGAATGAACTACTCTCCAAGGAACTTTGTAATCCTTCCACAGAATGTTATATACATTGTAGTCATCCACCTCAACACAGGAGATATTGAGGTGATGTTCCGCAGCCAGCTTTAAACCTACCAAACAAGCTTGAATATAAGCCACCAAAAAATCCTTCTCTTTCAGCCAAGCCCTAAAGGCGAGCACGATATCAGCTCTATGATTCCTCACAATCCCTGCCATCCACCTTCGTCTATACCCAGTCGTCATCTTACTTCTCCCCGTAGTGATGTTCATCTTTAAGTTGTGGATGTCCGGTGAATTCCATCTTTCCAATGAAATCTGCTGCATATAAAATTGTGGCTTATCAAATTTTTTCCTCCTCCATCGCTGTAATGAGATGTTGTTCTTCAGACAGACCAAAAGAGAAAATTTTCATCCTCGTACTGATCTTGTAAACAACTTGTTCCCATTCTCTTATGTAGGGGATCGAGGTTCCTTCATATCTTCTGCTGCATCTCAACTTCCAGATGCTGTGCGGAATATAAAGCGCCAGCCTTTTAGTCATCCAAGCAGTAAGATTTACATCTGAGCCTCGACTACATTTATCAATTAAGGAGTCCATGTTAAGCGGAGGATCCATGCTCGTGATGCTAGCAAATTTGTGCCAGAAAAACGCAGCTATATCACTTCTAAAAAGCAGGTGTTCTGCATCTTCCTGCTGTGGAATCTCACAGCAGTTGCGTATTGATGCAAATTAGATCTGACATCTCCTAATGTTCTCATCCGTAGGCAAGGCCTTATGACTCACTTTCCAAATCAGAGTAGTCTCCTTAGGGCATTCCAACCTCCAAATATTTTTCAGATCTGTGGGGCCTTCTTCATTCTCATCTTGTAAGATCTTCTTAGCCAATCTGACAGTGAAGCAACCGTCTTCAGTGGGTGACCATATCATCTTGTCTTCCTCATCTGAAAGAGTAATATGAGCGGATCTAATCATCTGGACACCCTCACCATTAACGATCTGTTGTAACGTCTCCCAATCCCACCCTCTTTCAGAGTTCCAGAAATCATTAACCAAGAATTTATGATCCAGGTCATTTTGATTTAACGCAAAGTCCGCAAGCTTGTATTCACACCATCTAGTATCCCATAAAGGAATCTGACCCCTCCCCACCAGCCATCGACACAAAGGGAGGATCCTTGGGAACATTTTCCATATCTTACGCCAGTAGGGTGAAGGAGTAGAACTCATCTTGAGTGAAGCCGGATGAGTAGCTGATCTGCTGGAATAACAACTTGCATATTTAGCTCTGCTGAATTGCGCCCATAGCGATTCTCCATTAAGAACTTCCCAACAGGCCTTTGCCACAAAAGCTTCATTCATTACCCGCATAGGTGTAATACCAAGCCCCCCTTTCTCCTTTTTTTTTTAAAAATAAGTCAGGGGTCGCTTTTATTCATCTCACACCCCTCATGTGAGCAAAATCGTCAAAAGATAATACAACTCCTGCTCATAATAAACGCAGGTATGGACCTCCACCCGGCCACCTAAGAGCAAAAAGGACCATCTCAAAACACAAACACACATCTCTAATCCGGCGCACAAGTGAAACACAAACCACCTTATACCTCTACTTTCTTCATAATCACATAAGGAACCTGTCTCTTCTCTAGGATGGCCATTCCTCTGATCCTACTAGGGAGATTCCTGAAATCCGTAGTCACAAAGAGATCATCCGAACAGCATCCCCATCTACCCAGCTCACGGGGTATCGAGTTTTTTTTTTTTTTTTGCGGATGGGTTTGAGTATGATGGTGATCAGGGTAGCTGCTATGCTAGATTTGGATCTAGGTAGAGGGGCGGATGAATTTTCGAGGAGGTTTTTTAGAGGTCTAGATAATGAGGTCGGTTTTGATGGGGTTCTTTTTGTCTTGGGGCGTGATGATGAGGATGCACTGATGTGTTTGCTGCTGATGATATTTTTAGCCTGCGTGAGGTGCAGGATGAATAAGATTGACCTCAATTGCGTTAAAAAAAAGTTGCTTCTCTACTTCATTCATGAAAGTCTTGAACATTTGAAGAGTTTTTGACTTGTGTTTCATAAGATATACATAACCATACCTACTAAGGTCATCAGTGAAGGTAATGAAGTATGTATGAGCCCTAGCAGATCACTGGCTCTCTCATTGTGTCCAGTGAAAGGAGTCTTGGTCATCTTCCCTAATAAACATGCCTCACATGTCTCTAATGATTCAAAATCAAAAGAGTCTAGATAACCATCCTTATGGAGTCTAGATATTCGCTTTTCGTTTATGTGCCCAAGACAACAATGCCATAAGAATGTTTGGTTTGAGTTGTCAAGTTTTAACCTTTTAGTATTTGTGTTGTATATACTAGTCTCAAGTTCTAACAAGTAGATTTTTTTTTTTGGTTAAGCCAGGAGGTTCTTTTATTCATCCTACCCTCCTCGTGTAGGCGAAATCACCAAAATTTACAGCTCCTGCTTATAAAATGCAGGTGTGGTCCCCGGGGCCATGCCCCCCCAACTAAAACTATCTAACAACCTGTATGTACGGAACCTGTCGACGCTCCATGTTAAGCAGATCCTTCACCCTCCTAGGAAGGTTTTCTGGTATCTAGCATATGAAGATGTCGTCCATCTGGCTCCCCCATCTGCCGAGCTCTCTAGGAACGGAATTGACTAACTTCTGCACCATCGATCCTCTAATATCTGCTGTCTCAAACGTCTTCCTCAGCTCCCTCACCATCGGAGTTGCCTTCCATGGTTCATCTTTGTTTCTCCACAGGATATCAAAAGTTCTTTTGTCATCCACCTCCAAAGTCGAGACCCTGATGTGTTGATCATTCGCGATCTTGATGCCAACGATGCATGCCTGGATATAAGCTAACGTGTAATCCTCCACTTTTAACCAGGATCTGAAGGAAACTCGAGCTTGCCCCATTCTGTTTCTGATCACTCCCGCCGCCCAGTATCTTTGGTTTCCTTGCGGGTCTGTAGATCTACCAGTCGTGATATTAAGCTTCAGGTTTTGTATATCCGGGGGATTCCATCTAAGCAGCTTCACTACTCTTATTCGCCAGCCAGGTTCCCCAATATTGTACCTATCTAAGGTTTGATAGAACTCCGCATCTTCTCTAATCCCAAACTCTTTCTTTCTCATCATGTTGTTGATCTTGAGAGTGATGTAGCCCCATTCGAGATCCAGCTTTCTCTTCCCATTATCAAATCTGGCAGCACATCTAGCTCTCCAAATGCTCTCCACTATAAGTAAGGCTATGTTATGTGCTAGCCATTTTCTAGCTGATAGGGTATGCAAAGTCCGACAGCAACTCAATAACGACATCATATCATTTGGAGCAGGTTCTTGAGAAATCTCCTTGTATCTCTGCCAGAAGAAGGAGGCAGTCTGCCCTAGAAAAAAAAAGGTGATTGATGTCTTCAGTCTGCGGGTTCTCACAACAGGAACACATCGATGCTAGGGATATCCTGCACTTCTTGATGTTATCATCAGTAGGTATGGCCCCATTCACAAGCTTCCATAATATGGCACTCGCCCGGGGTGTATCCTGATTCCAAATCCGGTGCATATCCTCCCTGGGGATTATCTGTGGCTCTTGAAGCAAGGTCCTCACCGATTTAATACTAAACCTTCCATCCACCGTGGGAGTCCAGATAATCTTGTCAGGTGCCTCCGAAATGAATTGACCCGATCTTCTAATCATGTCCAGGCCTTCCTCATTCACTAACATGCTCAAGGCATTCCAGTCCCAGCCACCGCCATCATCCCAGAAATCTTTCACTAGGAATTCAAGGTTTCTATCGCTTCTATGTATCACAAAATCTTTAAGTGGCTGTTCACACCAATAAGCATCCCAAAAATTCAAATCACCGATGCCAAGGACCCATCTGCATCTCGGGTAAATCGACGGGAACAACGCCCAAATCTTCTTCCATAGAGGAGATGTTGTATGTCCTTTCTTCAGGAAGGGGGGGTATAAGCCCGTGTGTATCCTATTATGCGAGAAATATTTGTCTTTGCAGAACGATGCCCATAAGGATTTACCCTCAATGATTTCCCAGCATGCCTTAGCAAGAAAAACACGATTTGTCACCTGGAAGGACTGGAAACCAGCCCTCCCTGCAAAGTCGGTGTTGCCACCCTGTCCCAGGCCACCCAAGCTCTCCTCTTATTGTTTTGTCTGTCCGTCCAAAGGAACCTCGACATGATCTTGGACAGCTTGTGTCTGATGGTCGCCGGAATCCCAACAGCTGCAGCCGTATGTATCATGGTGCTGGATAGAACGTGTTTGATCAGTAACTTCCTGCCTGTAAAAGAAAGCAGTCTTGCCTTCCAAGACGAGACCTTCTCCTGGGTTCTCGTTACCAAGAAATCGAACTCCGTCGTCTTAGTTCTGCCGATAGCAATCGGAACTCCAAGGTATGTCAACGAGTCAGTCGTTTTGTCAACGCCTATCTCCATGGCAATTCTATGCCTCTCCGTCTCTTCAGAACAACCCAAAAGGCAGGTGGATTTGCTCCTGTTAACCTGTTGCCCAGTCGCTCTCTCATAGTCAAGGATGGTCTTCTTGATGTGCGCAATCGATCCATTTGTGGTGGCCATGAGAATCACAATGTCATCCGCGTATATCAGCAAAGGCGGAGCCTTTGCCAGTCCTCTGGTATAGAACCTGTCCACTTTCGTCTCCTCTTGAAGCTGGACTAATCTTCTGCTGAACATATCCTCGAACAAGATGAAGAGTGAAGGCGAAATAGCATTCCCTTGTTTCAGGCCCTTCTTGAGGGGGAAGAAACCCTCAGTGATGTCGCCAATGGAAACAGAAGTCCATGCTTCCTTGAAGAATCGCAGGCATAAACCAATAGTATCCTGTAGGAAACCGAACTTGACCAGAATCTTCTCCAAGATCTCCCATGAGATCCTATCATATGCTCTGGACATGTCTAACTTGAGTATCATATTATTCGGTTGGGGACCTTGCTTGATGTCGTGGACTAACTCCTGTAGCAGAAAAATATGTTGATGAATATCTCGGTGTGTCACAAAGGCGCCTTGAAAAGGAGATATAAGCTGGGGCAGGAAAGCAGCTATTCTGTTGTTCAACAAACGGGCAATGATCCTCAGGGCCACGTTTTCAATGGAGATAGGCCTAAAATCTTTAAGTAAATCTTGGGGATTTTCTCTCTTTGGAATAAAGACGGTGCGGCAGCAGGACAAACTTCTGTGACAAGGGTGACCACGAATGAAGTCCTGAACCATGGCTGTGACCTCCCTCTTGATGCACTCCCACATGTTGAGGAAGAACTGAACGGTAAAACCGTCTGGCCCCGGGGCGGTGTGCTTGTCCATCGACTTGATGGTGTCCAGGATCTCATGCTCATCCGGAATCGCAGTGATAGAGAAGTTGTCCTCTGAGGAAAGGATCTCCGGTATTACCTGGAGGAACTGCCCCAGAGCCTCCCCATCAAGGAGAAACTCTTCCTCATGAAATTGGCGAAGCTCAACAGCTGCCTCCTTTGCAATCTCGACAGGATCTTCAACAATCGAACCATCCAGGCGTGCTAAGCTGGCTACCCTCCTTCTCTTTCTCTTGTGTCTCACCACTGAGTGATAAAACTTCGTGTTCCTCTCTCCGTCCTCAAGCCATGAAACCCTGGCTTTGTCCCTCCAGATCATCTCTTCCTGTTCCAGAATATGATAAAATTCCTGTTCAGCTCGTAGTAAATTAGTTTCGTTCACCTGACACGGGTTCTCATCGAAAGCTTGTTGAGTAGTGAGAACAATATCCTCCAGGTCCTTCTTCTTCTGGTGAATGTCACCGTATTCCTCCTTATTCCACCGCCTAAGCGCTCTTCTCGTCATCTTCAGCTTCTCATATAAGATGACCGACGAATGCCCTACCACATCAGTGGCCCAAGCCTCCTCTATGACCTGATGGCAGCGAGGGTCCGATAGCCATGCAGATAGGAAGGAGAAAGGAGCCGGTTGGAACCGTGTGATCGTCGAATCGACCCAAGTAAGAATGGGGCAATGATCAGAAACCCTGAACCTGGTCAGGTGTGACGATCTGGAGTAAGGGAAATCCTGAACCCAGGAGTTGTTGAGGAGGGTCCTGTCGAGACGTTCCCATGTCGTAGGGGTGAGGTATTGCTTATTCACCCATGTATACTTACTTCCTTCGAACGGTGCTTCTTGCAGCTCAGCATCAGCAATGAAACCATTGAAATCGGACATGTCTGTGTGCGAAGGAGGAACCTCACCTCTCTTCTCCCCCGCATTTCTGACCACATTGAAATCACCAGTCACTTGCCATCTAGCATCCCCAATCACCCCGGAAGTTTGAATAAGGGAACTCCACAGATCTCTCCTTTCATACGTATTGCAACTGGCGTAAACACCCGAGAAGAAAATGTGTGAACCATCTGGTTCAGTGAGACGAATAGTGATCTGCTGGCGATGGCTGAAAAGGACCTCCGGTTTTAGATGACTATCCGCGAAGATCCAGATCTTGCCCATCTCAGCTTCATTGTCAGCATGCCAGTCCAAACAAACGATATCAAGCATCTCCTCCGCTCTTTCAGCATGTAAGAAAGGCTCCATCAAGCACACCACAGAAGGTTTATGTCTTCTGCAAAGGTTACCCAGAACTCTCCTGGTAGGTCTGTTCGCAGCACCTCTGATGTTCCAGAATAAAGCTTTCCAATTCATGATGATCAAAAAAACCTCCTCTGCCCGGGAATGATAGCCTCAGTAGCTATGTCGGCCCTCAACACAGCTGTAATCATCAGAATAACATCCTCCATCATCAGCGGATCTTCTACGATCAATCCTCCTATTCCTGTTCGTCCTCCTTTCCCAGTCCCTATGGGATTGTCGCACGGGGCTGCGAATCCTAGAACGTCCTCTTCATCTAGTTCTGCCATCCCTGGGTTCAAATTCAAGGAAATCCTCCAATCTGTGCTGCCGGAGAAACGTACTGTGTCCATGTTGGTCCAACACCCGCCTATCATCCTCTTGGGCCTCATCCACCGATCTATGATCATGGGAGCTCTCATCTTCCGCCACACTCCTTCCAGAAGTTTTAGACCTATCTCCCCCTCCCTCCCTCGATATGTCTGAGGGGTTTATATATCTCCTTACATCAGAAACAACCTCCAACGGTATTCTCATCTCTTTTCCTTCCTCTGTCAAGAACATCTCTCCCGATAATCGATCTCCCCTTGCAATCATCTGGGCTTTCACCAGTGATCGCCTATGGCCATAAGTGAGGCTAATAAATTGAGGAATGTCTTCAGCAAATGCCTCCATTTCAACCAGCATACCCGACACGTCCCTCTCGTGCGGTTTCCAGGTTGAAACACTTCTGAGGTTCCCAAAGGGGGCTGTCATCCGTTCAATCGAATCCCTATCTCTGCAAATAATAGGCACACCTGTGAGCCAGAACCAGAGCCGCTCCAGGTACTGGCAATCCTGGCCATCTTTCATGGATCTAACGTGGAAAGGTTCTCCCCACGGATCTCTAAGGACTTCAAGCGTCGCACGTCTAGCTTCGTCAGTGGAGGTGAAGAAAATAACCGCCTTCGTTGCCGTGAACCTGTAAAAATCAATGGCGTGCGGCCATCTACGAAGGACGCCCGGAATCAAGTCCTCCCATCGCACCCTGGGGTGCCAGGTTATCTCCACCGCTTGCGCTAGTGATGTCGATCGTTTTCTCCTAGCGTCATCATCCGGACCAAGGTCAACTCCGATACGCTTTGCTACGTGCATCCCGCCGGTCCTGGCGGTTATCCCCACGGGAAGAGGGGGAAAGTCAGACGGTGAGGAAAAATCCGGGGGGGGGGGGGGCTCTCTGTTGATTCACCGGTTGGATCTTCCTGCACTTCTTAGCAACGTGGCCCGGTTGCTTGCATCTGTAACAGACCTTACTACCGGAGCACTGGGACTGCCAGTGTCCCCGGCCCATGCACCTAAAGCAGGTATCTTTTGGGATGCCAAAAAGAGACGAGTATTGCTTCGTTGGCCTAGCCGCTGTCGTCTCCGACCGATGGCCTTCCTCCGTTATCTGGTCCCCCACAACTAGGGTTTGCGTGTTCTCCCTCTGGGCTTCACCAACTGCCGGTGTTTCTCCTTGATTCTCCTCCCTGGGCTCGCTTGACGACGAGGGAGGTCTCAGGCCCTCATCTTCTTGTTGAAGCAAACTCCTCAGATCAGGAAGCACCGTCTCCGGGTCGACGGTGGATGCAGCCGATTCCGATCTCCGCTGTGCAACCACCCTTCGGGCTCTCATGCCATGGTGGGAGGGAGGACGCTGAAGGAATCTCGTAAGGTTTGGTGCCGACGTGGGTATCATCATCGATCCACATAGGATACTCATCCTCCAGACAGACCCGAGCAAGAAGAGAAGGATGATGGTGGGCTCCGATAGGCGGAATGCCTGACCGGAGAGGGGAAGGTGGTCCCCGAGCGGCGGAGTACCAGGCCCGGAGATGTCGGCGCCGCCAAGGCGCGATCGCCCTCGGGATCGCCCTAGCAGACGCGACTCTTAGGCTCCCGTCTCAATCCGACCTCTAACAAGTAGATACCATAAGACATAGGGGCATTGCCATAAAAGATCTCATCTTTAGAAATAGAAATAATTTCATTCTTAATGTGAAATTCAAATCCACTCTTATCCATACAAGATACAGAAATAATATTTCTATTAATGACAGGTACATAATAGCAATTCTCTAATTCTATTACAAGGCCTATAAGCAAATATAAACTAATAACTCCAACTACGGTGGCAGCAACTCTTGCTCCATTAGCGACCTGTAGCTCGACTTGGCCCTTTCGTAAAGGCTTACTTCTTATCAGATCATGTATATTAGAACATATGTGAGATCCACATCCGGTATCCAGTACCCATGATGAAGAAGTATTTAAGTTTATCTCAAAAACGTATATACCTAAAGTGGAGATCTGTATCCCCTGCTTCTTCTTCCTCAGTTCCTTTAGGTAGAGAGGACAGTTTCTTTTCCAATGTCTAGCCTGGTGACAATGGTGACAACTGCCTTCTTTGGAGATCCCACCTTTAGCTTTGAGCGCATATGACTTTGGATTCTGCCCAGCTTTAGAGCCTTTCTTAGCCTTGCCTTTGCCTTTTGACTTTCCCTTTGTCTTGGTGATCATCATCACAGATTTGGGCTTGTCTTTCTTCATCTGTGATTCAGCTGTCCTCAACATGCCTAACAATTCTGACAACGGCTTGTCAAGATTGTTCATGTTGTAGTTCATGACAAAATGACTATATGATTCAGGCAACCATTGTAGAATCACATCAGTGGCCAACTCTTGACCTAGAGGAAATCCCAGCTTGGATAGGCTTTCCACATACCCAATCAAAGTGAGTATATGGGTGCCAACTGAGTCTCCCTCTTTCATCTTGCTCCTGAACAAAGCCTTGGAGACATCATATCTCTCCTGTCTTGCTTGATGTTGATACATGTTCTTGAGATGTGTTACCATCTCCAATGTTCTCATGCTGCTCTTGCAACTCATAGTTCATTGAGCACAACATCAGGCACTTGACATCCACGACATCATCAAGGTGCTTCTTGTAAGCATCCTTTTCAGCCTTGGGCACATTTACGGCGGGTTCCGCTGGCTCTGGTATTTCAAAGACATAGAGCTTACGCTCATGTGTGAGAACAATTCTCAGCGTCCTAAACCAGTTTTGAAAGTTGGTTCCGATAAGTTTGTCCTTCTTAAGAACCGATCACAATGAGAAAGTGTGAGTGTTGTTTGCCATTTGATTGCTACAAAAGAAAATTTTGCATTTAGTCCAAAACATTTTGACTTGTAAAGATTTGATAAACAAGATTAATCATGCCTTTAATTAATTACGCTCCCACTATTTTATTCAAATTGATAGCCCTCACTATCAACTCAGAAGATTGCAACGCACAACCTTCTAGTGAGTCAAGATCCAAAATAATTGGATCAATGCCCAGTCAACGTCGGCGTCAAAGACCAAATACTAAGGTAGGCAACTTTTGCCAATTGCATCATATGCAACTCTTGGATAAATGATCATGCACAACTCCTTGCCATGATGCATCTGTGTGCCTCTAGGTACTTGATCCTATCAAGGTTCCCTAGTTAAGTCCAACCCATAAGCCAACACGATGAGTGTGCACCCTGCGGAGGCAGACCCACACACCCACCATCACACTTCCACGAGATAGATAGTGTACCACGCGGAGGCGTGCCCACACATAGTCGATCAAGCTTTTCATGTGTGTTGCTTTATGGAAGGCAACTAAAACTTAATATTATTAATTGAGGGGTTTTATTAATACATATACATATCAAAACACCACATACTTATAGTATCTATCATATACTACTATATTCACAACCACAAACGATGGACATGCAATCACAAACACAAATACATCAGTTATGGCCATACTATTATAATCCTATGAAGCAACAAAGGATTACGGTCCACCTATGGTCTTATGTATCTCATGCAAAACCTGTGAATCAACCTGTAAGCCTGTAATGATCAACATTACAATGAACAACTTCATGGATGCTTCGTGAGGTTGGAACTTCAAGTTGCTTCTTGGAATTAGATCTTCATGGTGCTTCTCCATGGACACTCCTTGGAGTTGGATCTTCAAGTGACCTCCTTACATCAAGTTTACAAAGACTAAAACTAATCCTATCTCTATTACATCATATGAGTACAAATATAAAGGGAAAGAATTAATTACACTTTGAAATAAGAGATGAGGCTCGACATGCAAGCCGAATACTTTATACAAAGGATTCATATGCAATTATTATATATCCATATCATTCACAAACAAACATATCCACAAGATTGACATCCACATTCATTCATAACATTCACAAAAGGGGATATTAGGCCATAACCGTGCATGCATTCACCACATAAAACAAAATTTTAATGGCGACGTGTATGTTATCATAGGTATATCTACATATACATATATACATATTAAAAATGCAGTACTTTTAATGCGGGACATTCAACATTAAATAAATTTTTTTACTCCCACGCAGATTATGCGGGGTACACAGGGGCAGCGCCCCTGTGTGGGGATCCCCTTTATGAAATTTTACTTCCGCGCACTTAGGAAAATTAGTATTTTCCATAGTCGACCCCATCCGAAACATCAAAAATAGAAGCATGCGGCGTATGTGGAATTAGGTTTAGATTTGCACACTAATAGTTTTAATTTACATCGTATGCAACATAAAAAAATAGTATACATCAATTTGATCATATCGAAATGAATCCAAATACGTCGTAGATCGACGCTGCTCTGATACCACTGTTGGGTTCTGTGGAGAAAACATGCGCGGCGGAAGCAACAAAAATCCACGCAACCCGACACATGATCTCGTCGACAACAGCGTATTTGGAAGGAGTGTTTGCGGGATATACCTTATCACAGAGCAAGTCCGACGATTCCCGCTGCACGACGGTGTGCAATGCTACTGGCCTATACGGACGGAACTTCTCTCTCGTTCGTTAAGTGCATCGGAGGAAGATCTGGCGGTGCTCCTTTCGTGTGGTGATGTACGCTGCTTGTAGTGCGTACAGATGGTCATAGATGTCCTCTGAACGTAGGCGTCTCAGCATCTGCGTCTCTACTTTGTCCACACTAATGGACTGGAACTCCACGTCGCGCTTCCTAAGCCGGCGGGAAGGAGTCATCTCTGTGCGGCGGTGTGCTAGCGTCACGATGTTCTCCTTTCTCTCCTGAGGACGGTGACGGCTAGGGTTTATGTATGTGAGCGTAAACTGAAAAGCCTCTCGCAATATCTTATTTAGATATCAGCTGTCAAGCTCCTTTAAATAGGAGACGAAGGGAAATAGGGTTTCCTAAACCCATCGATAAATAGAAACACTATGTTAATTAAAACGCTCGTGGATTAATTAGAATATCCGGGAATTTATTAATTAACCAAATAATCGCATTAATTGATCAATTAATATCCGACTCCATGCAATCGCTTGGGATGACTCTATGGGCATATATACCAACATAGGATTCCATAAGTCTCCTAGAGGCACCTAAAAGACTTATTGAGTTTTCGAGTGATAATACAGGGCATAGCACATCCATGTCACTATCGTAGTCAAATACTTGTTGGGCACCATCCTAGACTCTCCTAAAAATGAAAAAACAAAACAGTTTTTTATTTACATTCAACCTTTTATTCTTTCAAACATAAAGATTTATATATAAATAAAAACAAAAGGACCACCTTTGGAATCCCCGATCTACTACAGGCAGCCAATGTAGCGAGCAATGGTCCCTACATTTTGAGCCAGTTGACCAAAAATGTGAGTTATGAATCCACATTAGTTAAAAATAACCTAATCTAGTTTAAAATGACTTCTAGACCCTCAATGAAAAAATATCAATAACTCTAATGACTTTCGTGATTATTGTAACCTAGATCACATCTAATCAATGTTGATAATGCAAGAAGTTGATATGTAAAGATGACATGGAATTTGAATCTCATTATCAATTCTCAATCTATATGACTCCCAGACCTTGAGTCTAATCACAACATTAAAATGATTAACTTCTTACAACCATATATCGAACCTTGCGATGAACCCAAAGTGAGAAATTAATATGACGAGTAACGTCTTGAACTTAATGATAATGACTAACATGTTCTAACAAAGAGTGTCTTTGGTAATACTAATAGTCCCTCGTGATTAAATGGGACTTGTGTTGTACGAGTGGATGCCTGGGCGACTTGGGCGGCCACCTAGCCCTCCGCCTAGCCCAATTGGGCGTGTGGGCGGGCTGGGCGGTCCGTCTGGGCATCAAATGGTCATGGGCCCAATTGAAATCAAAAACTTTTTTACACCCCTACTTGCCATGCCCAACGGGATTGCTCTTCCCCCGTCTTCTCTTTTCCTTTCTCACGCACGACGAGTAGGAGCCACACCTGACGCTAGCTGCCGCGTTTGCATGTAACTCCTCTCTTCTTCTTCCTCCCTTCCTTCTCCTCTTCTTCCTCCTCCATGTCGCGGTTGTTTCTTCTCTTCTTCTTTCTTCTTTTTCTCTTCTTCTTCCTCCCTTCCTTCTCCTCTTCTTCCTCCTCCATGTCGCGGTTGTTTCTTCTCTTCTTCTTTCTTCTTTTTCTCTTCTTCTTCCTCCCTTCCTTCTCCTCTTCTTCCTCCCTACCGCCGAAGGATCCAAAACAGAAGGCAACATCCAATGGTCCTGGGTGGAGGTATTCATTTTGGCCTGATGTGGGTGATAAAAGCAAGGAGGGCCCAAGAAGTGCATGATAAATACCACCAAAGCCTAATACTACAGAGGAAATTAAGTGAAGTACCCCATACACAAAGTATGAAAAGGTGTCTATCACTTCCCCCCCGGGCCTACTCCCCAACCTAGAGTAGCTAGATGGGGAAGTAAAATCAATCCTTGTTCATACATTGGTTTTTATGGTACGAAATGGGCCACTTCAAATAGGTTCATTGCTCCAGCCCAAAATACAATTAATCTGGCATGGGCCACATGGGCTCCAAGTAGTTTACGGAATAAATTGATAAGTCTGGCATTCTCAGCCCACCAGGCGAAACCAGTGATTTCTTGGTCACGGCCAGCTAAAGCTAAAGTTCCATTAAAGAGCATGTGGTAGGACCTCCTCAGGAAATATAAGGTTTTCATAAGGCTGATCCTGAGCCGCCATCCAAGCATGAATACCCTCATTTAAGAGAATATTCTTGGTGTAGAAAGTTTCAAATTTGGGATCCTCCGTTGCACGGATTTCCTGAGAAACAAAGTCATAAGCACATAGGTTCAGAGCCAGACTGACTACTCCAAGAGCATTCATCCATAAACCAGTTACTGGTACAAATAACATAAAGAAATGTAACCAACATTTATTGGAAAATGCAACCCCAAAAATTTGGGACCAAAAGCGGTTAGCAGTGACCATCGAATAAGTCTCTTCCGCTTGAGCAAGGTTAAAAGCTCGGAACGTATTTGCACCGTCACCGTCTTCAAATAAAGTATTTTCTACAGTAGCACCATGAATAGCGCAAGTAGAGATGCACCTAATACTCCAGCAACTCCGATCATATGAAATGGGTTCAAGGTCCAATTATGAAACCCTTGGAAGAAGAGAATAAATCAAAATATAGCTGCTACACCAAAACTAGGTGCAAAAACCAACCAGACTGACCTAGTGGATAAATCAAGAATATAGAAACAAAAATAGCAATTGGGCCAGAAAATGCTATTGCATTATAAGGTCGTAATTGAACGTATCGAGCAAGTTCAAAATGACGTAGCATAAAACCTATTAGACTGAAAGCGCCATGAAGAGCAACAAAAGTCCAAAAACCTCCTAATTGGCACCAACGAGTAAAATCTCCTTGTGCTTCAGGACCCCATAGTTGCAACAAAGAATGTGCGAAACTATTTGCAGAAGTAGAAATAGCAGCGGTTAAAAAATTGCAACCTTCTAAATAAGAACTAGCCAATCTGTGGGTATACCATGAAGTTACAAAAGTTGTACCTGTGAACCAACCTCCAAAAGCAAAATAAGCGCAAGGAAAGAGCAATAGGCCGGACCAACCCACAAAAACAAAATGGCCCCTTCGTAACCAGTCATCCATAATATCAAATAAATCATTTTTATCTTTGGTAAATCTATCAACCATTTCCGAGCACCTCATAAAATTTCCAGGGCATAAGATAGTTTGATTATCTATGGACGATGGCTCGGCCAATACCCCTTCCAATAGGTTTTAAAGATCTAAATTCTCCTTTTTCAAGACTCAGCTCAAAGGGAAACAAAGAATATCAAACATGGTTTGACGAAAGAAAAGGTTTCAAAAGTCGGTATCAAGTCGCAATTCTCTTGTAACAAGTTTCTTCAGAACAAACATCAACTACAGAAATAGAAACCAGTCAGTGAAAGATCACAAAGCAACTAAGTATTACTAAGCAAGATCGGTGCAATACAACAAAAATGGATAAGAACCATGGTTATCAGAACAGAACCAAATCGACTAGTTCAACCTATTGAATTGAGAACTAGTGTTGGGAACAGTCAGGGTCAGCTCCAAATGGTAAGTGATTGTAAATCATGGTAAAACTAGAAAACCTTCTGGTTCAATCGGTGAACTAGTGTGGTTAATGCCTATCAGCCGATGCACTACCATGGAAATAAACTCGATGAAGTTCTTTGTCCCCGTGATACCCTCACCACCCATCTCCAGCCATGGCGGCTGGCGGAGAGCCACAAAAAAACTCTGATAGAAGTTGCCATTGTTGGGATCTCAGTTAACTCTGTTGCTCAAGCTAAAGTTGTTAGTCATCACCCCTCAAGTCGTAGAAGTGTCAAATTTGGTCAAAATCTGTAGGCACCCACGAGTCGACCCATTTAAGTTGGGTTTGGGTGATGAAATTTGCCACTCATTGAAAAACACCCAAAGCCATACCCACATGTTTAGATAGCGGGTTTCACGGATGACCCACTGGCACCCGTGGGTGACCCAATTAACTGAATTCAATATATTTATATACATATTACACACATACACCGATTAAGAGATGTGTTTTTTGCACAAGTTAAGTCGTTACCTACATCATTAGTATTCTCTTTATTTAGGAACTTCGAATCTTAAATGATAAAATTATGTGTTACTTTTTGTGATATTTTATGTATTAAAACTAAATTGATTTGCCCTATTTTACATCCGTTAGAATCTATTATTAGCCTATTTAGTTAATAGGTTAATTAGTTAGTGGGCTTAAGTATCTCAGACCATATAGCGTGCCTTGAGTCCCAAGTCTATAAGTCTCCACCCTTTCTTGTATATATAGGACTGGGTGTGCCATCTAATACAATAATACACAACTGGGTTTCCCCCACACCTTTCAACATCATATCAGTGTGTGCCCTGGGACCCATAGTAACAAGTTCGGGATTTGACAACTTTTCGAGTGGCTAGAAAACATCGAAATTCAGAAAAAATCGAGAAAAACCGTGAAAAATCAATGAATTTGCGGTCACAGTTCGGTCAACTATTCGGAAATAATCGAGAATAAGTCAGCTATATAAGTATATATACATACATATATATATGTATATATATATATATATAAATATATATATATATATATATATATATATGTATATACATACATTCTGATATATACATACATTCTGATAAATGTATTAAGGTCACAAGACATACAATCTTAGCGAGTGAAAAAGTATAAGTACATATCTAAACATCTATTGCATACATATATAACACATACATGCATACATGATACACACATATATATGTGTGTGTAGTTACATATACACGGTCACACACACATACATACACTTAAATTAAGTTAAAGTCTTAAATAGTGACAGTGTAAAATGAGAAGGTACATGAAAAAAGTATAAAATGGGAAGAAAACGTTAAAACATGAGTAATTCGTGAATAATACAGGAATAAAACATAGTATATTGTGACTATGCTCGAATTGGGAATTATTCCTCCGTTTGATACGACTAGGGAATAATTCGCGTTTTAAACGTGACTTTTTCAAAAAGTCAGAGTGCATTGTGATTATGCGTTGTGCCAGTTATGCACTCACCTAGACTCTCATAAAAATGAAAAACAATTAGTCATTCTTACATTCATGCTCAGGCTTTTATTAGTTGCATTTTCTTTCATTGGCATGGGTTTTATTTGGTTTTTAAAGTTTTATGCTCTTTGGAGCATTTTTAGATGTTTGAGATTGAGGGTGGTTGGCCTCTTTTGCACATTATAAAATAATGTGGGACAAAGGTAGGTCATTAAGAAGATACAATCCATCTCAATTTCAATTCAAAACTCGTCATCTACAAGCATGGTCAAAGGTGAGATCAACTATAGTCCAAAATCCTTAAAGAGTTTAGAAGAATGCATGCATGAAAAAGCCAATTGGAGTTTGATCAAACACCAGCTCAAACAACCTCATACAAACCCTAGGAGAGTTGTGCATAATCTAAAACTAAACTCTAAGAGATGAAGAACACAAACCGTAGAGTCACTTGCCAAACATAACAATGAAGCTAAAAGAGGACAACTATGAATTGACTCAAGTCTAAGCAATAAGTAACAACTAAAATCTTGGGGCAATCAAATAATAATCATGATAGATAGGTGAAATTCCTTAAAGATCAAATCATAATCAAATGTATAGCTACAAAATTATGCAGAGGTCATACTAAGAGTAAAGGATGCTCTAGAAAGTAGTAAATATAAGAGGGGGGTTTTCAATGCAAGCATGGTAATGAAAAAGAAAGAAAGAAAACACTTATACAAAAATATACGAAAAATGATAATCCAGGCATGCAAAAGCAAAGAAAATGGATAGAAAGTGCATAATCTACCACCCCAAGACCAGGGTTTTGCTTGTCTTGAACAAACCTAAACTTGCCAAAAGTCCATGTAATTGGCACCCTATTGGTATTGGAACGAAAGGTTTGACTCGAAAAAGAATGGTGCCTGGAGATATGGAGGTACCAGTTGTTGTGACCTAATGAGAGAACGCTTGTAGGATGGCATGGCATCTGGTATCACCATGCCCAAACATCGAAGTCAAGGTAGGGTATTATTGCGACTAGTGATGAAGTTGAGTGTTGTAATGTTGAGCCCCACGTCAAAGAGGAATGTGACCCAAAAGTACTCAACAGTGACTCAGTGATGTGTGTGACGCAGAACACTTTGTTGAACAATGTCAAAAGGAGGAATTTTTGAGTGAGGAATCTACATAATCTCATCATACTCTAGCTCTTGCTGCTCATGTTGGGGGTGTATGGTTTCACTTTCTCTGATTCTCCTATTGCGATAGAAAGCATTCACATCAATCTTGTAAACCCAACGCAATGTTGGGTTTTGGATTTTGGTTGCATTAGTAGATTCATATGAAATTTCTTGATGAGCTCTTCATCAAATGAAGTTGTCAGCCCTTTTTTTAACTTTGATTCACCTTCTTGCATGTAGCGTAAAAAAACTTGAGTCTCAATTTAATGATAAAAATTGAGGAGGGAAGGATGGGAATTTGTTTTTCCTGAGAAATCATGGCCCCACCAGTTCAAGAGTATGCAGTGTCAGTGAATCATCAAATGGAAGTTCTAGCAAAGGGATGCATGTCAGGTGATTTCATGTTTCTTTAGAAGGTGATGAAGCACTGCCATAAGAAAGTGGAATAAGTCGTGTAATGGTAGATGTGTCGTATTGTGAGAAATCATGGCCCCACAAGCCCAAGAGTATGCAATGTCAGTGAATCATCCCACTAGATCAACACAACGCATCAGAATCAAGCTCCTTTTCTGCAACTCAAACATTCACCCTCTTTGTTCATATTATGGAAGTTCTACCAGAGGGATGCATGTCAGGTGATGTCATGTTGCTTTAGAAGGTGATGAAGCACTGCCATAAGGAAGTGGAATAAGTTGTGTAATGGTAGAAGGGTCGTATTGTGAAGAGAAAGGTTGCTTTGTGGACGAGGCCCATTGCAACATAGATGGCCACTCAACCAGGGAGGCATTTGTGAGAACATGACATTTTCCTCCTTTGAGTGTAATGGGAGTTCATACGTGGTTTTGTAACCAATTTTGAACTATATGAGAATAATAGGAAGGAACCCTGAAATTTCAAGCAAATGGACCTTCCTAGTGTCCTAGAGATATTTGGGAAGTTTTGTAGTTTTTATTTAAATAGAAACCTAGCTTTAGTAAGTATTAAATACATCAAAGAATTAATTAACGTTACTACCTAGGAGGGGACCAAGATGCGACCTCTTGACCCGTCATGCGACCCGCAAGCCCTCCAATCTGGGATCATCCCTAACCTTGCAACAAGGAAGGAAAGAAACCCCGAACATCCCTCAGTTCTACGAGACTCGTATTGCTAGTTTCACCCTCGAAGCACCCCCAACAGGAGAAAGTTTTCCTTCGGGTCTGTGAGGCCGAACGAAAGTCAAGCGGCTAATTCCCAGGCTCTTTTGTGCCTCCCTTTCTCCTCACAACTCATATGAGCAACCAGCGTCACAGGATTGCCTACCTTGCGTTGAGCGGGGTGAAAATGAGGATCGATAGCCGTCGGATCAGATCCAGTCATCGACGACTCAAATCTGATGGCTTAGAGCACAACCAAGATCCCTCTCAAGTCTCGCCGCTTGGTGGACATGACGATGTTTGAGATCACAGCAAGGGACGAGCCCAATCCAACGGCCCACCTTTATAGTCGTATTTACCGGACAGTGAGTGGAGCGAGTTGCTCTCCACTACCAGATCACACCCAGTCAAAGAAGATCGAGCAATAACTCTAACGGATATTCAAATAAATAAGAGTTTGGTTTAAAATAATTCTAGAAATTGACTCATAAGACATATAGGCAGTAAAAATTGAAGAGAAAAATCCAATGAACACATAAAAACATTTGCAATACCTGAATCCACATTTGTTTCTATTATTATCTCATATAACTTATTTTGAATTTGAAAAATAACATAATCTAGTTTAAAATGACTTCTAGACCCTCAATGAAAATATATCAGTAACTCTAATGACTTTCATGATTATTGTAACCTAGATCGCATCTAATCAATTCTGATGTTGATAATGCAAGAAGTTGATATGATATGTAAAGATGACATGTAATTTGAATCTCATTATCAATTCTCAATCCATAGGCCTTGAGTCTAATCACATCAATAAATTGCCATATATCGAACCTTGCTACTCTTAGTTTGATATGATATAAGAATGTTTATGTGATGAACCCCAAAGTGAGAAATTAATATGACGAGTAACATCTTAAACTTAATGATAATGACTAACATGTTCTTACAAAGAGTGTCTTTGGTAATATGAATAGTCCCTCCTGATTAAATGGAACTTGTTTGTACAGGCAGACGCCTGGGCGGCCACCTAGCCCTCCAACACCAGGCACCTAACCCAATTGGGTGTGCGGGCGGGCTAGGTGTCTGCCTGGGCGTCAAATGGTCCTGGGCCCAATTGAAATCAAAAACTTTTTTACACCCCTACTTTCCCTACCCAACGAGATTGCTCTTTCCCGCCTTCTCTTTTCCTTTATCACGCATGACGAGCAGGAGCCACACCCGATGCCAGCTGCCGCTTTTGCATGTAACTCCTCTCTTCTTCTTCCTCCTCCCTTCCTTCTCCTCTTCTTCCTCCTCCATGCCGCCATTACTGGTTCTCTTCTTCCTTTTTCTTTTTCTCTTCAGGCAACATGCAATGATCATGGGTGGAAGTATTCATTTTGGCATGATGTGGGTGATAAGAACAAGGTGCAATTTGGTTTGTGTGGTCATATGTGCAATGGAGGCATCACGAGGGTGAAGGGCCACCTTACTGGCAAAGGTTTAAATGTAGTCAAGTGCAACAACACTACAACTGCGATAAAAAACGAGATACTTGACTACATACAGACAACAAGGAAGAAGTCTAAAATAATTGATGTTGATATGCACTTGTTTCCTACTGATGAATAAGAAGATGTTGTTAATTCTTCACAGCAGGTAGGTACTTGTACCCCCAAGCCCAGTGTTAGGCCTTCTTTGTTTGGTAAGATGACAAGGGTTACTGATCGAGGCCCCATGGATGCACACATGTCACTTCTTCCGCATGATGTGATTGCTCTAAGGAAGGTGATTGCTATAAGGAAGGCAGGAAAAGAGCCAAAATATGTTGAACCCCCTACTAAAAAGAAGCACAAGCTAGAGCCGATCAGGAGATAGCATTGTGGTTCTACCAAGATGGGCTTCCTTTCAATGTTGCCAACTACAATAAATATGAGATTGCATTTGAGGTTATTGTTCATTTTGGGAGAGGTTTCAAACATCCCAAGTACCAACCTCTCCAGACACATTTGTTAGAAGCCCAATAGAAGAAGACTGAAAACTTGCAAGATGGGAATCTAAAGGCGAGGAAGAAGTATGGCGGAACATTGATATCAGATGGATGGTCAAATCGGTGAGGAAGAAGTCTAATAAATTTCCTTGGTAATTCACCTCATGGAACTTTTTTCATGTATTATGTTGATATATCTGCACATGCCCATACGGGTGAATTTCTTTACAAGCTTCTGGATGATGCCATAGAGAAGATTGGGCCTAATTATGTTACTCATGTTGTAACTGACAATGCCTCAAATTTTGTCATAGCTGGAAAGACGTTGGAGGAAAGGTGGCTACATCTATTCTGGACACAATGTGCCACACATTGCATAGATTTGATGTTGGAGGATATTGCAGGGTTGCCTCAATATGTAGGAGTGATAAAGAAAGCAAGAAAGTTGACATCTTACATTTACCTACACACACTTCTTCACAATGTTTATCTGCAACTTTCCCATGGGAAGGAGTTGATGAGATTTTCAATCACTTGTTTTGCCACCGTTTTTCTTATTCTTCAAAGTTTGCATAATGCTAGGAACGCCTTGGCCACATTGTTTCTCTGTGAATTGTGGACCACAAGCAAGTGGGCTAGAAAACATGTTGGGGACAAGGTTGCGAGGATGGCTTTGTCACATAAGTTTGATGCAGTGGATAGCTATCTAAGGACCACTACACTGCTTGTGCATCTTTTAAGGCTAGTTGATTCTGATTCTAAGCCATGTATTGGATACATGTATAAAGAAATGTTTATTGCAGTTCACAACATTGAGTTGAATTTAGGTTGTGATGAGAGAAAATATGTTCTTGTTGTTGTGTCCATCATAAAAAGCTGTTACTAAGATCAGATGTTTTCTGAGATGCAGCTTACTTCATCAACCCCTATGGGTGGTTTACTACTATGAAAGATGGCCTATTAGGAGAAGATCTCATTGACATATCTCCAGCAGTTTTCATGAATTGCTTCCTGAAAATAGTTGGTGATGTATCCTTGATTGATAAAGTAGATGTTGATGGAGATGCTTACGAAAACGATCGTGGCTTGTTCGGGAACCCAACTGCTTTTCACCATAGGAGCACCATGTCACCATATAATCCACTATTGATTATAAATTCAATATAATTGACTACAATTTCTTTATATTTTGTAGTGCCTTGGTGGGAACTATATGGTGTAGGGAATTATGCCCTATAGAAGGTGGCTCTGCGCTTCTTAAGTCTTTGATGCACCTCCTCTAGTTGTGAGCGAAACTAAAGCACATTTGAGTTTGTAAGTGTTTTTGGATATTAAAGAAATTTGATGTCTTTTGTAATAGTCGAGATTATAATTCATAATCTTTTGTCAAGTAGATACACACAAAGTGAAGAAATCGGTTGTTAAGCGAAGAGGTTGGATAAACTTGTGTACATTCAATACAACTGCAGATTGGAGGAGCAATTTCAAAAAATGAGAGATAAGAATTATGAAAGTGATTTTGATGGCATTGCATTTGATGAGGTGCAGTGGAGCAGTGAATGGATGACAGGGATTCCTGATACGGCTACAATGCCAAATCATGATGGTCTCTCTCGGAGGCTTGTAGATGAGGCCATGGGAGCATATGAAGAGGTGGCTAGGCCTAAGAGGGGAGCAACTATAGGTGCAAGCATGCTCAGACCTAAGGTTTAAAAAAGGGAAAAGGAAAAATTGTCTACACTCAGGAGAGAAAAAAAAATCCAAAAGTCAATAAGACCAAAGCACCACAGGAGAAGGCAAATGTTGTTGTTGTAATCTGAGAGCAAGGTTTTAAAAAGCGTGAAGCGGGAAGTGGGCGGACGGGACCTTGTAGCCGATTAATCACCAGGCGGGCGATTAAGCGGGTGCTTTTTAGAAAAGTGGATTTCCAATTCCTATAAACTTTTATGCAAAATTACATACATATGTATATAAATACTATATTTTTGAAATTTTTATGCATATCTAAACATTGTACAAGACAATATAAAACACCCACATAGTTTGAAATAAAACTACACAACAACGATTGTATCTATATAATATAGTAAACAATATACTTGTCATAGATAAAGCAGCCTACACATAAAATAATAAGTGTATATACAAGATGAAACATCAATTTTGTATCATGTTTACATAGCTAAATAGTAAATAATAGAACTATCATAGCTAGCTAACAAGCATATTGTTATATTTGCACATCATCAAATAGTCATACATTACAGCAGTACATTTAATCAAAGTATGCATTCTAAATTACATAATAGTTACCTATAATTCACTTGGATACATCACAAAAGTACCATATCATTACAGCTTACATACAAAGTATGCATTCTAAATTAGAAATAAGTATATCATAGAACATTTAATGTATGATAATTTAATATATTATAGTCAATACTAAATGTGGCATATAATGTACTTAATGTTATATGCTTACAGCAGTTTTTCTGAAAAAGCGGGCAAAAAGCGGGGAAAAAGCGGGTTAAGTGGGCAAAAAGTGGCCATTTTTCTAAAATTTGCTCAAGCGCTGCTTATAGTACATTTTAATCGTCCAGCACCTTGTGGCGCTTAAGCGGCAGCCTAGGACGATTTTTAAAACACTGTCTGAGAGAAAAGTTCCAAATGTCCTACTGAAGTTCCACTTGATGAATCTTACGAGTTTGATGATGATGATGAAACTGAGGAGGAAAAAGAAGAGAGATTTTGAAACAGAGGAGGAGGAAGAGGCAGACTTCATTGATGACGAGTGATTGAGTGATTGTCGTTAATTTGTCATGAGCTTTATGAGCCATTTTGTTTCTATTCATGATGATTGAGATGATAGATGTCATGGCTTCATCCACAATCTTTTTTGGCTACAAACATTATACATGTTTAGCTTTCCGATTTCTATATGAATTTAGATTACTTATTACTTCCACAATTGATTTCTTCATATAATACTATCTTTGCTTCCATATTTATAATGTATATTCATATATGTAGGGATGAATTCATAAATTATATATATATATATATATATATATATATATATATATAATAAAACGCCTGGAAATGCCTGGGCCTCCGCCTGGGTGCCTAGGTTGTCTGGGCATCCCCAGGGAATGTCTAGCAGCTTAGCCGCCTATACAACCATGAATGGGACGAGTATTAATGACTCAATATGTATGATGAGGTTAAGGATTTAAAAACATGACTTTCAAGGGTCTTTCCAAAGACAAGATTTCAATTTTTCTTAATTATATGACTCGTAGACCTTAAGTCTCATCACGACAATAAATTTAATGACTTCTTACAACCATATATCAAAACTTGTTACTCTTGGTCATAATGGTACTAATGTTGATATGACAAAGTGAGAAACTCTTGGACTTAATGATAATGACTAACATGTTCCTAAAAAGCTTGGTGATTCTAATAGTCCCTCCTAATTAAATGGGACAAAAATTTATGACTCAATACGTATGATGAGGTTAAGTGTTTAAAAATCTAACTTTCAAGGTTTTTTCCAAAAGATGGGATTCAAAGTATGGAAACCCTAGAAATCTATCTCAGTCCTAAGATATGAAAGGTCGAGGACCTAATACTTTAAAACTAAAGTTGGGGTTTTGTATGGTTTTAGTAGTAACTTTTTAGTTGTTTAATGCAATTTTCTCGAATGTTTACTTACACTTGAAAGAGCATTGACTGTTTCAATATGTAAATGCTAAAGACATGTGTATCACTTAACATTAGAACCCAGCATCAGAATCTCATAAGGGTATGATCACTAAGAAGGTGAATAAAGACCAGTACACCCATGGGAAGTCACCAGGAACAAGAGTCCAATGTTGGAACATGATATAGAATCCATTATCAGAATATGAAATAAAGTGTATTGCTGTAAAATATTTTGATCATTTATCATCATATATATGTGTTGTTTTCATTGCACCCACATACATAACATAGAAAAATGTTGACTCGTCGTTTGTCAAGGTTTTCGGTTAAGATCGGGATCCAGATGCGAAGCTGTGGCTGATTCGATAAAAAGAAAAGAAGAAGCTCTACAGAAACTAGGAGAAATTCTATAGCATTTTAGTTTCTGGGAAGATTTAGGTTTTTAATTCTAATCTATAGATTCCAAGTTTTGTACCTCTATTTAGAGCCCAAAATTTTTGAACATCTTTTACCTTACCTAAATAATAGAATTATTGATTATTTTTTGTTATTTTTGTGAATATGGTCTTGGAAACGTGAGTTAACTATCCTTGCCCCTATGGTCCTCATAAATGGGGACTACGGCATGAGGGGTTCATTACAGCATGTCTCATGAAATGCTAGAATGAAGCGTGCTCTCCTAGGAAGCATGGACACTTCTAGACAGTCCCCATGTTCGTGTCAGTCAGGTTTTGGACACGGACACTTCCCAGACACGACCCAAAATGTTTTGGACACAGCTAGGACGTGTCTAGTTCATTTTGGTCTTTTTCCACCCCGAACACAGCTGGACCCTGCCCAGACACTTCTTGGACACATCACTACTGCAGCTGCTTCAAAGACTATTTTAGAGTGCAAATGTTGAATATACAGCTATTGTTTATGTCTTATTAATGAGAAAATATAACATGCAGCTGAGATCTAATCAAAAGTACAAACAAATCTACTGAATCAAATATTATGAATCAAATTACAGTCTGATAAGTTGAGTAATACAAACTCATATATATAATCTGTAATATACTACATTTTCAAAAACACACGTTTAATTTTCTACTTCATATTGTTCCTACTATACACATGAAGATGTGTATATAAGATTATACATATATAGATACATTAATCTGGACAAATTTTAAAGTAAATTTATGTTCATACATTATATATATATATATATATATATATATATATATATATATATATATATATATATATATATATATATATATATATATATATAACCAAGTCGTTTGAATGCAATAGACAAATATGAATTTTCTTCTTCAATGTGACTTCATAGGAAAATATGCTAGTTAAGCACTTTTATAAATTACAAGACATCCAACGAAAATATTTAGAAAATAACGCCAAAATCAAATGTTGTCAACTACCTGTTGTTTGTCTCGATGTAAGACTCAGCTCAACTATGCGAAGAATATTGAACATGGTCTGACAAAAAAAGTTCAAAAACTCAGTATCAAGCTACCAATCACCAGTGACAAGTTGCTAGAAAAAGCGGCTAGTGAAAGATCACATGGTATCTAAGCATTATTAAGCAAGATCGTAGTAAAAAAACAAAACTTATTAGGATACGAACCGTGTACGGGTCATAGAAAAGAGTCGAATGACTAGAACAGACAAGCATGACTTTTCTTCTTCAATGTGAAGGATGATAAGAAATTGTTCTAGTTAAGAACGTTTACTCATTACGATATTCGGGGAAGATATTTAGAAAATCATGCAAAAAAGGGTCTTAGTGATACCCATTGCTTATACCTAAGCAAGATTCAACTCACGAGAAACAAAAGAGAAGAATCATCCTCACGAATTCATACAAACCTGATCACAAACTTCGCTACAACCACTTATTCAGAAAACTATAATAAATTAAAAGAACATACTCTAATGACCTTAGGAATCCCAAATCTGCTACAAGCATTCATCTAGTGAGCTATGGTCCCTACAATCCGAGTCACTTGGCCCAAAGTAGTGAGACATCCTCCTAGTACTATGTCGGAACCAACCATGCTATGGTAAGATTCCATCAGTCTGCAAGGGGTACCTAAACGACTCCAATGAGTTTTGGGTGATATTACTAGACACATCATATTCACATCATTGTCGCAATCATATACTCGTCAAGCACCACCCTAGACTCTCCTAAAAAATAGAGTTAATTTATGTTTTTAATTTTTTATGATGAGCATAATTCAGCCTATAATTCATTCAAAATTAAGGTATATATAAAACAAAACAAAAGGACTCTAATGGCCTTTGGAATCCACAATAAGCTATAGGAGGTCCATGTAGCGAGCAACAATCCCTATAATCTGGGCCAGTGAGCCCAAAGCAGTAAAGTCAACCTCCTTGTACCGCACTAGCACACTCGAACCAACCATGCTCTTGGGAAGATTTCCCAAGTCTCCCAGGGGTTCCTAAAAGACTCAGATGGGTTTTCCAATGACACTACTAGGTACAGCATACCTATGTCACTATCGCAGTCATGTACCGATCAGGCACACCCTAGACTAGACTCACCCATAGTGACAAGTTCGGGATTCGACAACTTTTTGGTTGGCCAGAAGAAATCGGAATTCAAACAAAATTGAAAAAATCGTGAAAAAGTCGATATATTTCGGTCAAAGCTCGGTCAACTAATCGGAAATAATCGAGAATAAGTCAGTTATATATACATATATAGACTTATCTATACACATATATGCATATATGTATATATTTACATATATGTATGTATGTATATATATATATATATATATATATATATGCATATGTTTGTATATATACATACATATTAGATACACGTAGCTATTAAGGTTACTATACATACAATCTTATTGAGTGAAAGAAGTAGGAAAAGAATTAAACAATAGTTGAACAATAACAATGGACTTTTAGGAGAGTGGGAGTTGGTGGTTTAGCGTATAGAGGGAATTTTTGTGTACATGGTTTGGTAAAAAAAGAGCAAACGGCTTAAAAGAGAAAAATTGTGAAAAACATGAAAAGTCACGAAGAATCGTGAAAAATCGTATAAATCACAAAAATGCAGGAAAAATCATGAAAAGTCATGAAAAATCAGCGAGCGATGTATTAATCGTGGTGAATATTCGGGAGCCTATAAAATCACAAAAAATCGTCGATTTTTCGTAAAATATGGAGACTTTTGTTACTATGGACTCACCTAAAAAGAAAAAATCAACATTCATTCTTTTCTTTAGTCTTAGGCTTTCATTACTTTCATTTTGTTTCATTGGCATGGGTTTTATTCATTTTTTAGGTTTTTATGCTCTTTAGTTTTTTTTGTTGTTTTTTAGATTGGGGGCGCCGAGCATTTTGTACATTTTTTATTTTCTTTTTAGACTCTAAAACCGAATTGTGAGAAGAAGATAGTTCCTTCCAAAGATGCAGTCAAACTAGATTTCAATTCAAACTCATCAACCACAAGCCCGATTAAAAGCTGAGATCAACTATGATCCAAAGAATCCTTAAGAGTTTAGACAAATTCATGAAAAGTCGATGGAGTTTGATCTATCATCGGCTTAAAAACCACGCAAATCCTGGAAAAGTTGTCCACAAACTGAAACGAGTCGTTGACAAGTGACTCTGAACCCTAAGAGATGAAAACACAAACATGTAGAATCACTTGTCAAACATAATTGTTAAAAAATATTAGCCTATTTAGTTACTAGGTTAATCAGTCTATTATGTACATGGGCTTGTTTTTCGTGGCCCGTCAGGGTTTAGTCCAATTCCTCATAATTGCCTCCTCTCCTATACATAGGACATGAGTGTACATACAATACACAACAATGATTAAAGTGTCCCACACACTTGTTAACAATAACCATGAAGCTCTATAGGGACAATGATGAACGCAACCGAGTCTGAGAAATAAGCAAGAACCAAAATCTTGGGGCAACCAAATAACAACCGTGAATGGTAGGTTAAATTCCGTGATATGAAATCATAATTAGTGTTAATCGTCGAGCTACAAATTATGTAAATCCAGTAAAGACTACTCTACTATCAAGATAAACATGCAAATGCAAAAATAAAACATTTCAAACAACTTAAGATTCCTATGATAAACATGATTAGTTCCAATATAACTATTGTGATATGTTCATGCCAAAAAATGACAACCCAGCAATTCAGGAAAGGTTAGGCCAATGCGTAGTTGCTTAAAAAGCCTCAACCCCCAAGTCACGTGTCTTGACAAGTATGACATGAACCATAAGTATTAGACCATCATGGCTCTTTAATTTCTAAGTGTATTTTCTCTAATTTAAGTATAGCATTTAGTCATCAAGAGAATTTTCCTAAATAAACATGTCAGGTGTCTATCCATAGTTATATAGATATGCATAGACCTCTCATAAAACCAAAATATAAGCCCAAAACAATGAATAAAACATTTATGAAGTACACTTCATTCATGCTAATTGTGAAGTATGGGCATTTAGGGTTCCTATGATATGCATATTGGTCTGTCTTTTGTTAATGCTAATTGTGGAGTATAAGTACTTGGGATTCCTATAATATAAAAATTGGTCAACCTTTGGTGAAAGAGCACTCCTTTTGGCACCATGACACCTAGGCTGAAGTGAGCATGGAGCTTTATTCACGCTTGGTTAAGATGATGTCAAGTTACGAGCTAAATAGAACCCGTACCACTATGGTGAGTCTACCTCCTAGATGCACCTTAACAAGTAACATGAAAATGATACTAAACATGAGCAGAAACATGAGCATGAAATCAGACTTGCCAAGACAAGGTGTTGAGAGCCAAAGCAAGGTACCTAGGTAAACCTTGGCTCATGTATGTTTTTATTGATAGTCTCTAATTCGTAATGCAAGGTGTTCAATAACATTCATAATCATGAATTATGCACCATTATAAATCTCGTATAACATTCTCAAATTTACTATTTTGAATGAAATTTATTGTTAAGACAAGGTGTAACATTTTTTATATTAAACATGAACACAAACCAAACTTGTTAAGACAAGGTATTGAGAGCCAAAGCAAGGTACCTTGGCGAGCCTTGGCTCCTATATGTTTTATTTATATTCTCTCATTCATAGTGTAAGATGTTCACAACATTCAATCGTAATCTTGAATTATGCACCACTATAAATCATGTATAACATTTTCAAAATAGCTAATTTCAAAAGATATTTTTTTATGTAGCCTGATTATTTGAAAGTACAAGTAGAATCATGATAATATTCTTGATTTTCTTTTCTATTTTTCTCCTTTTTTCCTCTTTTAAATTCATCCTCATAGACTCATAGTCCCATCTAACCTTTTACACCTACTACGTTGATTCCCTAATTTCATCAATGCAAGGTCATGGTACCATCAATGCTTTCACCAAGTTGTTTGAATGCAATAGACAAATATGATTTTTCTTCTTCAATGTGACTTCATAGGAAAATATGCTAGTTAAGCATTTTTATAGATTATGAGACATCCTAGGAAAAAATAAAAAAATAATGCAAAAATCAAATGTTGTCAAATACCCATTGTTTGTCTCTATCCAAGACTCAGCTCAATTGTATGAAAAATATTGAACATGGTCTGATAAAAAAGTTCAAAAACTCGATATCAAACTACCAATCACTAGTGACAAGTTGCTAGAAGAAGTGTCTAGTGAAAGATTACATGGCATCTAAGCATTATTAAGCAAGATCATAGTAAAAAATCAAAACTTATTAGGATAGGAATTGTGTACGGGTCATAGAAAAGAGTCGAATGACTAGAACAGACAAGCATGACTTTTCTTCTTCAATGTGAAGGATGATAAGAAATTGTGCTAGTTAAGCTCATTTACTCATTACAAGATATTCAGGGAAGATATTTAGAAAATCATGCAAAAATCAGGCCTTTGCAGATACCCATTGCTTATACCTAAGCAAGATTCAACTCACGAAAAACAAAAGAGAAGAATCATCCTCAAGAATTCATACAAACTTGAACACAAATTTCGCTACTACCACTTATTCAGAAATTAAAATAAATTAAAAGAAAATACTCTAATGACCTTAGGAATCCCAAATCTGCTACATGCATTCATCCAGTGAGCTATGGTCCCTACAGTCCGAGTCACTTGGCCCAAAGTAGTGAGACATCCTCCTAGTACTATGTCGGAACCAACCATGCTCTGGTAAGATTCCATCAGTGTGCAAGGGGTACCTAAACGACTCTAATGAGTTTCTGGGTGATACTACCAGTCACATTGTATTCGCATCACTATTGCGGTCATATACTCATCAAGCACCACCCTAACCTCCCCTTAAAAACAGAGTTAATTTATTTTTTATGATGAGCATAATTCAGCCTTTGATTCATTCAAAATTAAGGTATATATAAAACAAAACAAAAGGACTCTAATGGCCTTTGGAATCTACAATAAGCTATAGGAGGTCCATGTAGCGAGCAACGTTCCCTATAATTTGGGCCAGTGAGCCCAAAGCAGTGAAGTCAACTTCCTTGTATCGCACTAGCAAACTCGAACTAACCATGATCTTGGGAAGATTTCCCCAATCTCCCAAAGGTTCCTAAAAGACTCAGATGATTTTTCCGATGACACTATTAGGTACATCATTGCTATGTCACTATCGCAGTCATTTACCAATCAGGCACACCCTAGACTTACCTAAAAAGAAAAAATGAACATTCATTTTTTAATTCACGCTTAGGCTCATTAGTTTCATTTTATTTCATTGGCATGGGTTTTATTCATTTTTTAGGTTTTTATGCTCTTTAGAGTTTTTTAGCTGTTTTTGAGATTGGGGGGCAGCCAAGCCTTTTGTACATTTTTATTTTCTTTTTAGACTCTAAAACCGAATTGTGAGAAGAAGATAGTTCCTTCCAAAGATGCAGTCATACTAGATTTCAATTCAAACTCGTCAACCACAAGCCAGATTAAAGGTGAGATCAACTATGATCCAAAGAATCCTTAAGAGTTTAGACAAATTCATGAAAAGTCGATGGAGTTTGATCAATCAACGGCTCAAACAACCACGCAACTCCTACAAAAGTTGTCCACAAACTGAAATGAGTTGTTGACAAGTGACTCTGAACCCTAAGAGATGAAAAACACAAACATGTAGAATCACTTGTCGAACATAATTGTTAGAAAGTATTAGCCTATTTAGTTACTAGGTTAATCAGACTATTATGTACATGGGCTTGTTTGTCGTGGCCCGTCAGGGTTTAGTCCAATTCCTTGTAATTGCCTCTTCTTCTAAACATAGTACATGGGTGCACATATCAATGTACAACAACTATTACAGTGTCCCATACACTTGTTAACAATAACCATGAAGCTCTAGAAGCATAACGATGAACTCAACCGAGTTTGAGAAACAAGCAAGAACCAAAATCTTGGGGCAACCAAATCACGACCGTGAATGGTAGGTTAAATTCCTTGATATGAAATCATAATTAGTGTTAATCGTTGAGCCACAGATTATGTAAATCCATACTAAGTAGTAAAGACTACTCTAGAAATCAGTTAATTTACGAGGAAAAAATGTCAATGCATGGCATGTCATGGCAATGAAAAAGAAAAATACACCAATATAAAAAATCTGTGAAAAAGGATAGAAAGGGCATAATTCTCTACCACCTTAAGCTTAGGGTTTTGCTCGTCCTTGAACTAAACTAAACTTATGACACAGGGGGTGCTAGAAGTCTATGTAAGTGCCACCCTGTTGGTGCAGGAACGACAGGTGTGCTCAAAGAAGAATAGTATATGTTGATATGGAGTTTGTGGTTCCTCGTAGGAGGATACATGTAGGATGACATCTGATACAACCATGCCCAATCATCAGGAGTTATGACAGGGTATTGTTGTGGCCATTGAGGAAGTATCAAAGGCTACAATTCTTCAAATATTCAAGGATGTTTTTTTAATTAAGCCAGGGGTCACTCTATTCATCCCACACCCCTCATGAGAGCAAAACATCATAAAAAGATTACAGCTCCTGCTTATAGAGATGCAGGTATCACCCAACCTTACACATCAAACCCAAACCACTCAAACCCATGGATCCCCACGAGCACTAGACATCCGATCGCTGCAAAACAATGTAAGGAATATTCTTGTTTTCCAGCAGGGCCATTCCACGAATCATCCTAGGTATCCTGTGAATATCCGTGGAGATAAAGAGGTCAGCCTTCTGACAACCCCATCTCCCAATCTCTCTGGGTATAGAATTAATGACCTTGTGCACAACGGACCCCATAACATAGGTCAACATCATCTCTGTTCTGAGCTCCCTAGCGAAGGGCTTCGCCTTCCAAGGTGCGGGGGCATCTTTCCAAAGGATGTCGAAGATATTACAATCATCTATCTCAACATAAGACACCTGCATCCTTTGATCTCTCGCTAACTTGAGGCCGATAATGATCGCTTGAATGTATGCAAGGGTGAAATCTTTCGTTCTCAACCAAGCCCGAAAGATTAGGCAAATGTCCGCCGTGTGATTTCGGATAATACCAGCCGCCCATCTCCGATAGGAGCCATCATCACTTCTGTTTTTCCCTGTCGTAACATTCATCTTCAAATTGTGCAGGTCAGGTGGCCTCCATCGGAGCAAACGAACCTCCCTCATCTTCAACCTGGGCTCATCAAAAAGTGCTTCCCTCATCTTGCCGTAGCAAGATGTATCTAGCCCAAGTTTGAAAACCTTCCTCTTCATCATGCTGTTGATATGTGTAACTATCTGATTCCACGCAAAGCTGACATCCCGATGTTTGTCATTGAAACGAGCTTCACACCTAGACCTCCATATAGCTAACGGGATGAGGGCAGCGATCCTCCCAGCCACCCAAGCTGAGAAAATATCGGAGAGACTCATCTCACACAGGTCCAATAAGGACGGAAAATCATCCGGCGCCTCCAACCCAGTAATATGGGTGAACTTCGACCAAAAGCTTCTTGCTACCTACCCATGAAATAGCAGGTGAAAAGTGTCCTTCTCAGCCGGGTCCGTGCAACAGCTGCATCTCGAGGCCAACAGGATACCACACTGACTCCTGATATTGTCATCTGTCGGGGCAGCGCCCCTCACCATCTTCCAAATGATCGCACTGGCTTTGGGGATATCAATCTTCCAGATATTGCAGAGGCCCACCGGACCCTCTGATCGGGCATCCCACAAAAGACGCTTAGTAGACTTCAAGGTGAAGTAGCCGCTAACCTCCGAAGTCCAAACAAATTGATCCTCAGCCTCTGTGACCAGAATCTCAGCTCTCTTAATCATATCGATCCCTTACTCATCGATAATCTGTCTAAGGACATCCCAATCACAGCCACTACCCATGATCCAGAAGTCCTTGACCAGAAAGGGGTGTCTCTTGTCACTAGGCAGTAATGCATGATCAGAAAGTCTCTCCTCACACCACCATGCATCCCAAAAGGGGATCTCTCCACGCCCAATCAGCCACCTGCATCTCGCAAAGATCTTTGGAAACATCTCCCAAACCCTCTTCCAGAAAGGAGACAGAGTGCTGCTGATCTTGAGTGAGGGGGGGTAAGCACGTGATCGTCCACTAGCAGTGTTTGAGTACTTCGCTCTGCAAAAAGAAGCCCACACCGAATCACTTGTAAGAACTTCCCATCAGGCCTTTGCTATGAAGGCTTCGCTAATCAACTTCAAAGGTACTAAACCAAGGCTGCCATTTTCCAAGGGTGTCACAATCCTATGCCACCCTAACCAGCTTCTTCTGGGGTTGTTGTCTCTATCCGCCCACAAGAACTTCACCAGCTTACTTTCAATGCGATGAATGATCCCAGCCGGTAGCCCTACTGCTGCTGCGGTATAAACGGATATAGAAGAGAGCACATGAGCAATCAGCATACGACGACCAACATATTATCATGTTTTGTAACACTACACATGCGTCCATTTCTGCCATCAATGACATTATTGGCGCCTATGAGGGCGCCACGGGGCAGACCATCAACAGGGCAAAATCTTCCTGTATGACTGGAGCGGAGGACCCTTTGATCCGTGAAAATCTCGCTCTCTCCTTCAACGTTGCCCATGCAACTGATTCTTTCATGTATCTGGGCATTCCTATCGTCTATGGCAGATCAAGACAAACACATTATGATTTCCTTATTGATAAGATGGTCAAGAAGATCTCAAGCTGGAAGGCGAATCTTCTCTCCTTTGTCGGGCGGAGGCTGTTAATCCTTCATTCGCTATCCTCTCTTTCTCTTTACACTGCGGTTGCAATTGGAATCCCTGATGGCATCTACGACAAGCTTGATCGGACTATGTCCCACTTTCTTTGGGCCAATAGAGATAACTCTCGACGAAGGGCATGGGTTTCCTGGAAATCCATTGCTAGCTCCCTTGAGGCAGGCGGGCTTGGCCTTCATTCCGTCAGAGTTCTCGCTAGAGCCTTCTTATACAAGGCGTGCTGGGAAATCACCGTTGGCTCCTCACCATGGGCCATCTTCTGCCGCGACAAGTACAAGTCGCCGACGAGCCACAGAGTTTACACTCATCCTCCGTATCTAAAGCTTGGCACCTCTTCCTTGCCTATGTGGAAACAAATTTGGAGAGTGTTTCCCCTCTTCCTCCCATTTTGCAGATGGATTACTGGCGTCAGAAATATTTCCATTTGGGATCCCAGATGGTGCGGCACCTCTCTTGCTAGATACTCTCTTTTTGCGAGCGACAGAAGACTCGACTTTAAAGTCCATGATTTCTGGTCTCATGAACATGGGTGGGATTGGTCTTCTTTTAAGCAGATCCTCAATGAAGAAGGTATTCAAATCATCAGAGATTCTCAGATTTCCTTATCTGATTTCCAAGATAAGCTTATTTGGCAGCTGGATTCTAAGGGACGCTTCACGATTAAATCTGTTAAGAAGCACATCCTATACACTGAGAACCCTCCCTCTCATCCCATGTTTAAAGGTTTATGGCAAATAGATTTCCCCAAAGCATCAGCCATCCTTTGGAAGATCATCAGAAAAGCCATCCCAACTGATGACAACATTACCAGATGTCATGTTGCGCTTGCCTCCAGATGTTCTTGCTGCGAGAATCCATGTGTTGAGTCGTCCCAACATTTGTTTCTTCACAGCGAAAGAACCCTCTTTTTCTGGCAGAAGCTTCAAACAATCACGGGTATTCTTCCTCCATCTTCTATTCCTAATCTTCTCCAGATGTGTGAACATGCACATAGCGCGACATCCCCTAAGTACTACATTCATGGCACTATGTGTGCTCTGATTGTCTGGTCCATATGGCGGTTTAGATGCAAAAGACGATATGAAGGCAACTGGATGAACTCTTCTATCCTCTGGGAATCCATTATATTCATTCTTAATCACAAGTTAAAGAGCAAAACCTTCTACAAAGTGGACGCTGCCGAGCTTTATAATAACCTGAAAGAGCACCATATTGATGAACCCAATATCACCTTCCAACACATCTCCCTTGTCAGATGGCATCCTCCTGATCTTTCTAATCTGAAGCTCAACGTCACCACTGGAAGAAACAAAGACACGGCATGCGCTAATAGAAGATGGGCTTCCGGAGTTGTTAGAAACTCGCGAAGTCAAATTCGCTTGGCCTTCAGAGTTTGGCTTAAAGAAAAGGATGTTACAATCGCATATCTTCTTGCCTGTGCAATTGCTCTCAAGCTTGCAGATGACAAAAATATTTCCATTTCCACCATTGAAATAGACAACCAATACGTCTATGACATCCTTTGGAAGTCGGCCATTACGCCATGGAAGGCTATCTCTCTTTCTAGAGATATTCTGGGGTACCTGGAGGACTATGGCATCATCGGGAGCTACATTCCTAAAATCATTAACACCATTCCCAGAGAGCTGGGCAGATGGGGCTGCATGATGGACGACACCTACATTTGCTGTGATCAAACTCTCCTTCCGATGAGGATTAGAGGGCTTGCCATCATGGAGAGGAAAGGTGTTCCATACATTCATCACCAGCGTAGCGATACGTAGTTTTTCCTTTCTCTTCTCATATGCTCTGGGTCTTTTTGTAAAGGATGGGTAACACACCTGCGATTCTATAAGTAGGAGCTGTATCTCTTTTCTGATGATTCGGCCCACAAGAGGGGGGTGGGATGAATAAGAATACCCCCTGACTTGCCTAAAAAAAAAGATCCCATCGATTGTGGGGATCAGTTGTTTGAGGTGGTTGATGCCCAGGAGGTGTTTGAGGTTATGCACAAGGGGCCTTTTCTTGGTGTAGGTCTTGATCAGGATGTGTGTTGGGCTTCACGTTGCGATGTGATTTCCATCAACAACAGAGGGGGCTTCTTCTGGGTCGATGCCATATGTGTCCCCATGGTGGTGACATCTTCCCTAGCTGGTTTTGGTCCTAGTCACGAGGGGCCAACTAGTCTGGTTGTTGGTTGGGTGGCGCCTTTGAAAGAACCCCCTTCCCCTGTCAGGTCGGCTACCCCCCTTGTGGGTCCTCGTACCCCCAGAGGTACATGCTTCCGGTGCCTATGGTAGGGTCACTGATGACATTAGTACTCGGCATCGATAGTTTTCTTTCGTTTTCGGGCTTCAGGGAACCTGGAGCGTGACTGTGAGGCGGGAAGGCCGGTCCGGAGGCACCCCCTTCATAGGGATCATTGCTTTCGTTGCCTCTAGCATGGACATTGGAGGCGATACTGTTCTTCCCCAGTGATCTACTTTCGGTGCAAATCTCTGGGGCATTCAGTGCGAGATTGTTGGAGGTACATTAGGCCAAGTTTGTTACATGGCCTAAGTTTGTTGTCATGGAGGTGACGGCGTCTACCGTCTCTGGTGGAGGGCCCGACGATGCCAAAGTTAGTCTCTTTGTGCAGTGAGTGCAGGACTCAGTCGGTGCTAGATGGTGTCTACAGTGTCCTTGCCTTAGTGACTTTATGACTCCTCAGTTGGGAGGTGATTGCACGGGATTGAGGTTGTAGAGTTTGGATGGGTGCTCAAGACACTCGTCTATGGTGGTGGTGGGCTACAACCCTGAAGATGATGGATATGCTAGCGAGATGGATGATGGTGCTAACTTAGTTGGTGCCTTTGAAGGCTTCAAGCGTAAGAAGCATGGAGGCTGGCCCTGAGGATGAGCTAGATGGATAGTAGGGTGATGGAGATTTTTTATGTTTTATGCTTGGGGATATCTAGATGGTTGATGGATCCTTGTTTGATGTTGGTCGATGATGACCTTTGTAATGTGGTTGTTTGCTTGCTCGAGGGGCAAGATGAATAGAACGAACCTTAATTAATTTAAAAAAAATGTGAGAAGAACTGCATGAGGAGATGAGAAGACTAACCAATTATCATCTACTTGGGTGGCTTAGGGTAGTCCTTAAAGAAAAGATGAGATGGTAGATGACTCTCTAGGGTTTTAGGGAATTCCTTCAGTCCATTGTGGATCCACTAAGGCCAGGTGGAGCAGGGGAACTTCAACCAATGTTGCTAGATGGATAGGAGGAATTACTGCCATAACCCCTTATGCTCTTTCTAGACACCTCAGTTACACCATAGTGAACTTTATGATTTTCCATTGGTTTAGAGATTGGAAATATTAATTCATTATTGCATAAGAAGTGTGTGGTGGCTTTGATACCAACTGTCACGGAACCATTCTTACCCTAATCCCAATCCCACTGCCAAGTAAACAATGGAAAGGGGATTAGAGAACCCATCCCTCAGTGGCCCAAAATATCACACACACATGATATGCAAAAAGAAATAAAATTATATTATATTGAATGAACAATAAAGGTGTATGCATCTGGGACCGTAGGCAGCATGGAAAAGAAATAACAAGGAGAGAAAGTCTAAAACTAACACCTACATCCCATTTACACTAGCTCCCATGTAATGTTCAGATTGATGTAGCAATCTTTATTTTCAAGCAGATAAAATGGAGTAAACAACACTTTGGCAGGTACACGTTCTTCAATTCTTTGAATGGCCTAAAATCAAAAAATTGAAGACACTATAAATGCAATTAATGGTACGCTATATAAAAACAATTAATGTAGTTTTATAACAAAATAGTATACTTGACAGGACTTATATATATATATATTCTAATAATCAATAGGTGAATGCAAAACTTTATTTATTCAACATAATTTTATTATGAGTTAATGCTTTTATATCTATATATGGCTCCATAACCACAACGAGATGGGGGAGGTCATCGAGTTCCATTTCTCCAAAATAGAGGAGGTCGACAATTTGTACAAGTTTCACCCTTTGAATGAGGAGGTCACTTGTACCCGATATTAATTATCATTATTGTTGGCAGTCATAAAGGGGAAATATCATTTATGTTTCAAATTGTTGCAAGCTATAATATAGAAATTCAGAACATTACTGAGTGGGGAACATGTAGTTCAAACAAATACACAACCAAGTATATTTTCAAAAGGTATATACATGTATCATCAATACCACTAGTCTCTTCAAAGAGGAAGTATATAATAGCATATCTCCTTTGGAGTCTAGAATATAAAAAATGTCCAAATCAACAAGTCTATAAGAGTATAAGATCTTGACACAACATGAGAACAACCATGTATCAATATATATGGTTCCTTGTTTTAATGATCTATTGGGGCATTTACTCATGTATCATTATTATTATGGTCGTAACATTTGTTGCCCTTTAGTCATTAAAGGTATTGACCTAGAGTCAAAAGATTGAGATCAGAGTCTGATATTTCAAATTAGGTATGATTTTATGTGCAAAAAATATCGGGGATTGATGATATTAGATCATTTAGTCATTTTCATGTACAAACATGTCGAGATTAGATTAAGTGAAGATTTAGTAATTATATTCATGTGATCCACTCATTAGTATAAACCAGAGTAAAATAGGGTCGTTATGTGATCATATATCATACAAATCGGGCATTTAGCAAAATTAGGTTTTAAAATATTAACATAAAACCCTAGTTAAGATGTAAGAAAGAGATGTTAAATATCATCATCAAATCTTACTATAACAAGGCAAGGGCTCACACGGGTCAGAGCAGGGGCACAAAGGACCAAAAGGTCCATGGGATAATAATAAAGAGTGTGACATATCGGGGTAAAAGGCTATTATTGCCCTCCTAGCTGTTCCCTCTCCATTGCGATCCCACACCAGGTCTACACAACCAACATGGGGAAAGATAGGAGGTCTCAATTGACCTCACGACACCTTGCCAACGTCAACGAGTCGAGTTTGGCATGAAAACCATGGTCAAAACTAGGGGCTAATAGGTACAACAAAGCATGAAGAAGGTGGATCGATATAAAGGTTACCAGACAAGCATGATATTAAGTTTATACCTCAAATGGAAGGGATGTGAGGTCCTAAGTAGCTCTGTGATCCTTCTGGGAGTTGTCTAATGGTTTTAGCTTCCTCTATGGAGACCTGGAGATGCCTACTAATAAGCGTCCGCACTGGAGTGGAGGTGGTTTGTCACTAGGACTCTCCGGGGCATTGCGACTTCAGACAGTGGTTGGGGAGGCTCCGCCGTGGGTCACTGATTGTGGAGGAGTAAGTAATTGGTCCATATCGATCCTCTATATATCTAGAAAAAGTTTGAATAGGCGCAAGATGTGTGAATAGGCTGCATTGAACGACCAATGCACAGAGTCAGAGGAAGAAGGAGAAGTTAGGGGAGATGCATAGAAGATGGGGGAGGGATGGGAAAAATATCAAAAATAGATTAGGGTTGGATGTGGGGGGTTCAAACCTCTCTAATACATGTAAATTTTGAAATATATTCATTATATGAAAATATAACAATAATGATGGAAATTATCTGCCACATATGTGGGAAAATTTGCCATGATATGTCAAGGATGGGAAAAATAATTCTTTCCATGTTGTCGCTATTGATCTTGCCTTTATTGCCTGTTGTAGTGAAAATTGTCATTCAGTCACTATTATCAACAAAGAAGGATAATGTATCTTATTGCTAATGGATATAACATTAACTTAAATTGCCTTCAGTCACTATTATCAACAAAGAAGGACGGTGTATCTTATCGCTAATGGATATAACATTAACTTAAATTGCCCTTCATACTAAATAATCATGATAGTATGGTTCTATCACATTTGTCAATAATGACAACTTTATTAGTACTCGCATCAAGGTTAATTGGGACGGAAATTTTCATCGACACAATTTGACAGATCATGGAAAACTCGTGAACCCTTTCTTTTATTGTATTGAACAGAATACTGATTTACATAGTGGGGACGTGAGCCTTTGCCACCTTGAATAAATTACCAAATACAATATAAGAATTAACTTCATTTGCTACTACAAACCTTCTTACAATTGTAGATTATGAATATTAGCACACATTCAGACTCTAGCGCCTGGGTTGTGCCTGTGAACAAGGTGAAGCGGAGAATGTACAGATTTGCAGTTGGTATTTTGCAGAGCAGAGGGATGAAGGTTGGGGCAGGACAACCAGGTTTTCTACTCTCTAAGGTTGTGAGATAGTTGCAAGTGAGAAGAGGAAGGAATGATTGAACTGTGGGCAACTCAGGTATAACCTCCATGTCTTCCTCAAAATCAACTGCTTTCAGATGAACATCCAACCGTGCAGACTGCAATAAACAAAATCATGACATTATATATAAAATAACACAAAAGACCTGAACTTCGGGCGCATAAAACATGGCTGTATACCAAAGACAATAAAGATTTATTTGACTACTCAGTATACCATCTAATAATTGCAAAGCAAAGGTTGTTGGTGTTCTGAATGACATCTCAAAAATGAACAAAGAATCACATAGCTCAAAGCAATCAAAGATTACGAAGGTTAGTTTTAAGGATACTTTTTATGGGATAAAGGGCAGGATTGAAGAGATTGTTATATAAAATAATATGGAGTGATGGACTATCAAATATCCAATATTTCCCTTGTAAAAAGTTGAGCAGCAAGACAAGCATGGAGGAATATCAAGGGGAGTGGGTAAGAATAAAATCAGCTTCGTACAACCTCCAAAGTAAGAGCTCCAAGAAATCTGTAGATAGTGGAGGTAACAAGGGCTTCAAAAGAAACTGCTTATAAAACATTTTGGCAAGTGTTTTTTGTTTGGCCCCACATAGTAAGGTATTCATATACACCTAGGGGTCGGAAATTCACACACTGAACTTTCATTTAGCACCATGTGCTTTCAGTATTAGTGTTAGTATAATTCAATTTTCAAACTCTATAGTAGCAGGAAACATAATGTTGTACTTGACTCACCATCATTCATGTGTCTGTTGTTTCTTTTTTCATAGCCTTAATCTAGAAATCAATTCCTTCTTGTGTGGTGCATTCATTATTTCCTTCATCAAGTACCATGCCATCATCTCCTTCAATATCACTATCAGAATTTTCATCATCGGTCTCATCAATAATCCAGGCAGCCTACATATAACAATAAAATGAGTAAAAGAAGATACAGATATACTACGTTATTTATAAAAAAAGTTCAAATGATAAGTTTCTACTGGCGTACTTGGTATTCAGATGTGCCTTCAGGCAGATGCTTTTTTCTTGCTTTCCTAGCTTTGTTGACAGCATCAACTTCAGCCATCTCTGCTTCTGTTGGCCAAGGCTGACCAAGAGAAGTAAATAGCATTTATAACTGTAGTAGTAGTGCGGGATAAATAAAAGTAGCTACTGGCTTCCCCAAATAAATAAATCAAGCATCTAATGTGTGTAACGACTTTGCAGTTGGTAAACTGAAAAAAATGAGGTCTTACTATGTTGAAATCCCTGACCAACAAAATAAATACAAATATATATACAATATGTACAGATACTACATTGCATACAACTTTTAAAGATAATAGGTTGCTCTTGGAGAGTGTCAGTGTTGGATTCCTTGGGCAATAAAGATGTGATTCCAGCCATCCTCACAATTCCTATCGCTGCAACCCCAGGGAACTCTTGATATTGGTACCCAGCTTTGGATGGCCTTTTCTATGTAATAACTAATTATTCGTTGGGGTTCACTAGTCAGCCAGGGGATTGGCAGAATACCTATCGCAATGGACGTTGGCTGCTAACCTCCGTCTGAAGCCGATACACTTAATATGGCAGTGCTGGACCAACCACCTCCCTACAAATGTCATTCTGAAAACAAGACATGCGTGCAATGAGGATGCCTTTAGATATGCAAAAATGGCTTAAAAGCCATTGTTGATGACATGTTCTTCTGTTCTTTTGCTGATCCTATAGAGTTTTTTTTTTGGAAGGTCGGCCACTACTTCTATGTTATGGATTTTCTGATTCTGTATATATGATTGGTTTTCAATGAGGCTGAAGTTTGGTAAAGATCTTCATGTTGTCTTGATCTGGGGATGGCTGATAGTTCCATGCCACGTGGTATGTTCATGATCATGGTCAGGAGGTTGGTTTCCTGTAGGGGTTTCAGTTCTATGATGTGGCTAAATTCATACACATCTTGTCATGTAATGAACTGAATATACAAGATTAATGTGGAATTTACAACGAAATAACAGCAGAACATCACCTCATGTTGGTCATATACAAGATTAGTGTGGAATCTGTTACTTATATCATGTACAGATCAAAATACTTCACTGAAGTGTGGAGTCAATACCTGCCAACACTTTGCTCGTTCATCCACATCCAACCTTTTCCGCATGCTTCCCATGTCCAATTCCACATGGTCATTTCCAGTTAGCACTTTGAAGGAGGCCTAGAGCAGACCATATGAGGAACCATGCGAGAGGCATTTATGGGAGAGAATGAGTCTCAACCTATGTTCCCGCATCGATTGATCAAAAGTAGGGGATTTTCGACCTAGGTTTCCAAATTAAGCAATGAGCGGGATCACTGACTAAGGGAAAAATCTTAACGAAACAAAAATAACTAGTCACGATAATTGTTCGACTACTACTCCACTAGCCAGGCCCACCTAGTGAAACTAGCTAGAGCGAATGTTAATGACATGGACTTCACCAAGCGAATGTGTGGTTTCTAGGAGTCTGCTTGGCGCAGCAAATAGTGGAGAATCTATTTCTGTATAAATCATACATGAGGCACCTTGATCACAAAAAAGCCCATTTCATAGGTTCCTTCAGAATCAATTTCTGAATATATAGTATCGAGTTTGTAGATGCAACACAACAACTTATAGCTTTTAGGCAGTCTTTTGTTTGATAAATAAAAAGGTTACAAATATGTTTGATTTTATGTATAGAGTTTGAATCTTATGATGCACTAAAGGAAAAAATGTTTACAAGTAATTTGATTTGATGTATACATGGTAGCAAGAAATTTAATAGTTTATAAGACATCAGTTGGGTTTTGTGACCATATCAATTTTGGGCCACATAAATCATTATCATATTGATTTTAATACTATTAAGAATATTATACATAAACTAGAAGGGGGAAATTGCATGGTAGAAGAGTAACCACAAGTTTCAAGTTGGGTGCTTCTATAGGAAAGACACTTGAAATTATAGTGTCATACCTCCAGAAGCATATGAGACCAGAGAAAAGAAATAATAAAATCTTAGTCCTAGTAAGCTTAAGAGACATGCATCGAAATGAGATTGACAATATCAGTTAGATAAAATGACTGGGCATGACAAATCTCCTTGTTTGTTGCCACCCTTCCCTCTATCCTCATTATGCACTTCTCCTTTATGAAGTCAATTGATGTTGTCTTAAGATTGGTAAAGCTAAAAGTGTATGATATCAGATGCTTACAATTATTTAAATCTTCATGATTTTATTTGTTAATTTACATAGATCTAAATGTTTGGTAGATAACATCGGATATTAGACAAGGGAAAGAATACTTCATTATCATATTGATTTTAATACTATTAAGCAGATTATACTGAAACTAGAAGGGGGAAATTGCATAGCAGAAGAGTAACCAGAAGTTTCAAGTTGGGGTGCTTCTACAGGAAAGACACTTGAAATTATAGTGTCATACCTCCAGAAGCATATGGTACCAGAGAAAAGAAATAATAAAATCTTAATCCTAGTAAGCATAAGAGACCTGCATCGAAGTAAGATTGACATATCAGTTAGATAAAATGACCGGGCGTGACAAATCCCCTTGTTTGTTGCCACCCTTCCCTCTATCCTCATTATGCACTTCTCCTTTATGAAGTCAATTGATGTCGTCTTAAGTTTGGTAAAGCTAAAAGTGTATGATATCAGATGCTTACAATCATTTAAATCTTCATGATTTTATTTGTTAAATTACATAGATCTAAATGTTTAGTAGATAACATCAGATATTAGACAAGGGAAAGAATACTTCAAAAAATTATTTACTCTTCAGTGAACTTTGCTATTTATAGGTTAATTTCATAAAAATACACACAACATTTAAGTGTGATAACACTAATATTACAATGCTTATAAAATTAAATACATATTCATGGTTTGAGTTTTTTCATTTCAGATCTAGCACAGATTGACGTTGTCAGCTATAAGCACTCTGATCTGGTGTTTTGACGTCCGCTAGACTGTAGTTGACATGAGGGAACTGCATGGGCAATACTGAAGACAAACCACACCTACATGGGAGTCGTCAGAGCGTACCTAGGTGAGCATGTACCTCACATATTGATCGGAAAGCCATTGTCATTCATGTGTTGTGTGTCCAATATACATATTCCAAGCTCCTAGGAAGGTGTTAGTGTCGGCATTGTGCAGTATGTTAACATGTGGGGCACGATGGTCGGGTACAACATCACTAACACGGACATCTTGATGTGAGTGACGGAGGAAGCAATTGTTGTATTTTTCAATTTCTGTTGTTTTGAAGCCACCGTGTTTCTGCTTCCGATTATTCCCCAAGATTCTCACTTTAGCTCATATCCTAACTAGTAGATGCCCCAGCCATGCGATTCACATGATGCAGAGCCCTCCGCTGATCCAGCTACCTCCACAAAAAGGTTGCACCACACCCTACAGACAAACATCCTCCTCCAATGACATCTTCATGGCCTCCTTCGAGCTAATTCTCTCTCAATTCCCAAGCCTCAAAAAGATAACTTGCGTCTCTGTCCTCGTGGCTGTGAATTGAAAGATTCATGTTTGGTTCGAGAGGAGATTATCTAAGTTGTGAAATTAATTGTAAGAAAATCTACTTTTATTGGTCTGTGCGTCTCTCTTATTACTTTTTTGTATTCCCTTGTTCTTTGGATACAATTTGATCCTTCTACGACCAAATTTCAATTTGTGGAAAGCCTTCGATGGCTTCCTTTCATGTCATTTGCTTACTTCACAATTAGCCTCTTCCTTTGCGTCGCCCGATGGGCCTCCCATGGCCAGTTCCTCAGCACCCTTTCATGTGCTTAATCTGTGTTTGGGGGAAGGATGACAATATTCCCAAGAATAAGACGACATTCTGGTGCACACCGTTCAAGATTGTGATGTGGTTCGCGCTCATAGTGGTCATCAAGCTTGTCGCCATGTTGCTTCCTTTCCTAAACAATGTCCTCAGCGTACTCGGTGCCTTGTTGTTCTGGTTGCTCACCATCTTCTAGTACAGAACAAGGTGAGAAGGGGGAGCACCAAATGGTTCCTCCTCCACGGGCTAAGATATCATTTGCCTTTTGAAGAAGGTGTTGAGTCAAAGCAACACGTTCTAGCATTCGCCCATGCCATCATAGCCTCCGGTGAGAAAACGAGGCGCTAGTTCAGATTGGCAAGCTGAAGGCCTGGAGTAGGCATGGCAATGGGTCAGATTTTTATAAACCTGATTTGAACCCAACCCGACCCATTTTTTACTAACCCGAATGCAACACGACCCGAAAATAGTACTAAGTTTAAGAAATCTGCATATACTTGACCCCAAAAAACCGTACACGAAAGGCATATGGCCGACCTGACCCGATAGAAGTTATCCTAGTTGCAAATCAAAGGAGCAGCGTTATACAACACCATAACAACCGACCATTGTCGTCCTTCTGGAATCGCCAAGAGGCAGAGTTGGGGTCCCAATCATGTATCCCAGTACCGTGCTGTCATGGAGGCTCAGGGTGGGATATGTCATATTCCTCAACAGCTTCCACGCCTTCATCATCGTCATTTGTGGCTTGTGGACAAACCATCTTTTTTTTTAATATAATTAGAGGTCCATCTTATTCATCTTGCCCCTCAAGTAAGCAAAAATAGTCATCGCATTACATAGTATCATCAAACGCTCAATCCTCATAGAAACCCCATCTGCAAAAAGAATCCTGCACGCATCCCAAATCCCCTCTCTCATCATCCCTAAATATCTACAGATAAAATCATCCTCCATGTTGCTTCCCCCAAAGTCCAACTAGAGGTTCCCTTGTATCATCTTCATCCTCAGTCTAGCTAGAGTAACCATCTCCACATGATTCGCTGACCGTCACCTTCACTGACGATCTGTTCGAGCAAATATCGTCGTTGTGTGCCCGCGGTCTTGTAATGTCACCACCCCATACTGGCCTAAAAAAATCACAAAAACAGGGAGAATGCAGGCGCCTACATTCACCAGATGCATCCTCCACCCATCTCGCTATGGTCTCGTTCTGGTCGCCACCAGGTGTACCGCCATCGACAGGGACCTCTACTGTCTTCGCGTGCCATGGATGGACACCAGTCGAACTCGGTAGCGAATGAGAAGCCGACCTGTGCAAGGGACAGTCCTTCGCGATGTGTCCAGAGTCCTTGCACCGGAAGCATCGAATCTGGTAGGAGAAGCTATTCCTCCAGTGACCCCTCTGAAAGCAGCAGAAACATCTGCCCCTGTGTGAGGGGGGACTCCCCATGGTCTTTCGGCGAAAACTGCAGTCCCGCGCCAGATGACCAGGGGATCGGCACCGGAAGTAGACCGGTTCCGCCCTGCAGTGAATTTGTTTGTGCCCTCATTGCAAACAGCGGAAGCATTTGAGGCGATGACAGCCCCGGTTGGGAGCCACCGTCTCCACCAAGGCCAACCTTACATCAGCAGCTCCGTTCCCTGATGACACCATCATCGAGGATGCACCCGAGAGAGGAATACAGAAAGACCCCACCCAAACACAGCCCCCAATGAAGCCATCATCGCCAGCGACACCAGCGGAATCTGTCTCCGGCAAAACCTCGACTACCTTGTCCGCATCATCTTGCAGCAGGGCTTCCACCACCGCATTTGGCATCTCCAGACCCTCGGGAACGATCTGACCTTCCGAGGGATCGCCGTCCAAAACTCCCTGTTCCCCACCTGCAAGAGAAAGAAGGGGAGAAGGTCCTCTGACCACCAGGGCCTCCATATCTGTAGCTTTGTCCGCTGCCATCGCCGAACCTGTCACATTCGACCCCTTGCCCAAGGCGACACCATCGCCATCACCAGGTGTCGTGAGGGAGGAGATCTCCCTTCCAGGATCCATCGCCTCCGCATGAAGCCACTAATTTCGTAGAGCCAGGAAGCGGGCTCAGAAGGGGGAGATAGAGGGGGATAGGACAAAGCCGTCGTCGCCCCTAATTCCTCCATCGGAACCGTTCCCGCCAGCATCCTCTGACTCAGACACCGCTGGCAAAGCTCCTTTCATCGCCAAAAGCTCCTTTGCTTCATGGAGTCGCGCACTGAAGTCTGAAATTGTTTGTTGCGAGCCGACGACTGTCGCCGCCCAGCCATCTATAGGTCCCATCAGAGGAGGTACTCAGATCCACCGACTTCGAAGGGTGTGGGGGGAGGGGCGCCCCCCCTCCCACTGGCCGCCGCCGCCTAGGGCAGAGTCGCCCTAGGAGTCACCCACGTGAGTCGCCCAGTGATTACCGCCCACACGAGTCGCCCTAGATGGACAAACCATCTATCTCCTCTAAGACAACAGTGTTGTCAGCGGCAGTAATAAAAAACCCAACTTGAGGCTCTCGAGGCTTACGCCTCTTGGCGAGGCTATCCCAAATGCACCTCGAGGCTTACGCCTCAGTGTCTTAGACTGAGGCTTAGGCCTCACAATGTCTGAGGCCCGCCTCAAAGCACTGAGGCTCTGAGGCTTAGCTGAGGCACACACCTCAATTCTGAATGATGATGTCTTATGTTAACCACCAAATTGTCTACTTTTAAGTTTATTAAAAACACTTTCTTCAAAAAAATCAAAGTTGTAGTTGATTGTTACTTTTCATTAATAAACATTTAATCATCATTTTCTGAGTAACATCTTTCAATCTTCATTGTTAAATTTCTCTTTGTTTGCTACCTTCTTATTCACTATGTCGGTGAATTTAATATCATTGTTAACAAAATTTGGTTCCTCATTCCTACTAATTTAAAATTTTATCTCCTTCAATTTATCTATTGACATCTTTTATTCTAGTAGTATAAAGAATTGATATCTTGTTATTTTTTACATATTTATTTTGGTATTCTGGGGGGTCCTTAGTCTCTATTATCATTATTAAGTTTCTAAAATAATTAATATTTCATATTTTTGTGCTTGTATATACATATTTTTGTTATAACACATTGATACACAAGTTGATGCAATCTTCGGCTCTAGGGCTTCAAAATTAAGCAATCAAGGAGGGTTGGGCGGTTGCTTCCTACTTCACACTTTCTGTTGGCATTAAGATTAGGGGAATAACAATCGTGCCTTTCGTTGTTAAGGTTCTTGTTTTAATAATCAACCTACACAACCAAATGTATTTTTGTTACCACTACAAATACAAATTTGAAATTTAAGTAGACGCTAGCAGACCTTTGAGGCAACCCTATTCTCTTTTTGTATAAACTAAGTGGTGGTCATAGGTGGAAAACTCTTGAGTGATAGTATAATCAACATGAAACAAATAGTTTATGATGAGGGTTGATTGTGTCTATAAACTTGGACGCTTATACACGCTATCTAACATGACGGTGAAAAAAAAGATCAATATTTGGTGTATGACTAATGTGCACTAATCCAATGTGTATTAATAGAAATATTACTATAGGTGCAAAGGAGAATTCATGATAAAAACCTAAAGAGATCGAACCAATCACTTTAAGAATGGTGAGGCTACAAATATAAATATGAAACTACGAAAATCAGATCATGTTAGTATAATGATAATAAAGAATGAATTCATAAAATCGGTGTTGTTTTTTTATCATGGAAACTAAATCATCCATAAGCATAGACGCACTAATGCTTTGCTTTTATATTTTTTACCCTAGTGAGGACGATGGATTGTGATTGTGGTCATGACAAAAGTAGTTCCATAACATACTACTACAAAACATAAAATAGCTCGTATGACACAACGAGCAGTGTGGATCCGGGATTTGAAAGTGAGTGAGGCCACCCTATATAGTTTCTATATGTTTTTCTCATTTTCTTCACCTTTTTTTGGGTATCTCAAGCTCCTTTTTTTCTCTTTTCATTTATTTAGTCTATGTAAAAATCTATAATGTGGACTGTTGCACCTTTTGCCAGTAAACAAGCAAATTAAGAAATAGAAGTAACTAAGAATCGACAACCACTACCGAACCAAACCTCAAAGGGGACCTCAGACTGACATAACCCATACTGACTAAAGGCAATTTTCTCTGAGAGTATTTATCAACTTTCTCATATGATCATAATCTCGTCAAAGCAGAAATCAGCAAGAGTCCTCAAATTCAAGTAGATAAACATCAAAAAGCTATGAAACGAGTAAAAAATAATGAATCTCCTTATACATATATAAAACCAGCAGGAGACCCTTCGTCATCTTTCTCTCTACATAAAAACAAATGACCATTGAAGTCCCAAAGAAAATATGTTGCACACAAATCAGTTGAAAGAAAGATGGATCTTCATTTAAGTAAATTAAAACCCAAATGATAAGCACGATAGATTTCAAAGGAATCAACATCACCTTGGAAAAAGGCCACTAACAGCAGAAGAGAACTACAAAACACTTTGCTTGAACAGCTAAAGTCCATCCTGCAGATATTCCAAAGAGACAGAATAGTATATAATAAGAGAATCACGACTTTGAACGACAGAAAGCTCATCAATCAGCAATAAAAACTCAAAACAAAGAACAGAGAAACTAAACCTCCAGGAAAATCAGATGCATAGTAGATTCAGCAGACAACAGCAAAAAATCCATTATTTCATGTCAATGGACTCATGCCCATTAGGTAAAGATCCAAAAATCAAGCATGTGTTGACCAATCAAACCCAACTGAAAACTCATGAACCATCCATTTCACTTTTTTTATGTGGTTAGACATGAAACTCTTAAAAGCCTAAGGATGTAAGCCTTCAGGCTACAACATGATCTATCAAGTAGAAGGAGTGAGGAGAGAGATTTTATTTATAAATTAGAATGGGGTCAATCTCATTCATCAAACAAAACGGATCATCGTAAGTAGATACATCATTAACCAAAGCCCCCTCGATCAATGTCTTTCCCCACCACCTGAATCATCACCAAGCCAACCACAAAACCACCCAACTGTATACATCAAAATGAAAGGAAAAGAGAATTGTAACGTATCATCATCTATCTTACTATGTGTCTTTATATTGTCCATAAAAAAACTAAAACGAGATAGAAACTGCCACGAATCACAAAAAAGAGAGATTGTGACCACTTCTAACATTTATCACCTTCTCCAAATAGTCATACCACCAGTGTTCAGCATCCGTGAAGAAGCAGTCTAAACTTTGTGACAGAAGATTTAAACAAAATTGATAACAACCCCTTAATTGTATCACTTAGACCAAACACTGCTCCACCCCTATACTCCGAACTCTGTCAACAAGGTGCCCCATACGCAGCACACCCTAACATCACCCCTGCCAACAATTGCCCTAATCAAAACGCTTATAATCAAAGCCTGCAAAGATCAAACGTTAACATAACACCGCCTTAGTCTTCCTTCTCGCCGACCTTACCACCCAAAGAAGCTGCCTATCCACATTGACGGAGATACATTGAGGCACAAGAGGGCACATGCCTTACCTAGTCACATTGATGTATCTTGCTAATCGACAACAAAAAAAACCTGGTTCTTGGAGAATCTGTGCAAAGAACAACTGTGTTCAAGAATACCTCTTTTGGATAGTTCTTACGGTATGGTTTCATGTATGATTTGATTAGATTTCTTGTTAATGTAGCCATAATCTCATGGTTTAATGTTTTCATCGAAGGGTTCAGTTCTGCTATTTAAATATATAGAATAAAGAGGGTACAGTCAGGGGTTCCCCTCTATCCATTCTGATTTATGCTAGTCATGAAAGCTCTAATTCACACGACATAAAAGATGTCAATGATAGTTTAGATTAGGTAATAGAAGGCAAGCTGAATAAAATATGCCTCTTCTCTCTTCTTTTTTGCCAATGATCTTAAGTGTAAGTAAGCATTCCTTGGCCAGGTTGATGAGGGTTTTACATTTAATGAGAAGGCAGCGGGCTATCTATTGTATGGACCAAATAAAATCCTGCAAGCAGATCTACTACGGCAAGGATGGCTGAAGTTATTGTAACACTCAATCTAGAATATTGTCATACTGGTAAAGATAACATTGAGGTGCAGTGATAAGTATATGGGATGCATCAACCAGTGTGGGGTAAGAAACCGCCAGTGACAGTGCCATCACTATGGAGACACCAGTAGTGAATTTCTCAATAAGGTCATCTTCAATCAGGTCAAGGACCACACAGCTGAAGACAGATCCACTTTCATAAAAGGAGACCATATAAGAATTGCCTGATGCCGAGCTTGGCGAAAAGGGCAAACTTCTCCCTGACCTCCTTGAGATCCCCGGGTAAAGATGAGGCCTACATTTCCGACAAGCAAGGGGAGCATGTTACGGTGAGCATCACTGCCCATCTTCTCGGAGTGCATCTTGACGGACCTATTCACCATGGTGTTCTTCCCCATGAGATCTGAGTAGATGGAGGATACATGGGTTAGCAAGAAGATCTAGATTAGCAGACATCAAAACTGAGGGCCGTGGCATTAGACTTAGGTGGGGAGAAAGAAGAGATCAACCACAAATGCAAATTCTTATTGATAATTGTTAAATGCTATCGAAATGGAAATCAAAACTGAATTGGGCATTGCAAATCCAGGGAAAGATGAATACAAAATGCATTACTCTGATATTGTTGTGTTTGTAGTAAACATGAAGCCACCACCTCCTTCCTCGTCATTGTTGCCTCCTAGGCTTGCGTAGTCGCCTCCTGCCTTCCTCCTGCTTGGATCTTCAACTAGAGTAAGTTCAAGAAAGAAGAAGAGTCGCCTTCTTTCTGCCTTACTCCTTCAGCTATCGCCTGCACGAGAAAGGAGAATGATGGTTTGCTTATTGACACTGGTGTGACGTTGTGGCGATGAGATCGGTGAGATCAGGAGTAGGGTGGAGAATGTCACCGTGAAAGAGGGCCGAAGGGGGCGGCTCGGATTCTGTAATGGTGGGGCTGGGCGAGGAAGACCCAAAAAGGGGAAATTTAAGTAAATAAAAAGCTAAAATGTGTTTTTATTTTTTCTTTAAATGATTTTCAGTTAATGATAGGTATAAGAAGAGAAAGAGAAGCTTTAATGATAGAATGATCATCATATTTAAGATGGATTATATATTTTTCCATTTTAGCTGTACAACAACAAAACGAATGTCATTTTTAGGGTAACAATTATGACAAATAGTTTAATTTGTTGTTATTTCGGTTGTTAATGCCTTACTTTCTTGTAGTGATTTGACTAGAGAGAGGCTAATTATAGTGATTAACAATAGGAACTAAACTAAAAAGAAAAACAACAGATAAGACAATGCATGATAAGGTATAACACAAAGCACTACAAAAATGTAAGCAAAGACATTACTATGTATATTTATATTTGTTATATATAAGCTTCATACATCATAACTTCACCTGAATCAAGTCTAACATGACCTAAACAATACCTCATTTGGTCCTAATTTGACCTAACTTGATCTAAATTACACCTAATTCTTCCTAGTTTGCCCTGATTTGGCATAACATGACCTAATCAAACCAAATCATTCCCTAATTTTCCATGTATTGGCCTAAACAACACCTAATATGGCTATGTCAGATCCAATTTCTCCAAATCAAAACCTAGCAACCTCAAATCAGACATGTTTTCCCAAATCAAATATGGTTTGTCCGTCATCCGGGCTCTGGCACCTATTTGAGGAGGGGGAGCTGGGCTCCCTAAGACTAAAAAAAAATATGGTTTGTCCAAAATCAAATCTATTTCAACCCTAAATTGACTCAATTTGGTCTCATCTGGCCAAATTGAGACCTAATTCATGCTATGTTGGGCATTAAGTTGCTTAATTTGGGCCTACAAGGCCTTAAGCGGCTAAGGACATTGGCGCCTAGTTTAGGCCTGCTGCACAACGCCTAAGGCTACTAGGCGTGCCTAGGCAAGCACCTTGACAACTACGGTCTTGTTCTAAACTTTGATCGGAGGCTAACGAAGTCGTTCCATGTCGCGTTGAACCCCTTGCCAACAATGCTTGTTGGTCTCTTGATCTTCATCTTTGCAAACTGTCAAGAAATGGAAGGAAAGAAACTTTATTATTGAATAGAGCATGGTACACAACAAGACTATGTAGGAGTTTTATTGCAATCCACTACTACTAACTCCCCAATATGGAACTAAACATAAGTCCGTACAAGAAAATCCTCTCTAACACTCCCCCTCATGCCGGAGCATATGCATCAATGACACCCAGATTGTCCAATAGAGTAGTAAAGGTCTACTTCCCAGACGTATAGTGAAGAGATCAACAACATGTTCTTCAAATCTGGTGAAGGGAGTATATACGATCTTTGACTAAATTGCTTCATGTTTGGTTCTTTCATGGAAGAAAAGATTGTTGGCATTGAATATAGCATCAAACCATCAACATTGTCACAAAACATTAGCATATGCATAGAAGGGCCAAGTTCACAGAGGAAGGTTTTGATCCACATCATCTAACACGCAGTCTGAGCTATCGTTTGATATTTAGTTTCAGCACACATATTGCAATAACTGCTTGCTTCTAAGTATGCCAACTACTAGTTACCTCTAACAAATGTATAAAAATGCAGTCAGCTTCAGATCAATTGGATGAACTCGAGGCATGGTTGGTCATCCTCTCAATGTTCAATCCATGTTTCTTGAACCGAGAGCAGACTGTCTTAGATAATGTGACATCAATATCATATATTGATTCACATGTGCATGTGCATGTGTTTCTCAGTCTCGCTTATCAAGTGGCCAAGACATCATACTCCAGTAGGAGGGAAAAATCTCATACCTATCACTCACCGTTATAACAACCCATGTTTCAGGACTACGCTTGATGATGTCAAAGCGTACCCAATGACATGTGACGAGTGGAGTGATTTTAGGTCTAAGAATCACAATCTGCACCTTCACTATGAGAGATGAGTGTGACCACCAAAACCATGTGTCACTCTCAATGTGGGTCTGTCTGATACACCGTTCCCTAACATGTATGATATTTCCATATCATGACTAATGAGATTTAGTCATCAACCAACTCTTACTTTGATCGTATGTGTTATTATTGTCTATCAACCTTCCACAATAACAACCGATCGGGGACATAATGAGAATATGTATATGTACTCTTAACATTTGTATGATCTCATCCACAAAGATAGTAACTTGACAACATACGTCATTGAGTAATATAATTCTCTAGACATTCCCTCTGTATCCTCATTATCTCATAACTGAGTGAAACAAATGAATTGAAAGCTTGCCTTATATATGTGATTATTATTAATCAAATCCTTTTAGGTAATTATGCCATATCAATCATCATATGATTGGCTCTACGGGCATACCTTACCAACATGTCCATCGTGAACAAATTTCCAACCCTTTTCCATCATTTATGGTCCGGTTACAGTGTTCATTGTAGCAACGTCGACCAAACAAGTGGAAGGAACATGTGTTTGAGTGGCAGTCTTCAAGTTTTGCTTCCTCTCATTCTTTCTCTACATCCCCAGCGGCCTTCTTGAAGGGAGAAAGAAGGATTTCAGCCCCCACACATGCCATCCTTAGGCTCTTTTTTGGTGGACAACACAATAGCCTTGTTGTTAGGCCTATGTGGGACACCCATATCCCAATGAGGTTCCCCCCAAAGCACAAAAGAAATTGTGCCTTGAAGAGGTAACTGTGTCCTCCACAATCAAGTCTATTGGACATGGGCTGATGTAGCAAAGCCCATTACCTTTATGTAAAGTGTCTTCCGCCCTTGGAATTTCACAATGAAAAATTTTGGGAATTTTTTATCTACTATCCAGCAACGATTTCTACTGTCCAGCAAGCCAGATATCACCTTTTAATTTGTTTTCATGACTGGAAAAAGGAGACATTAGTGCAACATGCCACTTTCACTGTTCAGAATCAGATAAACTTAAGGGTAAAAAATCAAAATAGCACAGTTTAACTAAAATATGTATCTGAATAGCATTAAACCAATATTATTTCCAGAACTAGCCCACTTTCGTCATAAGCACCAAATGTTTTGCGTTTTTAATGGGCCAGATTGAAAAGCGCCAAGAGTTTGACGTTTTCAGAGCAAAGCACCCGTTTCTCAATAGAAAATGCCAAAATGACTGGCGCTTTCAGTGCCTCCTCCAATGTTTAGCGCTTTCTCCTGAAAGTATTACGTACCTTGCATATCTGATTTGGTAATCTACTTTTTATGGGTGGTACTTATTAATTATAGCAACAAGATCAAGGCCATCGATGCTTACACGCAGCTGTACCACTTCAAAGCCATCGTGATCGCAGGGATGGGCTTCTTCACCGATGTCTACGACCTCTTCTGCATCTGACTCATCACTAAGCTGCTTTGAAGCATCTACTACACCATCCCAGGGTCAAAGAACCCTGGAACACTCCCACCAAACGTCTCCTCCGCGGTCAACGGTGTGGCCTTCTGCGGCACCCTCTCCGACCAGCTCTTCTTCGACGGATGAAGATGCCTGAGACAGCGCGATACACCACTCTGGTCACCAAGAATACTAAGCAAGCCATCTCTGACATGTCCAAAGTACTGCAGGTGGAGATTGAAGAGGACGCCAAGATTGTCCGATCGTATCGTTCAATCTAATAAGAACTCTTTTGATCTCTTCTCAAAAGAGTTCTGCAGTCGCCACGGGCTGCACCTTCTGGGAACTACTTCCACCTGGTTCCTCTTGGACATCGCCTTCTACTCCCAGAACCTCTTCCAGAAAGACATCTTCTCCGCCGTGAATTGGCTCCCCAAGGCTGCCATAATTAACGCTATGGAAGAGGTGTTACGTATCACCCGTGCCCAGACATTCATCGCCCTCTGGTGATGAAAACGCCAGAGAGGTTGGCGTGTTTGGAGAAAACACCATCTGGCGTGTTCACTTTTAAAGCTTATTGGCGCTTTTCGGTCTAAAACGTCCAATTTTTGGCGCTTTCGGTCTAAAACGCCTAATTTTTGGCGCTTTCAGTCTAAAACACCCAATTTTTGGCGCTTTTGATTCCTGTCACATTAAAACGCCAAAAGTTCTGGCATTTTTGTGCCAAACTGGGCTACTACCAGAAATAAGTATGTAATATCAATGTAAATATTATTATTAAACCGTGCTATTTTAGTTTATAGCACCAAAGCCATCTTAATTCCCGGGGAAAAGCGTCGGGATCAAAAGCGCCAAAAAATGTGGCGTTTTCAGTTGAAAGTGCCCAAAACTTGGCGTGTTCAGGTAAAAGTGCCAAAAATTAGGCGTTTTTATGTGAAAGCGCCAAATAGTAGGCGTTTTACTGCTTCACTCATTCGTCTGAGGACCAAAAGTGCCAAAAATATGGCGTTTTCATTTTTATGTGAAAGCCCCAAATAATAGTGTTTTACTGTTTGCTAGTGCCTCGGCGTTTTACTGTTTCTGTACAAAAGAGCTACCTACTAGGACCAAACTTGATGGCATTTTAATGTTTCCATTAATGAAGAGCTACCTACTGGGTACCCGCTGCAGACAGTAGTAGAAGCAGTTGAGCAGAAGAGAGTAGCTCCTGCCATCAGAACCTCCTTACACCGCATCCAGATGCCAGAAACACCATGACCTCTACTCGAGAGTTCTCCCTTGTAATCCTAATTCTGGTCGCTTCCTACTGCCCCGCTGCAACCAGAACGGTGAACTTCACGTACCATGGATTCAAGGATGCAAACTTGACTCTATCTGGTATGGCTGAGATCCTGCCGGACGGCCTCCTCCGCCTTACAAATGACAGCCAAGTAACAATAGGCCATGCCTTCTACCCGGTCCCTCTCGCCCTTAGTCCTGCCATTTCGTTCTCATCCGTCTTCGTCGTGGCCATCGTGGCCAACCCCAAGTTTGGAGATCACTTCGGCTATGGCATCACCTTTGCGTTAGTCCCTTCGCTCAAGCTACCAACCTCCTAGAACGGCCAGACCTTAGGCCTCATAAACATCAGTGACTCCGCTACCCCCATCTCCAGCGGCACCAACGCCTCCTCCTTGTCCTCATCCCGTGTCGTCACCGTCGAGCTTGACACCGTCAAGAACCCTGAACTCAAGGACATCGACAACAGCCACATCGGAATAAACGTAAACAACATGGAGTCCATCGCCGCTGCCCCAGCCGCCTACTATGTCTCTGCGACATCCTTTGCCAACTTTAGCCTCTTTGATGGGCAACCCGTCTGGGTGTGGGTCGACTACGACGGATCCCAGAAGCGGATGAACGTTACCATCGCTAGGAAAGGAGCTCCTCAGCCTGAGATCCTGCTGCTAGAAAATGTGTCTATCGATGTCGCGGCAGTGACGGCGGCTGAGAGCTTTGTGGGCTTCACGGAGGCAACAACGAGTGCCACGGAGGCTAACTATGTTCTAGGATGGAGTTTTGCTACCGGCGGTTCTGCAGCCCCAGAGCTGGATCCCTCCAGGCTGCCTAAGGTTTCGAAACAACAGAGACGAATGGGTGAAGCTGTAAAACGCCTACTATTTGGCGCTTTCACATGAAAACGCTTAATTTTTGGGGCTTTTGCCTGAACACGCCAAGTTTTGGGCGCTTTCAATTTCCCAGAAAGTGGGCTATTTCGGGAATTAAGATGGTTTTAATGCTATTTCAGTACATATTTTTATTAAAGTGTGCTATTTTGGTTTTTTGTCCTAAACTTAATGAGAAAAACTATAATTAATGAGATCTAGATTTAGGCTCAAGTACGAATAAACATATGAATTTTGAGCCACCAAACGATCATAATGTGTTGGAGCAATAGGAACAACATGATGCAATCTACTGAGCATGTTGTGGAATAACACAGAGTCTCATATAGCAGATATGACAAACCTTTGAGACGTGTAAGGCATTGTCGGATGATCTTAAACTTTTGTATTCAAATTAATTTTCTTGCATGCAAAATAAGACCGTAGAGCTATATGGGTTACAACTTGGAGATAACTCGCACAATATTTTGCGACCTGACTCACTTAGCTGATTTTGCAAAATCTGCTTCCTCACAGACATTCAGAAGAAGCAGCAACAGCGTGATCAGATGACAGTGATTGAGTTCTTGGTTGGAGTTCACCGTGACTACAATGGTGTTTGTTGTTAATTTTTTGTCCAAAATGAGCTTGCTTTTTTAGTTGACACCTACTCCACGGTGTCACATGCTTTCTCGATCAGGTGCAGATGATCACATTACGTCCTCAATTGCTTCTCTTGTTTTGAGATCTGGTCCATCACCTTTCATCTCTCAAACATCCATTGCATCGTCGTCCAAGTCAAACTGAGTTCTCGATTCAGGTGCAGATGATCACATCACAGGGGTACATGAGTTTTTCACCACTTATACCTGCAAACCCAACCTACCAGGTGTTTCCCTTGCAGATGGTTCCATTTCCTCTATCAAGGGAACTCGGACAGTTTCACCTACTCCACATACGTCTCTTCCGTCCATTTTATTCATCCCTCACTTTCCTTTTAATTTGTTACCTATTAACAAAAATACTCATCTTTTCAAGCCTCTATCACTTTCTTACATTGAAGATGAGGAAGACGGTTGGTGAAGGGTAACCTAGCTGGCATACTTGTTAAGGCGTCAAGGCGACACGGCGTTCCAGCTGAACGCCTTGTGACTAGGCGTGACTACCCGTTGTCTAGGTGGTCTTTAAAAACATTAGTTTATGTATATGTTTTATGTATATATACATATGTGTCATGGCTTTTATGAACATTCCCCACTAATATACACACATTGTATAGTTATATATGTAGTTATGTACATATTTATGGTCGATCTCCTATATATATTATGTATGACAAAATAACCAATTACATTTCTAATATATTACCATTAACAATAATGTCAAGAACAAGAAAATAATTATTGTAAAGAATGTAAGAGAGTGATCAACAGGTAAATATATATTTATTGTCATACATAGCTACAATTTTGAAGTAGTGTAATCACTTTCCTTCATAAAATAGCTATGAATACAATATGAATTGAAGGTGCAAAATAAGAAAAATCAAAAGATGTGCATTAACAGTATTAGATCCAAGTCAAAACAAAAAAAGAGTATTAGATCCAATTAAAAGTGATATTTGGCACATAACATGGGCAATAATATTGATTTTGAACATTAGGATAGCCACACATAAATATAGAACAAGGCCCACAAAACTAGGCCAATGTGGTATTTTTGGCAAGGCGGAATTGCCTAAGCGCAGCCCTTGGACGCCTTGCCGCTTAGGCGGCCGCCTAGGCACGCCTAAGCGAGCGCCTTGACAAGTATGATGGCTGGACTTTACTACTTGTAGAGGTCACCTACAACATGTGTCATTGCTTCTCCTTTGGTGGTGCATAGTCATCTTGGTCATGCGGCCATAGAAAAGCTCAAGTTTTTTGGTCCAAGGTTTGTCCAACCTGGAGGGTTTGCATTGTGAATCATATCGATTGGAAAACACATAAGGTCTATCTTTAGGTCTACATAGAGTCCAGAACAAAATCTATTTTTTGAGTTGGTACATCCTCATGTATGGGGTCCGAGTCGTGTTACTTCTAAACTTGGTTATAGATATTTTGCTATTTTGTGGATGATTGCTCTTGTGCTACATGGCTTTATTTAATGAAAGAACTCTTGTCCGTGTTTAAATCCTCCTTTTGTATGGAAGTGGAAACTCAATTTAAAAAGAAAATGTGCATCCTTCATTCTCATAATGCTAGAAAATATTTTAGCCATGATTTTACCAATTTCACATCAAACAATGGCACCAGTCCTCTTACCCCCGCACTCCACAACAAAATGGAGAGGCCGAACGGAAGATTCGCCATATTCTTATGACTGCTCACACTATTCTCCTTCATATGCATGTTTCCAAAGAATTTAGGGAGAATGCAGTTCTCATTGCCACCTACCTCATCAACCACATGCCATCGTCTGTCCTCCAAAACCGCATACATGTATAGATCCTTCGTCCTCAATCCATTATACCATGTTCCACCCAGTGTACTTGTTTTGTTCCTTGGTCCAGGTGTAGACAAGTTGAGTCCAAAGTCTATCGTGTGTTTTCTTAGGTTACTCTCAGATCCAAATGGGTATTAAGTCCTAGCAGTCCTACCTTCCATCACTTCTTTGTGTCTCCGGATGTCACCTTTTTTTAAGACACGTCATTCCTATAAAGACAGTTCTTCAATGACACCAATAGCCATGGAGCAGCTCTTGCCCCTTCCTGTTATGGTTTACTCTTATGTTCCCGAATTCACTCAGGTCTACACTCGTCGAATAGGTGCAAACATTCCGGTTCAGGTACAACTACAGGTGGAACAGAGGCTCACGGCATTTCAACTCCTCCAAATGCTTCCTTGTCAGAAGTTCAGGTAGAAACAGTTCCTTCTCCACCATTACACCAGAATCTTCCTATTGCTTTAAGTAAAGGTGTCAGATCCTACACTCTTAAAAATATTCAACACCCCATTTCTAACTTTATTTCATTTAGCCATCTTTCACCTTCATACTATGCCTTTATTTCTTCTATTTATTCTGTCTCTACACCTCCATCTGTTTCAGTTGCACTTGATCACAGTTGGCTACCTTCATGTTGTGTAACCATTTCATAAAATTTGCTGCCACATGAATTTGATCCCAAGGAATAATGCAAATATGAATTTTATACAAACATTTAATATTTGTTTAATAATTATTAGAAGAAATATATAGTTCAGACAAAGTCACACATTATAAATTCTAGTCCAACACAAGTTCAATAATATGTAAACATGTGAGGGTCAATCCATCTAGATCGCATTGCCTGATGAAGCCTATCACCTCTTCACGTAAACCCACTCAATGCAATTTTTTTATGTTGTGTAACAAAAGGAGTCTTTAAAAAATAAACTGAAAAAATCTTCTAAATAAAACAATAGATCCAGATTCTAGCTTTGAGAATTTGGGTTTGTCTGAATAAAGTTGTAGGTTATGCATCTTTAAACCGGTTATGACTATGATTTATATATTTTTTATTTATCTGAGTCCAACTCGTCTAGGATGGATTGCTTGATAAAGCATGTTTGTCAAACCTGCTTGATCCAAATTTTTATATATAATTTCATAACTAGAGAAGTATTACTAAAATAAAATAATTGATATTTCAAAATAATCACAAGTATATAAAGCAATAGAGTTGTATATAATAACTAATGTGTATACATTAGGAAAGAAACATAATAACCATCAAACATGACAGTCAGATTACAGGGATTCCTTAGGGTTTATGAAAACAAAGGGAGTTTTACAGAAATTATCAGAAAAAGTAGGGTTTTTTTGGGGGGGGACTCAAAAAGTGGAAAACTGAGTCGGTCAATTGACAATCAATTGATCTATTGACCCAATCATCTGATCATCCGATCATACATTTTGGTCGCCCGAGCAGAGGATTAATCAACCTACACTTGAGATCGATGATGGATAGTGGCACATGTGGAGGTGAAATGGATGAACCTACAACTGAATTTCTCTCTAGCATCGTTTAAACAAAGAGTACATATTGATTTCTTATATTTGATTTCCACTTGTGCATAGAAGGATTCAAATATAGAAAGAAGTTTTGATCATTATTTCATTAAAAATCCATGTAGCAATAAAAGTTAATGTAGCACGTGAATAATCATTGAAAAAAATAAGAAAATATCCAAGATCTAAGTTTAGATGTAAAATGACTTGGACCCCATATATTAAAATGAATTAACTCAAAATAGATTTTGTTCTTTGACCTTTTGAACCAAACGAAAACTCAGTATGTTTACCTAACTGACATGATTCACACTATAATTTGTCCAGACAACTATGCACCATCAAAGGAGACAATGACGTCGGTTGTGGAAAGTTGTCGCAAGTAGTAGAGTCCAATCAGTTCATATCCTTTGCCACACATTCACCGTCTTCAAGTTCAGAAGAGAATAAGTTAATTTGCTAATTGATAACAAACTAAATGGAAATCAAGGAAGGATCAAGGTAAACAGAAGAATTATATGTAGATTGTAGAGTCAGAGACACTATTTTAGTTTATTGAAACAGAGGCAACAAATATGTCTACAAGGGTGGCACCGATTATTTTGGGCTTATGGGTATAGATGGTGTACATCTCAGGTAACTTGTTGATGTGATTGGTTGCACTAGAACCAATGACCCTGTCTAACTAGGATGTTGATGCCTGTGAAATGCTTCTTGAGGAATTGGACCTTTGTGCGATTGAGATAAAAGACGTAGCTTGCTATAAAGCTCAAAGGCGCATCAACTGAGCATATTCTTCTTTAGACAAGTACACCTGATATGACGAGGAAGGGAATGGTGACTAGCCTTGAACTTGTAGAGGCTAATCCACTGGAGGTCGATGGCTATTGAGTTGCTGACGAACAAGTCGATCGATTGCTGCTATTGACCTAGAGGTCGATCACTCTTTTCGTGGAGAGGTCGATAGCTCAGCAGTAGGACGATCGATGGCTCAAGAACCTTGAGAGCTTGACCTCTCTCGCTAGAGAGGTCGATTGCTCTGGCTAATAGTAGGTTGAACACTTGTCCTCTAATGGAGAAACAAAGTACGACTTGTCCGTGGTTGTATGATGGGTATTTATAGGCTTCCATACCTGGGTGTCAGTGGCTAGATTCGTGCCACGTGGCGCCACATGAACGATTGAGATCAATTCTTAACGGCTAAGCAACCAATGGAAGTCGATAGGTTAAGGTCGACTTGGCTGGTGCTCAAGGTGAAGGTCAATTGGTAGGTTAATTAGTGGAGCTCGGTCGACCTTCTTTAGATGTTTGCACAGTTCCATCCACCTGGTCGATTGGTCTTGATCGACTAGAAAGGCCAAGCCCCTCAGCTTGATAGATGGTGATTTTTGAAGATTGATATGTAGGTTGATCATCATGTCAATTATGGCCTTGGACACAAAAATGTTGATCGATCTCCTTATGGAAATGTTCAAAATCCATTTCCGATCCAGGGCGTTGCCCTGCACCCTGTGAGAAGTGTCGTCCTCTTGACTCCCATCCACTAAAGGACAGTGAGACTCCCTAAACCTCACTGGTGCACATAGACAAGACTCGATATCTGCAAGAGGAGTCGAGAAAAGTATCAAAATCTTAACAAATTAGCATAAAGCCTAAATAGAGAAGAAAGAAGTCATTTCTAGTAAAAACTAACAGAACTAAATGCAAAGTAGACTAAGAAAGCAACTAAAATTGGGATGAATATGCATTCACCAGTGGCATCAACAGGATTTATAAAAAAACCCTCAACTTGTCTTCTAAAATTGGGAAGCTTGTATATTTATATACACTAACCTCTAAAGAGCAAGGAAAATCATATTGAACATCTTCATCTTGTTTTAAAACACTTCGTTAAAAAAATCATTAACTTGAATGTTCCTTCCTTAAAAACAAAGTCGTCTTCTGAGGTTTCATCATTTTTGCCATTGGTATTGTTGCCGACCCTGAGGAAGTTAGAGTCCTACAGAGTGGCCAGAGCCCAAGACTACTTTCGAGATTTGTAGTTTCCATTGTCTTTTCACCCTACATTTTCACTTTATTTCAGCCTTTTCAGGTTTTGACAGAATCATGACTCCACTCACAAAACTCAAACATGACAAATTGACTTGAATTGCACCAACAAAATAAAAACAAAATTGTTAAAAGAACATGTTCTATGCCATCTTGATTTTCTCTTCCTTTTGAGATGTTGTGTGGCTCTTCAGGTTTTGGAATCAGTGGTGTGTTGAATCAAGAAGGCCATCCCATTACCTTTATTATGTCCATGATTTTACAATGGAAGTACGTTGACAGGAGACTTCTTGAGATACCTTAGAATGTGTTATCAACCTCCATATAACCTATGCATTGCTTATCTATGTACTAACTAACAACACTAGTGGCAAGGCAACGCCAGGTCGAGTGATATCGACTTCTTAACAAGCCACTTGTACCTTCAAGGATCATCAAGTAACTCACCCTGCTCCATGGATTCTAACTTTACGATTCATTGGAGCATTAACAAGTCTAGACCCAAGCAAACTTCAATCCCCAAAAATTATTTAACACTCCGCAATTTTTGTGCTTGAAATTGGCCCTAAATAAAGAGCTTTAATTGTTCAATGCAATGTTTGTCATCCCCTCAATATCATCAACATATACCATTAAGAAAATGCTCCCAGAACTCTATTTTCTGTAGAACACTGAATGATCCATGGTGCATTCGTGGAGTCCAAACTCAGAAAGACCACTATTGAATCTGCCAAACTGGGCATGAGGTGATTGCTCTAGACCATAGAGGGACTTGTGTAGACGACATACTAGATTTCTAATATCTCCACCTGAGCAAAAAAACTCACGTGGAGCATCCATATAAATCTCCTCATCCAAATTACCATGCAGGAATGCATTTTTAATATTAAGTTGGTGTAGAGGCCAAGAGTAAATAGGAGTTAGAGACAAGAAAATGCAAATTGAAGCCATCTTTGCCATAAGAGAGGTCTCTGAGTAATCCTCTCCATAAACCTGAGTGTAGCCATTTGGGAACTAGACCTGCCTTGAGCCAATTAACACAATCATCTCCCCCCACTTTCACAGTGTATGCCCAATGACAATCTCTTGTGACTGTAAGATAAATAAGCTTGCCAACAAGCCTTCTGAACTGGTGGTGATCAGCATAAGGGGGAGAGTTTTCATCGTCCCAATCCATATTTGGGTCAAGAGGGGTGTTGGCTGGTTTACAGCCAAACATACCAGTTCCCTGCAAGAGATCAAGTACATATTCTCATTGGGAGAGGCACAATTATGTAGACGATCTGGATACCTCAATGCCTAAGAAATATCTTAACTTTCTGAGATCTTTGGTGACAAAGTGTTTCTCTAAGTAAGTTTTAGTTGCCTGAATGCCCAAGGTATCATTGCCAGATAAGATAATATCGTCAACATAGACACTAAGAATGACTAGCCCAGCAATGGTTTTGCAGATAAAAACCGAATGATATGAGTGGGAACGACGAAAGCTAAAAGTTACTAAGATCTTACTAAGTTTGTCGAACCAAGCACGAGGGCTCTGTTTGAGATAGTAGATGGCTTTCCTCAGCTTACAGACCCTGCGAGGAGGACTCCCCCTGAGCAACAAACCCCGGTGGTTGCTCCATGTAAACTTCTTCCTGCAAGTCTCCATAAAGAAACACATTTTGACATCCAACTGAAATAGGGGCCATTCTTTGTTTACAGCAACAGAAATAAGAATGCAAACAGAATTTAAACGTGCTATCAGAGATAAGGTTTCAAAATAGTCCACACCATATGTTTGTGTATATCCTTTTGTCACAAGACGAGCTTTGAGACGCTCAATTGTACCGTCAGAATGATACTTAATTGTGAAGACCCATCGGCATCTAACAGTAGGGCAGGAAGGAGGACGATCCACAAGTTCCAGGACGATCCACAAGTTCCCATGTCTAGCAATCAGAGAGTGCTTGCATTTCATGGTCCATCGCATGTTTCCATGCAGGAATAAGAAGAGTTTTTGCAACAGTCTTTGGAATAGTGACGACAGAAATAGTGGAAGTGATGCATGCAAAACTTTTATTCAGGTTAGTGGATGAGTAGAAATGACTAATTGGGTGTTTTGTGTAGGAATGAACACCTTTGCGCTGGCTAATAGGCAGATGTAAGTCAGAAGTTACCTCAGTGGTTGTATGTTCATCCGCAAAAGGAGGAATTGATTGTAGAGTGGCCATGGAAGGAGTACTTGTCTTGTTCCTTCGCTTGTATATTTGCATAGGGTAGGCTTCAAGCAAATCTAAAGATGACAAAATCTCAATAAAATCAGGCAGTGGCGTTGGCACCAAGATATCACTAGAGAGTGATGCTCCATCATCAGAGAAATATGGCATATGCTCAAAACAGACCACATCCGCACTAACAAACCATTGCTTCAGAATAGCATCAAAACAACAATAATCTTTCTGGGTTCTAAAATATCCCAAAAAGATACATTTGGTGGAGCAAGGATCAAGTTTTGTTAGCCCCGGGCGTAGGTTTTTGACAAAACGAGTACACCCAAAAATATGAGGGGGAACAGAGAATAGTTGAGCATCAGGAAAGAGAATGTTGTAAGGTATGCTATTGTGCAAAATAGAGGATGGAATGTGATTGATAAGATAGCATGTCATAGAAATCGCTTCAGGCCAGAAACAGTGAGGTACTTTATAGATTTTTACATTCGGCAACGCCACTCTATTGTGGAGTGTAGGGACAAGTAGTTTAATGGATGGTGCCACAGACAGAACAAAAAGATGTGACTAATTTTTGCATAAATTCAAAGGCATTATCAATATGAAAAATTTTAATGGGGTTGAATTGGGTTTGTATGGCTGATCATCGTTTGATGGTGACCGTAGCCCCCCACACCCTTCGAAAGCGGCAGATCTGAGAACAATCTCTGATGGAGACGATAGTTGGCTGGGCGGTGACTGACGGTGGCTCAACTTCAATTTCGGACCTCAGGGCGCGACTCCTGGATGCAAAGGAGCGTTGGGCGGTGAAAGGGGCTTCGCTAGCGGTGGATTCAGAGGCTAACGGTGGGAACGGTTCCGATGGAGGCATTAGGGGCGACGACGACGCTGCCCCTTCTATCTCCCCCTTCCGTGCCCGTTTCCTGGATCTACGGGATCAGTGGATTCAGGCGGAAGCGATGGACCTTGGCATGGAGCTCTCCTCACCCACGATGCCTGATGATGGCGGTGATGTTGCCTTGGGCAGGGGGTCCTTTGTGACGGGTTCGGTGGAAGTGAGCAAAGCTACTGATTCGGAGGCCCTGATGGTCGGAGGACCTTCTCTCCCTATTTCTCTTGTAGGTGTGGTTAGGGGAGTCCTGGACGGCGATCCCTCGGAGGGTCAGACCATTCCCGAGGATCTGGAAATGCCAAATACGGTGGTGGAAGCATTGCAGATAGATGATGCACACCAGGTTGTCGACGTTTTGCCGGAGACAGTTGCTGGTGTCGATGGCGATGATGGCTTTTTTGAGGGCTGCGTTTGGGTAGGGTCTTTCTGTATTCCCCTCTCGGGAGTGCCCTCGATGATGGCGTCGTTGGGGGAGATAGCTGTAGATGAACAAGCGATGGTTCCATCGCCGGTTGCTGTGCTACGCGAGCCCCGCCAGAGTCACCGTCGGGTCAAGGGAGGTGCATGCTTCAGATGCCTGAGACGTGGACACTGGCGGCACCAGTGTCGGGCTGAGCTTGTGTGTTTTCGGTGTCATGCTTCAGGTCACATAGCGCGTGACTGTGAGGCCAAGAAGAAGGTCAGAAAGCATCGCCCTACTGCGGGAGACTGGTGTCATCACTGCCTTCAGCTTGGACACTGGAGGCGTCATTGCACAGCGCCTACAGCTTGTCTTTATTGCAGGAAGCCTGGCCACTTGGCGAGGGAATGTCGATGGTCCAAGATAGTTGAACTGATTCAACCACCCACGGCTGTGACTACCCCTGCTTCAGGGTCTGCTACCTCAAATGAGATAACCGGTGGTGCCATGGCCAGCCTCGTGACAAGATGGGTGCAGGACTCCGCGGGTGCACGTCGACGTTTGAGGCATCGTTACTTTGGAGATTTCCTGGATCCGTGGCACGCAAGTGAACACCCTTGGAGTGCTGATGGATACTCCGACCACTCGTCCGGGGGAGTGGTGGATTGCGACCCTGACAGTGAGGAACTTGCGAGCAAGACATATGATGAGCTTGATGACTGGAACTTTGATCCCTAGCTAGTCTGAGATGGTGGCTTGAGGAGTTGATGGTGGCTTGGAGATAGAAAGCACAAAGGATGGCGATGAGTAGTGGCTGCTTAGATACTTGGCTTGGAGGAAGGGGTGTTAGGATGGTTGAGTGGGATTCTTTATCTGGAGAAGACTTATGGGATGATTTTTTGTTTTTGGGTCAATCGCGGATGATTTTCTGTAATATGGATGATTTCACTTGGCTTGTTTGAGGGGCAAGATGAATAAAATGAACCTCTTTTATTTGAATTTTTTTTTTAAGGTTTTTAATAAACTCCAAGGATGAACTTTCATTTAAAAAAAATTGGGTTTGTATTTCAAAGAAAAAAAACACTGATACTCTCCAAAACTGTATTGCGATCTTTCAGTAATAACAACCAAGTAGCACGGGAGTAATCATCAATAAAGGTCAGAAAATATTTAACTCCAGAATTACTAGGAACAGAACACGGCCCCCAGATATCTACATGAACAATATCAAAAAGTGCTTTAGAACCAATTTCTATCTTAGTGGGAAATGCAAAACGTGTTTGTTTACCCAACTGACAAGATTCACAAGAAAATGTTTTTTTAGATAATGCTGAAAATAAATGTTTCAACTTTGTCGCAGAGGGATGACTAAGCCGGTAGTAGGGCTGTCAATGGGTAAGGGTTAACCCGTTTACCCTTTACCCATACCCTATAGGGGAAGGGTAAGGGTAAATGATTTTCTTACCCTTTACCCACTACCCGCTAACTCGTTACCTTAGTGGGTAAGGGAAGGGTAAGGCATTACCCATACCCTCCAACCCGCTACCCCATCATTATTTATATATAATATATTAAAGATATTGTCATATTGTTGTTTAAGTCTACTAAATATTCAATATTATGTGGTCATCATTTAATATAATACAAAGTTTTCTTATTTACTTTTTAAGTAGCTAATTTGGTCATGTATACATCACCATTTTGAAGGTGTAAGACTGACATGTATGAAATATTTTCTAGTTTATGTACCATTTGACATTATGTAGTCATTCTTGAGCATCTTGATATCTCACTTAAGTATATAAATATATTGAGAAGCATGTTATGTTTAGTATTAGCATATATTTTGGGAAAACATTTAAATTCCCCGCCTCACCCTTACCCTCCCCATTTACCCTGTGGGTAAGAGGGTAAGGGTAAGGGTAAGGGTAAGGAGATGGTAAGTATATTGGTGGAGTGGGGAATTACCCATACCCTTACCCGTCACTCTTGGTGGGTAAGGGTAAGGGTAAGACCTTACCCTCCCCATACCCTCCCCATTGACAGCCCTAGCCGGTAGTGCCACTAGATTCATGTGACTGATGTAGACAGAAGAGCAAACGTTGTTGGTGGTCCATCCATGTAATAGAGTTCATCTAGTCCTTCATGGCCCGAACCAATCCTCGTCTTCATGTGGAGATCATTCAAAACCCAACCAGAAGGATCAAATTAAATGGAGCACTGAAGATTTTTTACAGTCTTACTGACAGAAAGCAAATTAATAGGAAATTTCGGGATATATAAAACAGATTTCAGATGCAACTTCCGAGACAAGGGAACACTGTCGATGTCGTGAACATAAGTTTTAGAGTCATCAGCGACAGTAACATGCGGAATATGTGTGGTTTTAGTAAGGGCAGAAAATAAGTTGATGTCGCCAGCCATATGAACCGACGCACCAGAGTCAATGCACCATTTATTGTTACCAGCAAAAGGAGAGGCGAGTAAGGTGAAGGAACCAACAGCAGACTTAGAGGGAAGCTGAGTCATGCGTTCATGAAAAACTTTCTCGAAGTCCGAGCGAAGCCACTCAGTGGGAGGCGTAGCAGATGGCTGTTCAGATGCAGTCTCTGCAGTTGCTTGGTTTGCCCAAGCAGGTTTACCGTGCTTGATCCAGCACTGGTCTTTATTGTGATTGTCGCGGCCACACCAGTTACAGAAGTGAGGGCCAACAGATTGTCCTCGGTCAGGAGCAGTAGAAGATGTGCATCCACCATTAGCAAGGAGACGTCCTCCACGACCACGGTCGTGACCAAATTCAGAAGTGCGAACAGCCAGAGCAGGATGTTCGATGGCAGGGGTGGAGGTCATAGACAGAAGTCTTTGAACTCGTTTAAGGACATTGCCGAGAGTAGGTAGAGGGTCACCGAACAGAATCTAGTAGACCACTCCAGAGAAGGAAGCAGGAAGGGCAGCCAGAAATTGGACTAATTATAGTTCATTGTGCTGCTTCTGGGCTTCTTTGATGTCGGCAGTCAAGGGGTGATAAATTTTGTACTCATTCCAGAGAGCAGAGCACTGGTTGTAGAAGTCTTCAACAAGAGTGTCAGAAGAAAATTCCTTCTTGGCTAAAGTTTTAAAATTTTCAAAAATACGCTTAGCATCATGCAGACACAATAATGACGGGTTGATCCGCGGCTCGGTGCTATTAAGAAGCCAGGACATGACACCGGAATCATCTTTGGACCATTGTGCATAAGCTTGCTTGCTTTTGTCATTCGCAGTAATAGCAAGGGCAGTAGGAGGTTCAGTAGTGAGATGAGAATAACGGCCTTGTGCTTTGACATATAGAACAAAGGACGCTGACCAGAGATGATAGTTGGAGCCATCGAGTTTAACAGTGGTAACACATAGGGAACGGGGCGGCTCGACAAAGGCCATGGTGAACAGAGTCGAAGCAGCAGTAGGAGAGATAGTCGACGCAACAGTAGCAATAGAACTCAACAGTAGAGATCAGATCAAAAGCAACCCACTACGGGGCAGTAAAGCAGCATTGAAGATCAGAAGCATCAGATCAGGAGAGACCCGCTATGGGCAGAGTAACTGATAAAGGAACCTACACCGTCATGAGGAAAAGCAAGATTCCATCATGAGGCACGGACAGAAGAAACCAAAGAGTCGGAGGGACTCTCAATGTGTAATAGCTATGGTTGTCCGAAGACGTAAAAAACATAGAGAAGTAGATTTAGGGAGAAAGGATATTAGATGCGCAGAAAAATGGTGGTTGTAGGTAGTGGAAGAGGAAGAGGGGATGAAGCAGGCAGGGGAGATGGCTATGAGGGCAGTAGGAGGAAGAGGGGCAGCGCCGGGGAGGCGAGGGCGGCGGGTTGGGGAGGAGGGAGGGGTGGCGGCGGCGGCGGTTGGGAACAGAGGAGGGGCTGGCGGCGGCGGGTGGGAGGGGTGATGGTGGAAGAGAGAGGGGAGGGAAGGGGCTGCAGCGGCAAACAAGGGGGTGACGGGGGGGAGGCTTAGGTCATGGGGGTTGGGGTGGGAAATTGCACAGGGAAAGAAAAACCTGCTCTTAAAAACCATATAGAGAACTCTCATATAGGATAAGAGAGGAGAAACAAAAATAGAGATGAGCAATATGGGACTAAACCACATAAGTAAAAACATAAGTGAGGCACATGCTACGCACATGTCAGTCAGTTAAACATAAACATATCTCTATAGGAAACAAAGAATATCAAACTTGGTTTGAAGAAAGAAAAGGTTTCAAAAGTCGGTATCAAGTCACAAGTCTCTTGTAACGAATTTCGTCAGAACAAACATCAATCACACAAACAAAAACCAGTCAGTGAAAGATCACAAAGCAACTAAGTATTACTAAGCAAGATCAGTGCAATACAACAAACCTTATAAGGATAAGAACCATGGTTATCAGAACCAAACCAAATTGACTGATTCCACCTGTTGAACTGAGAATAGGTGCGGGAATAGTCTGGGTCAGCTCCAGACGGTAAGTGACTATAAATCATGGTAAAATTGGAAAACCTTCCGGTTCAACCAGTGAACCAGTATGGTTAATCCCACCGGTTGATGCACTACCATGGAAATAAACTCGATGAAGTTCTTTGTCCCCGTGATACCCCCACCACCCATCTCCAGCCATGACAGTTGGCGGAGAGCCACAAAAATCCTCTGATGGAAGCTGCCATTGTGGGGATCTCAGTTAACTCCGTTGCTCAAGCTGAAGTTGTCAGTCATCACCCCTCAAGCCGTAGACGTGTCAAATCGGGTCAAAATCCACATGCACCCACGGGTCGACCCATTTAAGTTGGGTTTGGGTGATGAAATTTGCCACTCACTGAAAATCACCAAAAGCCATACCCACATGTTTAGATAGCGGATTTCACGGGTGACCCAGTTAACTAAAGTCTATATTTATATACATATTATACACACACCTATTAAGAGATGTGTTTTTTGAACAAGTTAAATCGTTACCTTTAACTACATCAATTGTATTATCTTTATTTTTTGTTTGCAATAGAAAACAAGTACTTGTAATATTAGGAACGTCTAATTTTAAATGATAAAATTTTGTGTTACTTTTTGTTATATTTTATGTATGAAAACTAAATTGATTTGTCCTATTTTACATCCGTTGGAATATATTATTAGCCTATTTAGATAATAGGTTAATTAGTTAGAGGGCTTAAGTGTCTCGGCCCATATAGCGTGCCTTGAGTCCCAAGACTGTAAGTCTCCACCCTTTCTCGTATATATAGGACAGGGTGTGCCATCTAATATAAAAATACACAAGTGGGTTTCCCCCACACCTTTCAACATCGTATCATAGTGTGCCCTCGAGACCTAATCCTAGTTTTCATTCTGCTTCTCTCTCCTCTCGACGCTCATTGCAACCCCAGCCGCCGCCCCTCTCTCCTAGAGAGAGCTTCCGACTGCGGGTGGCCTTCATCTCACATTGGCTTAGGCCGCCAGGCACTTCCCAGCCTCCATGGTCGCTACTCTTTTTCACATAGATCATCATCTATGTGTCTACACCATCCTTGCCAGCAATCTATGCTTCCCCGAGTTTGAGTCTATGAACGGTGTTAATTCATGTTCAGATCAATTCATCGTCTCTTCCCCAAGGTTGTCCCCCAAGGTTGTCCTCCCGATCATCTGAAGGAAGGGTTCATCTCAGCCATCATCAAGCATCACTGACCATGCCGCCGCATCAAGTTCCTCTATCGTCGAAGCAGAAAGAAAGAAGGGCGCTAATTCCTGTTCAAATTTTTCCTTGGTCTAGCAAAGGGTTGTTGTTGCCTCAGATCCGAATGATCCATATATCACAAGTAATGGTGCTAATTCCCATCAACTCGCGGTGCTAATTCTTGGGGTTGTGATTGGATTGCGCAAATTCCTATCCAGATCGTGCATCAGTAGTCGTTGAAACACTGTGTTGTCCAACTGACATGGCATGTCGCAGTCCAAAAATCAACCAGACACCGCAGAGTTTCGCTCACATTGTAAGCTACACGATGTGTTGTCCGATCGACACAGCGTGTTGCACTCAGAAATCTTCCTGCCATCGTAGAGTATCGACCAAAACACAACTTACATGGCGTGTCAAATTCCCACACAGCATGTTGACAGAAGCATGTTTTAACACATGCATGGCATATCAGATTTCCAACACGGCTGGCGGAAATCAGTTTCACACCTCCGACAATCCTACACGGTGTGTCACATCTCAATGTCACCTTCGACCAACAAGTTACACAGCGTGTCAAGATACAAACACGGCATGTCAAAAGCAGTTTGTCTACTTTCAGTTATAGCTATGACGTCGTCCAAAGGTCTTTCTCTCCTCTAATACATAATGATAATCGGATCCTAATTTTTGACCTAAGGGACGAACAAATGTCCTTTTTGGTTCAAGAAAAGATCCATCTATTTTTCCTATCCAGATCTTATAATGAGGTCGTTTTGCATATTAACTCTAGTTGTGGTTCAAAATTTCGATCAAAATTGGGAAATTTTGGTTGAAATTGCGGTTTCGACATGTACCAAAAATAGAAATGGCACCGTCTCTGGATAGAAACGTAATTTCGCAATTTTTTTAGAATTCTGCACCCCTTGCCGAAATTTTGTAAAAACTACTGGACTTCGGTGAAAAATGCCCATTTCAGGCCATGTTTCACGAAACTCGGCCGGAAATGGTGTTTCTATTTCTGACATTTGACGGAGCTGCTAGAGAAAGTGCACTTTTTGAGCGATTTTGGTGGGATTTTCTTCTCTTGGAGGCTTCCTTCTTCAGTTCTAAGGTATGTTTACCCTCTCTTCTACCTATCAAACTCCATTTCTCCCACTTCTAACCTTTTCTTTCTAGATCTAAAAGATGAACTCCGAAAATCAAAACTTCTAAGTAGTAGATCTTCCCCAAATCTTATTTTTTTCTACTTAAACTTCTAATTTCAGTAGATTAGTCACTATAGAGCATAAATCTATCATTATTTTACAAATCTAACTTATACATTTCTTTGTTTCTTGATAAAGTGCATAAAAAAAGTATGAAATTGAGGTTTTTTTATATTTTTTCTAGATCTAAGCTTAAATCCATCATAATGCACTTAAATAATGTTGAAAAGATACTTATTAAATTAATTAATATACAATTGCAGAACCTAAAATGTGAAAAAAAACTAGAAGCATTATTTATGATGCAAATAATTTATACATACATCATATCTATCATAGTACCATTATTTTACAAATATATTCTTCTTAAGAAAATGCATAAATAGTTCAAAATTGAGTTTTTTAGTTTTTTATATTTCTGAGCTTGTATACATTATATCACACTTAAAACAATGTTGGAATATATATATATATAATATATGGCTTTATTTCAGTGAAAAAAAATGTGAAATGAAGTAGGAAGTTAGAACCATTATCTATGATGCAATCATGCTAATAACTTATACATACATCATGATCATGTCTACCATTATTTTACAAATCTTTCTACTAATTTTTTACCAAAGATTAGATTCACTTAACTAGTTATCAAATAACTAAGGTATGCTTGTTTTCCATTTTACAGGAGATGGCATCTTCAGGTACTCACAGTGATGATGATGGAGAAGGTGAAGCTGGTAGGGGAAGGGTGGTCCTAAAAGAGCGGTGGATTTTGCTTGGTGATTTGGTAGTGATTTGGCAAGACCAGGAGTCACCTGATTTGCCTCTAACTTCTTGGCACTTCAAAGTCTTAAAGCCAAGAAGGATGGTTTGAAAAGGTTATTTTCTATAGTGGAATGGAGCTCTATGAATGGTTTGAAAAGGTTATTTTCTGGAGTGGAATGGAGCTCTATGAAAGAAAGCAGGAGTGATGTAGGGAAGAAGATTGAAGATCTGGTAAACAGTAGAAGCTTTTGTGGGAGAGAGTTTCCAAGTTGTTGTATATAATGGAGCTTATAGTGAAAGTTCTCCGACTGGTGAATGAAAGAAGCATCATTCCTTACTTGTATGAGACAATGAGATGAAAGAAGCATCATTCCTTACTAGAATGCTTCATGAATCAAGAGTTACTCATGTTATAATATTTTTGTTGTGTAGATCACTACTTGAGCCCACGATTCCACTACAAATTTAGGTTAAGGTTCAACAGCGACTTCAAGGCAGTCGTGAAAGAAGGGGTGGACAAACTTGTTACAAGTGGTGATGAGAGGGTGAAAGGCATGAATCAAGTATGGATTACACTTTGTAAGACTAAAATCAGACCTTAGTTTATTTAGTAATGTCATCTTAAATATCATTTTTCTTACTTTTTTGCAACTAAGGTTGTTTAGGGAGACAATGGGATGCTTTGCACATCCAAGTGCAATTGCTGATAGGGACAAATCTATTCCTTGAGACTGGTGGTGTTGGTATGGCACAGGCTGTGATGAGCTTAGAAGAATTGTTGTGAGAATATTGTCACAAACAACTGCTGCAAGTGGATGTGAAAGAAATTGGTCAACATTCAACCTCATTCACAGTACAAGGAGAAACCGACATGGTTCACAACGCTTGAATGACTTGGTCTTTGTTCATTATAATAAGAGAAAGGTCGCTTTGTGGAGGCACATTGCAACATAGATGGCCACTCAACCAGGGAGGCATTAGTGAGAACATGACATTTTCGTCCTTTTCATACAAGTTATAGTTGTAAAAGATTAGTTAATAATATAAGGAAGTTTGAATAAATATGAACGTAATGGGAGATCACCAAAATTTCAAGCAAATGGACCTTCCTAGTTTCCTAGAGATTCACCACGTGGAGCAGCAAACCTTGATAACCCTAAACCTACATGACCCCATCATCTTTGCCACCTCACTCCTGACTCAACCTCACCACAATGAGTCATCGTGAAGCCCTAGATCCCCCAACAACCCTCACCTTCTTCCTCCTGCTATAGTGGCACCTCCACGAGACTCGTATTGCTGGTTTTACCCTCAAAGCACCCCCAGTAGGAGAAAGTCTTCCTTCGGGTTCATGAGGCTGAAAGAAAGTAAGTGGTTGATTCCCAGGCTCTTTTGTTCCTCCCTTCCTCCTCGCAACTCGTATGAGAAACCACCGTCACAGGATTGCCTACCTTGCATTGAGTAGGGTGAAAACGAGGATCGGTAGCCGTCGGATTAGATCCAGTAATTGACGACCCGAATTTGACGGCTCAAAGCACAGCCAAGATCCCTCTCAAGTCTACCGTTTGGTGGACAATGACGATGCTCGAGTGTCACGAGGGATGAGCCCAATCCAACAGTCGTGTTTACCATAAAATGAGTGGAGCGAGTCGCTCTCCACTACCAGACGCCACCTAGTCAAAGAAGACCGTAAATAAGAGTTCAATTTAAATTAATTCTAGATAATGACTTGTTGCCAAATAAGACATATATGCAGTCAAAATTGAAGAGAAAAATCCAATGAACACAAAAATATTTGCAATGCCAGAATCCACATTCATTCTCCACCATTATCTCATATAAATTATTTTGAATTTGAAAAATAACCTAATCTTGTTCAAAATGACTTCTAGACCTTCAATGAAAAAATATCAATAACTCTAATGAATTTCGTGATTATTGTAACCTAGATCGCATCAAATCAATTCTGATATTGACAGTGTTTTAAAAAGCGATCTGTGCGGCCGCATACAAGGTGCGGACTCCCTTCCGAACGCAGACTGCAATTCCCTCCCCAAAAGCAGACCAGGCTGGATAATCGGTCACACGGCCGCATACAAGGCCGCTTATTCCCCGATTTTCAGATACACATATTTCCATTTCTTCTTTTTTACATTTACATTCATATATGTTGGTTTAGATTTAGATCATAGTGCATGTTTGTATTTATTTAAGTTGTAATGATTGCATATTTCATCATTGCATCCATTATTCTTGTAAATGTACTATTTAGATACACAATTGTTCAAATTAAATATGTATATTCATGATAAATATATATACATATACATATAATAATTAATAAAATAAATAAATCCAAAAACACATATACTTCCGCATATACTCCCGCATACCGCATATACTCTACAAGGTGACCTCTCTGAACGCATAACGCATACCGCTTTTTAAAACCATGGATATTGATAATGCATGGAATTTAAATCTAATTGTCAATTCTTAATCCATATGACTCCTAGACCTTGAGTCTGATCACAACAATAAATTGATTAACTTCTTACAACCATATATTGAACCTTGCTACTCTTAGTTTGATATGATATAAGAATGTTAATTAATATGACGAGTAACGTCTTGAACTTAATGATAGTGACTAACATGTTCCTACAAAGAGTGGTTTTGGTAATACTAATAGTCCCTCCCAATTAAATGGGACTTGTGTTGTACGGGTGAACACCTGGGCAGCTTGAGCGGCCACCTAGCCCTCTAACACTAGACACCTAGCCCAATTGGGTGTGCGGGCGGGCTGGGCGGTCCGCCTGGGCGTCAAATGGTCCTGGGCCCAATTGAAATCAAAAACTTTTTTACACCCCTACTTGCCCTGCCCAATGGGATTGCTCTTCCCCCGTCTTCTCTTTTCCTTTCTCACGCATGACGAGCAAAAACCGCACCCGACACCATCCAGCGCTTCCGCAGGTAACTCCTCTCTTCTTCTTCCTTTACTTACACTTGAAAGAGCATTGACTGTTTCAATTATGTAAATGCTAAAGACACATGAGAATCACTTAACATTAGAACCCGACATCAGAATCTCGTAAGGGTATGATCACTAAGAAGGTGAATAAAGACCAGTACGCCCATGGGAAGTCACCAGGAACAAGAGTCCAATGTCGAAACATGATATAGAATATGAAATAAAGTGTATTGCTGGAACATGAGATGAAGTTCGATGATAGAACTTAGAAGAAACATTGGTTTACAAAGAGATAATTGGTTGTGAGTTGAAAATATAATAATAAATTATTAAGTTCATTAGTTGTAAAATATTTTGATCATTTATCGTCATATACATTGTTACTGATATATGTGATGTTTTCATTGCACCCACATACATAACATAGCAATATGTTAACTCGTCGTTTGTCGAGGTTTTAGGTTAAGCTCGGGATCCATATGTGAAGTTGTGGCTGATTCGATAAAAAGAAAAGAAGGAAGCTCTACAGAAACTAGGAGAAATTAGATAGCATTTTAGTTTCCAGGAAGATTTAGGTTTTTAATTCCAATCTATAGATTCCAAGTTTTGTACCTCTATTTAGAGCCCAAAATTGTTTTACCTAAATAATGAAATTATTGATTATTTTTTGTTATCTTTTTTAATATGGTCTTATAGTCCTCATAAATGGGGACTATGGCACGAGGGGCTCGTTACAGCGTGCTTGTCTTTGGATAGTTGGTAGTCTTGTATTCCGTACTTACATACAACCTTCTCACAAACTCTTGCCACCCTACGAAGGTGATGCACATGAGGTGCCTCTACGGCTGGGGAAGGTAACCAATTTGGTGTTCAAGTGCGAGTCATACTACTACCAAGGAACGAGGTATCCGATTTCGATGTCGTTTCGACAGCATGGAAACTAAAATTTTTTAAAATTTCAACGAAAACTTTGATAGATGCAACCACTATATTAAAAAATGACCCAGGCGGCCGCTTAATCGGCCAACACCCCCATCCGCTTAATTTTGCCCTTAAGCGCCCGCTTACTCGATTTGAAGAAAAGCGCCCGCTTTTTCCCGCTTCACCCACTTTTTCTGCTTTTTGAAAAAAATGTTGTTGTAAGCATGTAATGTTAATTAAATATATAATCCAAGTAGTATTGAGTATAATATATGAAGCTTATATACATAAAATGTTCTATGATATACCTAGTCCTACTTTATAATGCAAACTTTGTATGTAAGTTGTATATAATAGGGTATTGCTGTAATATATCCAAGTAAATATCGTATTACTCTATTATACTTCTAATGGTTTAACTGATTTTACTGATTTTCTTGTAGATTTCGTTCATTACTAATTGATACTACTGGTTAGTATTACTGATTTCCTTAGAAATATATTTTTTATATACACATACATGTAATTTTGTATATAAATATATAAGATTTTAAGCATCCACCGTTTCAAAAATCACCCGCTTAATCGCCCGCCTGCCGCTTAATCAGCTACAAGGTCCCGTCCGCACGACTCCCGCCTCACGCTTTTTAAAACATTGGATGCAACTGTGCCCATTTCGACGCCAAAATGAACGAATTAATTTATGAAATTTTACAGGCGTGATATCTACACCTAAATGCATTGTTTTATGCAATAAAATTTTATGTGGGGGTAGGTCGGGGTGGTCCTTCATGTGGGAGGTAAGGGAATTGTCCTGTTTCTTGAGGATTTTGATGAAGGGATTCGATGAGAAAATGTAGGGATTAACTTATGCAATTTTGCAAGTATGAGCTATATACATGCATGCACTTATTTGTGTTATAATATCAAATATTGGATATGTAGGGCATCCCCACACATTTTACTTGGGTTGATAGTTTGTTGTTGATATTGACTCAATAGTCAATCATTTCATTTGGTCCCAAGAATACTAGTGCAATGTTTCCAAGCTAAATCATTATTTGCTGGTGTGGTAGCACCGTCATTGTCTAATAAACCACCACTAGGATACATGTCGTCCACATTGCAGAAACTAAGAAAAGCATGCATTGTATAAGTATTTAATAATTTGAATAACAAATATTAGGGAAATGCAATGCAATTATGATATACTATAAGTATAACCCCGATCCCCCTTTGCTCCTCTTCAGAAAACAACAATAACAACAAGGAGTGCAATTATGGAAATTCATTGAAATTTGGCAAAATTCATTGAAATTTGGCAAAATTCATCAAAATTATCGCAATTCATCGAAATCGACACAGTCGCACGTTTCAGTACCAGATCCCATCAAAATCGAAAATTTTTGGCAAAATTTCGCCAATCTTGCCGAAACCTCATTCCTTGACTATTACAAGTAAAAACATATGGGTTTTGTTTTTCAATGTAAATGATCATAAAAAAATATTCTTCGGTTTCTACATTCGCAATAGGATAGAGATGGTCTCAACAAGCTGTAGAATAACCTTCTCTAGATAGTGACCACTGGGCACAAGGATCCATACCCTAAGGCCACTGAATAGCCTTTATGGCAACTTTCCAATTTTTTATCACTTCAAGTTCTTGGTTTTGGCTAAATATCGCTTCAAGATGTTGCCCTCTACATCGGAGCCAACAGAAGCCTCCTCCTAGTTTCAAAAGTTCCCGGCAGTCGCATTGTTACTAGTTTTTCGGCCTAAGCACAACTAACTAATGGGCTAAGAAATATAGCTACGACAGACTGTAAAAATCTGAAAAATCTCCATTCCAATTTCCAAGCACCTAAAGTCATCGACTACTTCGCTACCAATAATAAATATAATTAACATTTTGTAAATGCAAATACATTATTCTTCCTTATTCTAGGAAAAGAAAAACTTGATGATAGAGTAATTCGAGGGCTGCAATACTCGCATGCAATTATAAATATGTATTAAAGATAGAATTAGATAAAATTTATAGAATATCATTGTAATTTTATACCAGTTGCTATATGTGGATTGTTAAAAATGCCAATGAGAATAACATTTCCAGTGCCCAAACTAAAATTCCATGAGGATCTTGTAATATTCCTAGGATGAAGCTGGGTTTAGATGTACACAACTGCCCAACCAATAATCAAACCACTGGTTTTATTTTTCTTCAATGACCGTGTTTCAAAATTTATTTTACCTTGCATTTTTTTATAAAAATACATGTTAAAACAATTAGAAAGTAATCCTTCTACTACCCTCCTAGTCTACATAATATGATACTCTTGCTGCAGTTAATATTCTATTTTCTATCTGCAATAACTACAAATAATGACTTTCACTGAATTCAGACATAAAACTTAACCCTTGTGCATTTTACTGTCTCAGGTATACATGAAAAGTGTTTGTAGTCCAAAGGTTAGGACAATTGCCTTCCAAGCGATAGACCCGGGTTCAACTCTCGGCAAACGCGCTATTCACAAGTCAACTAACTAATGGGTTGTGCAATAGTGTGTGTAGTCCAACGGTTACAATAATTGCCTTTAAAGCAATAAACCCGGGTTCAACTCCTAGAAGGCACACTGAAATATAGCTACTATAGACTGCAAATATCCTAAAAATCTCCATTCCAATTACCAAGAACCTTCTTGAAATGTCTGTAAGGGTTAGGGTGCACAATGTGTGTACCCTGTATATTTATAAAGAGAACAATTACATATAAGTCCACATAGAATAGGAAAATAACAAGTGCGTATAAAGAACTAAATAAAACACTATTTAACGTTCCCCCTCAAGTTAGAGCATAGATATCAATCATGCCCAACTTGTCTACAAGAGAGCTGAAATGTTTCTTGGCCAGCAGCTTTGTGAAGATATCAGCAACTTGGTCCTCTGAGCGAGTGAAAGGACTGTAGATACGACCGGTCAGAATAGCTTCTCTGATGAAGTGGCAGTCAACTTCAATGTGTTTGGTCCGCTCATGAAAAACAAGATTATTTGCAATAAAGATAGCTGTTTTATTATCACAATGCATGGGAATAGGAGCAGAAGATCCAACATTAAGTTCTTTTAGAAGAGACTGTACCCACAGAAGTTCACACGTTTTTTTTTAATTAAGCCGGGAGGTACTTTTATTCATCCTACCCTCCCCGTTTAGAATAAAGCTCCGCTTCTGTATTATGCCATTTAATCTGCTGAGCATATGTTCCCATTCAATGTCAGGGTTCTTCTTGACATTCTCGAACCTGGCCTTACAACGTAGCCTCCCAATTCTCTCGACAATTAAAGCAGCCAATCTACTCCCCATCCATCTTCTAGATGAAGAAGTGGAGGTAAGACCACAACAGGAGATCAAGGACCCGAAATCTTTTGGGGCGGGTTCTTGGAACAAACTCTCATATCTTTTCCAGAAGTTCATAGCCATCTGACTCTCAAAAACCAAGTGGTTGATGCTCTCCGATACATGATTCTCACAGCATGAGCATTTCGATGCGAGCTGGATGTGGCATCGAGTTATATTATCATCTGTTGGTATCGCTCGATGCACCATCTTCCAGATAATGGCACTAGCTCATGGGTAATCTATCTTCCATAGCTTGGCTAAATTTGCAGCACCCGTGGTGACAGGATTTTCCAGCAGCTTCTTCACCGATTTAATGTCAAACTGACCATTCTCCATCAAAGTCCAGATAATTCTGTCATCTTCTTCTGAAAGGAACAAACCTGCTCTTTTGATCGACTCCATACCCTCCGTATCTACAATTAGATTTAGCGCTTGCCAATCCCAACCATTCTCATCATCCCAGAAATCATTGACCATGAAATTCATACTCCTGTCCTCTCTATGGAGAGCATGGTCGAATAACCTACGTTCGCACCATAGAGAATCCCAAAAATGTATCTCACCTTTTCCGACTATCCATCTGCATCTAGGGTAGATCGTTGGAAAAAGATCCCACATCTTCTTCCATTGCGGGGATGCCGTGGCACCCTTCTTCATCATTGGCAGGTACAAACCAGAAGTGTTCCTGCTGCGCGATGCATACTTCTTCCTGTAAAACATAGCCCATAACGAGTCTCCAGTGATCACTTCCCAACACGCCTTAGCAAGAAAAGCTTTGTTAAGCAGCTGCAATGAATGAAAACCCAAGCCTCCTGAATCCGTTGGAACTGATACCTTGTTCCACGCCACCCATGCACGCCTGGTCTGATTATCTCTGTCGGCCCATAGGAAACGAGACATAGACTTCTCCAAGATGTTGCAGATCGAGATAGGGATCCCAGCCGCCAAAGCAGTGTGTATCGCCGTGCTAGATAAAACATGTTTTATTAGCAATTTTCTGCCAGCAAATGAGAGCATTCTCGCCTTCCACGAAGCTATCCTCTTCTGTATCCTCAGAGATAAAAATTCAAAATCTTTCTTCTTCACTCTCCCTATGGCAATTGGAACTCCCAGGTACGTCATAGAATCTGAAATCTGGTCAATGCCCAACTCCGTGGCAGTTCTATTTCTCACCGATTCATTTGTGTTACCAAGGATGCACATGGATTTTCTTCTGTTGATCTTCTGTCCAGTAGCTCTTTCATACTCTTGTATCACCTGTTTAGCAATCTCGGCTGACCCATTTGAAGTGGCAAGAAGGAGAACTATATCATCAGCATACATCAACACCGGGGGTGAAATCCCGCCCCCCTAGTGAAATAGGTGTCGATCACAGCTTCTTCTTGTAGGTGTGCCAGCCTCCTTGCAAGCATGTCTTCGAAAATAATAAAAGGGAAGGTGATAAAGCATTTCCTTGCTTTAAGCCCTTCCTGTAAGGAAAAAAAACCTCTGTGTAATCCCCGATAGTTACTGTCGTCCAGGCTTCTTTGAAGAAACTGGTACATAAATCAACTGTATCTTGTATGAAACCGTACCTCCTCATAACCTCCTCCAGAACCTCCCATGAAACTCGATCATATGCTTTCGACATGTCGAGTTTAACAATCAAGTTCTGCTTATGTGGACCTTGTTTAATATCATGTGCAAGTTCTTGTAGCAGCCGAATATGGTGTGAGATATCTCTATTCTTCACAAAGGCCCCTTGATACGGTGAAATTATCTTCGGTAACAACACAACCATTCTGTTGTTTATGATTCTTGCTATGATTCTCAAAGTCAGATTCTCAATCGAAATCGGACGAAAATCCCTCAACAGATCCTTTGGAGAGTCATTTTTAGGCAGTAAGACTGTGCGGCAGCATAAAAGACTTCGGTGACAGTGATTTCTCCTGAATAACCCCCCCACCAAGTTCATAAAATCAGCACTTATGCTTTCCCACATATGAGAGAAAAAAGAAAGCATAAATCCATCCGGGCCTGGTGTTGTGTAAGCATCCATCCCTTTCATACAGTCACATATCTCCTTCTCCGTCGGGGTAGCAGAAAGATAAAAATTATCTTCTAAAGAAATCAGCTCTGGGATCACCTGCAAAAAAGGTTCTAAAAGGTCATGATCAATCTCCATCTCTTCCTCTTGCAAAGATTGAAAGTGAGCCGCTGCTTCTTTGGCTATGTCGGCCGGATCTTCAATCACAGAACCGTCAGGTGTAATCAGTTGTATGATCTTTCTTCTCTTCTGCCTATGCTTCACAGTGGAATGGTAGAATCTGGTGTTACACTCGCCTTCTTCCAACCAAGCTATTCTAGATTTTTCTTTCCACATTAATTCTTCCTGATCAAGAATAATCTGCAACTCCCGTTCATCTTGTAACATAAGTTCTTCATTAATTTGGTTGGGATTTTCATCGAACGCCTGCTGGGTAGTATAAACTACATCCTCTAAGTCCTTCTTCTGATTGATGTCCCCAAAGACCTCCTTATTCCATTGTTTCAGAACTCTCCTTGTCAGCTTCATCTTCTCGTAGAAAACGAAAGAGGGATGTCCAACCACATCCGTGTTCCAAGCCTCCTCAATCACCTCATGACATCTTGGGTCCGTAAGCCAGGTTGACTGGAACATGAAAGGGGAAGGCTGTTTAGATGACGTCGTCATCTTTGCCCAAGAGACAATCGGACAATGGTCGGATATGCAGTATCTAGTGAGATGGGATGATCTAGATGCCGGGAATTCATCACTCCATGATGTGTTAAAAAAGACCCTATCCAATCTTTCCCAAGTGGTAGGCGTATGATGTTGTTTATTCACCCACGTGAACTTGCTTCCATCAAAAGGAGCTTCTGTCAAACTTGCATCGGCAATAAAATTGTTGAAATTTGCCATGTCCACCTGCCCAGGAGGTGTATCCCCCTTTTCTCCTCAATCTTCTGAACTGTATTAAAACCTCCTGCTATCTGCCATTTTATATCCCCAATTGTATGAGATAGAAAAATCAGCGATTCCCATAGCTCTCTTCATTTGTATGTATCACAGCTAGCATAGACGCCAGTAAAGAAAGCATGATTCCCCGCCGGATCAGTAAGATTGATTGTGAGGTGCTGCCTATGACTGCACACCACTTGTGGGTCATATCTTCCATCCACGAACATCCAAATCTTCCCTCTATCAGCTTCATTGTCACCTGACCAGTCCAACCTGACAATGTCTAACAGTTCCTCCGCCCTCTCTGCATGAAGAAAGGGTTCCATCAGGCATACGATCTCCGGCTTGTGTCTCCTGCACAGGTTCCCCAGAACCCGTCGAGTGGCATTGTTCGCCGCTCCTCTAATGTTCCAAACCATAGCTTTCCAATCCATTCAAGAACTGAAAAACACCCGTGCTACCAAGGATTGATTGTCAATCAGTAGCTGTGTCTACCCCCATCGCTGTAATCATCATCAGAAAACCAGCGCTCGTCGTTTGCTGATCGCCGTCGGTTGCTTTGTCTATAGCTCCTTCTGTCCAGGTAATCCTCTCGACTCCTGAAAACATCTTTAGACGTAAACCTGGAACGCCCCCTTCGCCTCTCAGGTGCATCCGTAGGTTCAAAATGGAGGTAATCCTCCAATCTTCTATTTATGAGGGGTAGCCTGTGTCCCTCGTGATTCGTCACCAACCTCCCATCTTCCTTGGAATTCTGTCTTAGATAAATATCGTCAAAATCTTCGTCACTCCCAGCTAGTCTGTGACTCCCTTGCCCTTCTTCAGCCCTCCTCTCTGATCGTTGTTGATGATTAGGGTTAATCATTTGGTGTTATGACGGCGGTCGTTCAATGATAACCTCCGCCGGAATACCCAACTCCCTACCTTCTTTAGTCAGTAAAACCTCTGTGGAAGAGAGCAATCCCCTTGCCACCATCTGAATCTTGACCAGCGATCTTCTGTTCCCATAATTTAGATTTATGAATTGGGGAATGTCTTCAGCAAAAGCTTCCATCTCCACCAGGGTGCCGGTGACCTCATGTTCATGTTTCCTCCATGTAGATACACTCCTCAGCTTCCCGAATGACGCCGCCATCTTCTCCATAGAATCTCTATCCCTGCATATAATTGGGACTCCCGTGAACGAGAACCAGAACCTTTCTTGGTTCTGGCATGCTTGTCCATTCTCCATGGTATTAACTGTAATGTTTTCTCCCCACGGGTCCTTAATGCCTTCCTGTTCTGCCTTCTTTGCTTCCTCCACCGAGTTAAAGAAAATCACCGCCTTGGTCTGGGAAAATCTGTAGAAGTCGATAGCATGTGGCCATCTTCTCTTTATAGGGTTCACCATATCATCCCACCTCACCTTCGGTAACCACGTAAGTTCTACTGCCTGCGATAAAGATGATAGCCTATCCCTTCGTATCTGATCGTCGGGGCCAAGTTCGACCCCTAATCTCTTGGCCATATGTTGCGGGCCTCCACGCGCCGGGATGCCTGCCGGTAATGGAGGAAAAGCTCGGTTGGAAAATAGATCAGGTGGTTGGGCCCCCACGATGACGCTGCATCTTCGAGCGACATGTCCAGGTTTATGGCACTTGTAACAAACCCGTTGGCGATTACACTGGGATTGCCAGTGTCCTTTAGTCATGTAGTTGTAACATGTATCCTTCGGTATGCCATAAATAGAGCCTTTCTTCTTAATAGCTTCAGAGTTTTCGTCCATGGTGCGCCACGGTGGAACAATGGATGTTCCCCTACCCTCAACCGGTACCTCTTCCGCCCTAATCTGATTAGGGTTTTCTTCTCCTTGGCCACTCGGTGCATTCTCCTGGGTTGCAGCCCCCTCCTGCCGAAAGAGTCCCCCAATATCTGGCAGGATTGTCTCCAGACCTACCGCCGACGCCGCCGACTCCGATCTTTTCTGAGCGACCACTCTTTGAGCGTGCAACCCGTGCCATGATGGGGGTTGTTGAAGCCATCAATTAATCATCGTCGCCGTATTTGGTATCACCGGGTTAGGTATCATGAGAGTGCCACAAACAAACTCCATGTCTCCTCCTTCACTCAGCTCCGCCTCCACTGAGACTCGTCTTTCTTCCACTACCACAGGAAGAATCGTCCAGGTCTGCTACCACGTCGCCAGAGAGATGGGGAGCACGATGGTGGTCTCCGGTAGGCGGGGTGCCTATCCGGAGTAGGTGGCGGCGGCGCCGCCAGACGCGATCGCCCCTTGGATCGCCCGCCCGATCGCCCGACCCTTCAGCTTCTCATGTACCGCTCTCTGATTTGTTCCTCTACTCTCAAAGTTCACACGTTGTATGAGCCATAGCCCAGTACCGGCCTCAACACTAGATCTAGCAAACCTTCAAGAGAGTGACACTATCTAGGCTTGTCAAGATATCTGCTAACAAGACCAACAACAGTAGAAATATCAGCTCTAGTGACAGACAAACAAATTATCTTATACTGTCAGGATACAAGGGTGATTCATCATCATCCCAATTTCCATCAGGATTTAGGGGTGTATCTGTGGTCCGAGCTCCAAGCATTCCAGTCTCCTGTAGAAGATCAAGAACATACTTTCTTTGAGATAGAACACGAGCATTAGCAGTCCTGGAAACTTCAATCCCCAGAAAGTATCTCAGCTTGCCCAGATCTTTAGTGACAAAGTGCTTGCATAAGTAGGCTACGTCTTTTTAATAAAGACAGAGTGATCAACATGAGATCTGAGGAAGCCATCTTGCTCAGTTTATCAAACCAGGTACGTGAACTCTGCTTGAGTCCATAAATAGACTTTTTGAGGCAACATACTTTGTGTGACTCCCCCTGAGCAACAAACCCACGTGGTTGCTCACCATAAAGAAAGACATTCTAGACGTCCAACTGGATAAGATGCCAATTCAGATTGATTGCCACAGAGAGCAGAACCCGCAAAGAATTTAGCTTGGCAACAGGAGAAAAAGGTTCAAAGTAATCAATACCATAAGTCTAAGTGTACCCTTTTTCCCAAGTACCTCTGTCAGTAAGAATAGTCATCTCCTCAGTCATGGCATGTGACCAAGCCGTACTTTGTAACGCATCATGAACATTTTTGGGGACAGAAAGAGCAGCAACAAAATTACTAACATGGACACTCAGGTGTGCAGTAGAAACATAGTTAGCAATATTATGAGAGGTACATGATCGAGTGCCTTTCTTGAGAGTAATAGGTAAATCTAGATCAGAAGTTACCTCGGTAGGTGCAGGACCTTCTGAAGGAGAAGATTGATTGTGTGTGTGGGGGGAGGGGGGTCTTGAGCAGGAGTAGGCTGTGACGACTGATTCCTACGTTGCTAAACAATAATAAGAGGAGACGTAGTCTCAGCATGCTGCAAAGCATATGGGGAATCACTAATAATAGGCAAATGTGTTCCCCCTAGTAGAGTAGTATGGAGTGTCCTCAAAGAAAACCACATCACTGCTCGTGAACCACTTCTTAGTATGAAGTTGTAGTGTCAATTCGTTTCAAATCATCCAAGTAGTAGAGTTCGTCAGGTCCTTCATGCCCCCCACACCAATCTTCATCCTCGTGCGAAAGTCCTGAAAAACACAAGTACCCGGTACAAAGTTCAGTCTGCAGTTCAGATTATGTACAATTTTATTGACAGACAACAAGTGTTGTTGTATTAGGGATGATACTACATAATTTAATACCGGTTGCTTATATGTGGATTGTTAAAAACACCAATGATAATAACATTTCCAGTGCCCAAACTAAAAGTCCATGAGGATTATTAGAGAGTCTAATTAATACTAAAAGTCCATGAGGATTATTAGAGAGTCTAATTAATACTAAAAGTCCATGGGGATTATTAGAGAGTCTGATTAATTTAGTCAATTAAGTTCACCAAAAAAAATTGTATACGGGCCCAAATGTGTCTTGGCTCATTAGGGTTTAGTCTCAAGTCTGTTTGCTTACCCCTTCTACTATATATAGGAGGGGGATTCCTCTTATCAATATATAGATTAGCCTTTTTTATTATAACACATGGTATCGGAGTAGTGATTCAAAACCCTAGTCCTAGAGGAGACAAAAAGAACTTGTTCTGCTTGCGGGCGGCCGCTACCTTCTTGTCCTGGCTTGGCTGCCTGTCGGGCATTGCCTTCATCAACTCCTACAAGTGTTGACCGTGCGCTACGTCGGTCATGTCTTCCTACTGTTATTTTTTTTTTTTTTTACCGCTACTCCTCATCGTTGTGTGCCTAGAGAGACAACGCACTCCGCCCACCCTCTACCAACCGTGATCTCATTTTTGTTTAGCCGCAATCTCCTTGTCAACTCAACCAATGACACTAGTCGTCACACATACTCCCCAACTGGAGCCTTGCCAATCCCCGCCGCCATCATGCTGCCCCAACAAAATCGAAACCCGCCAGGCTTGATCCCACCCTTATACCCTGCCATCTCCTCACCCCTAGCCGCTAATCCTTTCCCTGCCTATTCTAGCCGCACTCCAGAACCTGTTGTTGCCACCTCCTCTAGCAACTCCTCACCAACCATCCACTCGCCAACCTCCAGCAAACTGCCGCACCACTCCTTGCGTCACACCATTCCTACCGCCACCCCTCAACCTTTGATCTTCCATGTCCCTGCTAACATCATAAAACTTGTTTCCTTTCATCAGTGCGACTAGGTAGCTCCCTTGTAGCAAGTTTCACCAAGGGTCCACTAAATCCATTGCGTACGTTGATAATGGGGTGGAAATGGCAGTTCTTGACTCCTCTGTGCTCAAGGACGGGAGAGTAACTCCTCTTGCTGGCTCTCGCCCTTCATGCAATCATGTCCTGAAAATGTGAAGGTTGCTTTTGTAGTTGTCACGATTCTGCTACTCCATCATCCCTTCATGGTGTCCAAGTCCAGAAAAGCAGTGGCAGAGACATATACCTACGAGTGCTTTCTCCCTAGGAATTATCTATCTATCAAAGCGCCTGAAAGGTTTTTGATGGCAAGAATCTCTCTACAATCATGGTGTGCAAGTCAACATGGAGGAGGTCGCTACGATAAGCCTGTTCTTTTGACTTTTTTTCTTCAATCTAATTCGTCTATTCAATGACCTCAATGAAGATTTGTGCTTAAATTCTTTTCACAAATCTTTATAAACCCTAAACCCTACAACGGGACTATGATGGACTGGATTTTGACTTAATTTTGAGGACGAAATTTATTTTTAGGTGTGTAGGATGTGATAGAATGAAATTTTTATATTCTTGAATGGTCATTTTGGATTAAAAGATTGATTGTTCAAACAAGTGATTATGGGTACCATAATAAGAGACATTTAGGTTTGAATATGATGAAATTATCGAGGTATTGATGATTGGTGGTTAAGTTATTTAGTTTTTGATAGGCTAAGTTGTGGATGGCGTCGTCGACTTGGGTGAGCCATGGATCCTATTTTGTGTGGGTTCCTTTACAACCATTGGGTGCACTTTGGACGGCAATGAGATGATCTCTAAGCGCTGGATCTGGAGGAGCCATGGATCAATGTGGCGTGCGAGCACCCATGATCTCTAAACGTGAGTTTAAGACCAAAAGTGGTCGAGCAGTTAATCTGGACTTGTCGAGGAGTGTTATTCGACCCTTTACATGTTCCCTTTGGTGGAGAGTGGAGGACAAACCTTCCCACACATCTTGTCTCACAAGATCGGCAGCTATAGGAGATGAGGAGGACGGGAATACGGGTAGAGAGTGTTGTGGAGGAAGCTAAGAGATGGAACAGATAGCCTCAAGCATGAGGTGGAGATCCCTCTCTTCTTGGTGCCCCGACATTGTAGTCTCGGGGGCTGACAAATAGGTTTTTGCTGAAGGAGAAAATGGAGTTCGGCGCACTACGAGGAGTTATGTCACTGCAATTGGAGGTTGATGATGAGTTCTTGTACGCAGATCAAAGCTCTACACTTGGCACTAGGATGAGACGATGTGGACGGTGGCGATATGTGATGCGCGCTTGAAGGAAATAGCAGCTCGGTTCGCTGTTCCTGGTTGACGTGCAGTGGAAGAATGTGGGAGCGTGGAGCTTCCTTCAAACATGTGGGTGAGAAAATACGGCAGGGGTTGGTGGTGGTAGTGCTTGGAAAGTGCCATGGTGGAAGATGGGTGGGTGGGAAACTCGTCAGAGTTTATTATTGCATTCTTGAGTGTGGAGGAAGAGGAAGTGGTCGAACAAGATGATTGGCTCCTCGATCCCGAGCAACCTGTTATTCGTGGTCTTGCTCGTGACGCTAGTGGCGGTGGGAGTGGAGCTGTTAGCGGACTTGCGTTTGGATGGGGTTGATTGGAGGTGGAGGAAAAGGAGACAATAAAGGAAGATGAAGGGCGGCAACACTATGTACAGAGGAAGTGATATGAGCTTCTTGAGTTTGGGTGGGGTTCTTAAGTTGTCATCTGGAGTAATTGGATGCAGGACTTATAGTCTTCATTTGGCCTGACTTGGAGGCCTTAAAATGATGAATTTCATATGTTTTCCTATCAAACACGGCTTGGACATGTTGTGTCATCATCCAGAATCAAGGTTTTGTCTTCACAACAAGAGACAAGTCATGTTTGGTCAACAACATGTTGTGTCACATCAAAGAGGCTCCACACCAAAAACTCCAGTGGACACGGCGTGTCTCCTTGATGACACGTCGTGTCATGTTATTATGCAAATTGGCTAAGTCGGCCTCGAAAGTCTAGTGAATTACATGTTGTGTTGATTCACCAGTAGCCACTCCAAGCAAGTAGCAACCATCTACACAATGTGACGTGTTGTGTCAAATGATTACACTTCAAAAGTATGACAAACACTTGAGCGACATGGCATGTCACTCACGAAACACGTTGTGTCTGCGTAAGTTTCTACAAAATTATAAATGCATGGAGAGCGGTTAAGGGGGAAATCTTTTAATTTTCAATTGACAATTTAAGGAGAAGAGACAAAGGCAACTCAAATGGCGATTTTACACCCCCAAGGAAGAAGAAGAAGAGGTATGTCTACCTTCTCCTAGCGGAGGAGATGGAGAATCTCTCTCTACAAGTGTAGTACTCTATTTTTCCTCTTTCTTCTTCTATTTCTTTTGCTTTTTGCCATGTATCCATTGTGAACACGATTTGCATCTCTATGTATGAATCTAACATTGGTAATTCTCCTTGTACTTTGTGTGCAATTGGCATATGTCGCTCATGTTAGGAACAACACATAATAGTAGTGCAAATTTTCTTCTTTGTCTCTCTAAATTGCTTTTGTATGCTTGTGAAAATCAGATTTTGAGAAAAACTAATTGTGATTACTTACATCCTGCATTAACTTAATGTAATTCGTTTTTCCTTGAAGAGATCTAGGCCAAGTCTTGATAAGATTGTGAGTACACGGTCTTTAATTTCATTTTCTGGACATAAAACAGAGGAATGTTTTCGCAAAACTGATAAGGTTATCATGAGGTGTATGTGCGATGACTCCAAGTGCTTCCATCTATTGAATGTGAGTTAAATTGATCTAATAGTTAGTTTAGTTAACTTAGAACTGAATCAAAATTGTCATCTTACTCTTTGAATCATTAAGGAATTATATATATTAGGAGATGACTTTAAGCTCATACTACTTTGGAATTGTTCTATTGCAGTCAACTGTTTGTGTTGCTTTGGTAATTTAATTGCATGCAGGCATGAATTTTTAATGGGGTGAGTGGCATGATTATTTAAAATTACAAGTAACATCATGATAATATTCTTGATTTTCTTTTCTTTTCTATTTTTCTCTTTTTTCCTCTTTTAAACTCCTCTTCATAATCCCATCTCACCAAGTCGTTTGAATGCAATAGACAAATATGAATTTTCTTCTTCAGTGTGACTTCATAGGAAAATATGCTAGTTAAGCACTTTTATAAATTACGAGACATCCTAGGAAACTCAGCTCAATTGTACGAAGAATATTGAACATGGTATGACAAAAAAAGTTCGAAAACTCAGAATCAAATTACCAATCACCAGTGACAAGTTGCTAGTAAAAGTGGCTAGTGAAAGATCACATGGCATCTAGGCATTATTAAGTAAGATCATAGTAAAAAACAAAACATATTAGGATAAGAACCATGTACGGGTCATAGAAAGAGTCGAATGACTACAACAGACAAGCATGACTTTTCTTCTTCAATGTGAAGGATGATAAGAAATTGTGCTAGTTAAGCACTTCTACTCATTATCAGATATCCGGGGAAGATATTTAGAAAATCATGCAAAAATTAGGTCTTAGCAAATACCCATTGCTTATACCTAAGCAAGATTCAACTCACAAGAAACAAAAGAGAAGAATCATCCTCAATAATTCATACAAACCTGATCACGAATTTCGCTACTACAACTTATTCAGAAACTAAAATAAATTAAAAGAAAATACTCTAATGACCTTAGTTTCATTTTATTTCATTGGCATGGGTTTTATTCATTTTTTAGGTTTTACGTTCTTTAGAGTTTTTTAGTTGTTTTTGAGATTGGGGGCAGCCAAGCCTTTTGTAGATTTTTTATTTTCTTTTTAGACTCTAAAACCGAATTGTGAGAAGAAGATAGTTCCTTCCAAAGATGCATACAAACTCGATTTTAATTAAAACTCGTCAACAGCCCGATTAAAAGGTCACATCAAGTATGAACCAAAGAATCCTTAAGAGTTTAGACAAATTCAAGGAAAGTCGATGGAGTTTGATCAATCACCAACTCAAACAACCACGCAAATGATGGCTCGCTATATGTTTTAATTTATATTCTCTAATTCGTAATCTAATGTGTTCATTATATTCAATCATAAACATGAATTATGCACCATTACAGATAATGTATACCATTTTGAGAATATAGCTATTTTTAAAAGATATGTATTTTTTACTATTTTTCTCCTTACATCCACCAGAGCCATACATCACCTTAGACCAAATCATCCACTTACTCCCACAATGTGTGTCTCAGGAGCATTGCAGAGCATTCACTCTATTTTTCGGCCTTATAAAGTTAGTTACTAGATAAGTATAAAGCAATGCTCTGGAAAAGTGTATCTTTGTGTAGGGATGGACCTTATCTTTGTGTAGGTACAATTGTCTCACCAACTCGTAGTCCCTTGCAAAGGAGCACAAATTGAGGTTCCTCATCGACTCCACCAACCTAGGGAAGGTGGCCAAAAGTGCAAGGTTATGGTACCATCAATGCTTTCATCGAGTTGTTTGAAAGCAATAGACAAATATGAATTTTCTTCTTTGATGTACTTCATAAGAAAATGTGCTAGTTAATCACTTTTATTCATTATGATACATCCTAGGAAAATATTTAGAAAATAATGCCAAAATCAAATATTATCAACTACCCATTGTTTGTCCCTGTGCAAGACTCGACTAAACTGTACAAAGAATTTTGAAAATGGTTTGGCAAAAAAAGTTTGAAAACTCGGTAGTGAAAGATCACCAGTAACAAGTTCCTTGTATTCAAACATCAACTGAACATACCAAAAGCGGCAAGTGAAAGATCACATGGCATCTATGTATTATTAAGTAAGATCATTGTAAACCAACAAAACTTGTTAGGATAAGAATCGTGTACGGGTCACGGAAAGAGTCGAATGACTACAATAGACAAGCATGAATTTTAGTCTTTAATTCCTTTTTCTAAATATAAGACAGAGGAATGTTTTGGCATAATTGATAAGGTTATCATGAGTTGTATGTGTTATGACACCAAGTGCTTCTATCTCTTGACTGTGAGTTAAAACTGATCTAATAGTTAGTAAGTAATGACATAGTTTAAATTTTGATATGCACTGATTCCTAGTGGAGATGACTAAGCTCCTAGGAAGCACAGATATGGATACGTATCTAATACGGGTACGTGTATGGGGATACGACAATTTTTGAAAATATAGGATATAGGTACGTCATGGATACGACAATTTTTTAATATTTATTTTAATATTTTTGAAAATAACCAATATATTTATTTTAAAAATAGATGAAGACAATCAAATTTCATTCAAAAATCACAATATTTCTAAAGAAAATGGAAACCAATACCATAATATTAAACAATGATTTAAAATGGGGTCTTTCGTTCATATTAATGTGAGATAGAAGCTACAAAAGACATGATAATATCATATTCTAAACCTTTCACATTTCATGTATCATGTAATGTTGTGTTGTAAAGTGAGTTGTGTCATCTGACGGGTACGGTACGGGGATACGACAATTTTTGAAAATATAAGATACATGTACATGGTTACAACAGTTTTTCTAATGTTAATTTTAATATTTCAACAGATAATATCAATTTCATTCTCAAATCACAATACAATAGGGTGAGTCTAGAGTTGGAAGTCACACGGTTTTGGGATTTTGAGGGATCGCACAAGTGGGGTGCTCTCTTGGCTGCTAAATGGGTTGGTTGTATCCTGGCTGCATTGAGGTCATAGCTTGCTAATAAAAAAAGGAATACAACTTAAGAAGTTATCTAGGGAGTATTAGTATCAGATATACATTCAGTACTGGTAGGATGCCTATTTTGGAGTATCGATGCTTGGAAGTCCTTTAAAAAGTGAAACCCCAAAAAATAGAGATACAAACAATAAAGAGAAGGAAGATTGGCATTTAGGAAGAGGAATGGTGACTAACCTTGAACTGCTTCAAGGAAGCAACTGTGACAACCTTGTTGCAAGCTACTACTTAGCAAAGAGGGTTAAGACATGAACTGGTGTCAAATGTTAATCAAGCAATGTCATGCCCGGATTTTTTTTCTAGTTTTTACCGACTGGATACGGCTTGGATACGGATGGATACGGATTAGGAGTATCTGATACGTATCCAGGAGTATCCATGGAGTATTGGTATCCGATACGTATCAGATACGGGTATGGCATCTGTTTTGGAGTATCTGTGCTTCATAGCTAAGCTCATACTACTTTTGAATTGTGTTATTGCAGTCAACTGTGTGTGTTGCTTTGGTAATTTAATTACATGCACACAAAATGTGTATGAATTTTTATGGGGTAAACATGATTGGCTCCAATTTAACTATTGTGATCTGTTCACGCCAAACAATGACAAGCCAGCAAATCAGGAACGGTTAGGCCAATGCGTACTTGCTTAAAATTTAAAAAGCCTCAACCCCAAGTCATGTTTCTTGACAAGTATGACATGAACCATAAGTGTATTTTCTATAATTTAAGTATAGCATTTAGTCATCAAGAGAATTTTCCTAAATAAACATGTCGGGTGTCTATCCATAGTTTAAAGTCTATAAAACCCAAATATAAGCCCAAAATAATGAATAAAACATTTATGAAGTACGCTTCATTCATGCTAATTGGAAGTATAATTATTTAGTCTGGCTTTGGTTAACGCTAATTGTGGAGTATAAGTACTTGGGGTTCCTATAATATAAAAATTGGCCAGGCTTTGGTTACGGAGCACTCCTTTTGGCACCATGACACCTAGGCTGAAGTGAGCATGGAGCTTTATTCACACTTGGTTAAGACGATGTCGGGTTAGGAGCATAATATGAGAACGATACTAAACATGAGCAGAAACATCATCATAAATCAAACTTGCTACGACAAGGTGTTGAGAGCCAAAGCAAGGTACCTTGGCAAACCTTCGCTCATGTATGTTACTATGTTATTATTTATAGTCCTTCATTCATAATGCAAGGTGTTCAATAACATTCATAATCATGAATTATGCACCATTATATGTCTTGTATAACATTTTCAAAATGTTTTGAATGATATTTATTAATAAGACAAGGTCTAACATTTTTCATATTAAAAATGAACAGAAAAATGGGCACGGACCAAACTAGTTAAAGACAAGGTATTAAGAGCCAAAGCAAGGTGCTTTGGCGAGCCTTGGCTCCTATATGTTTTTATTTATATTCTCTTACCAAAGCAAGGATTCAACATTGGAAACCCTAATTTAATTGGAGTGGTTGAGACCCTTTTTGGTCCTTGCAGTTTTGAGGGGGTTTGGACCAAGCGGTCTCAAGACCGTTTGGGACCAAACGGTCTTCCGTTTGGGACCAAACGATCCCAAACCGTTTAGGTGCATGCGGTTTCAAAACCGGTTGAGTTCATGTAGTTTCAAAAAGTCAACTTTGGCAAACGGTCTTCATGTAACATCCCTGACCTGGGTTATAAGTTAACCCTAGGTGTTTTGCTTAATCATGTAATTCAATACTTGTGAATATCTTTTGGCATGTAATTAAGTTCCTGAGAAACATACATTTTCATTTCTGTCCTTTTTAAACAATGTTGTAGTATTGTTTTGTAATGTAGGGACTTACGTGCAAATTACCCAATTAGAGGGGTTAACTTGCAAAATTACACAGGTTAAGATGTTCCTCTAATGATGAGACATCATAAGAGTGAATATGATGAAGTATGATGGATTTCCCAAGCTTGGGCATCAAGATGCAGCTTGTGGAGTAATCTTTGTACTTAAAACCCTAATTTTGGTGTAAAGTGCAATTTACCCAAAATGTGGGGTGCAACTTGTAAAATAAACCTTCTAGAATATCTTATATGACTTTTGACATCATTTAGAGTAATAATGATGAAGGGGCACTTCATTTGAATAATCATATAATAAGGAACACCTTTGTAATTAAATCACCAAGTTGTAAGTAAGGAGACCCTTATGTATATGTGCACCTTAGTGATAAGTTGACCTTCCTTGCCTTTAGTTCTTGTTTTTAGAAGGAGTTTTACCTTAGAAATGAGGAGGAGGGACGTGCCAAAAAGAAAGGAAGGACCTAGATGAGAAAAGGAGAAGTAAGTTGTCCTTATGTTGGAAATGACCCCAAAATACATATACTCCTTTCCTTTGCAACCAAAGGCAACATTTCCTTTTTTCTATCACTTATCACCTTGCTTGGACCGACTAAGGTAGAGCTCTGGAGCTGAGGGAGACGACCAACTTGTTCTAAGGTGAGAAGAGACCATCTTCTAGCTCAGATTCATGGAGGAATTCCTTGTATAAGGTTGGTTTTATGGTTATCTCACTTAGGTTTCTTGTTCTAGCCGACCTTCCCCAACCTTTTCTTGGAGAAACTCCTTTGGCCGACCTGTGGAGCTCAAGACGCCATTAAAGGCTTGAAGCTTGGAGCTCTAGGAACAACATTTGAGGTGGGTTTTATAACTCTAAACCTCTTGCTTTATTATGCATATCTATGTTCTTGCAAATTAGTACTTAGTTCTTCTTCTTCCCCACTCTTCCTTGCACTTTTGCAAGCAATTCGTGAAATAACCGACCTGAACAGAGGTTGAAGATGATGGGCGTGAATTCCTAGGTAACTTTATCAAACGACCTTGGACCATTTGGTCTAAACGGTTTGCAAACCATTTGAAATCAAACGGTCTCAAAACCGTTTGATCTCATGCGGTTTTGCAAGACCGTTTAGATTCAAACGGTCTCTAAGACCGTTTGGTAGGGTTGACCAAGTGTAGACCATTTAGAGGTCTATTGTACACATGTTGAATTAACCAATTACAAAGAACCATGATCTAATTGCAAACCAATCACAAGTTGAAGAAAGCATTATCTCCTCGTTGCGTCTTGAGGGAGCCTAAGCGTCTTGTCTCCTAGGGCGATCCCGAGGGCGATCGCGCCCCGGCGGCGCCGACATCTCCGGGCCTGGTACTCCGCCGCCCGAGGACCACCTCTCCCCCTCCGGTCAGGCACTCCGCCTACCGGAGTCCACCATCACCTATCTCCCCTCGACCGGGTCTGACTGGAGGATGAGTATCCTATGTGGATCGCTAATGATACCCACAACGGCGCCAAACCTTACGAGATTCCTACAACACCCCCTTCCCGCCATGGCATGAGAGCCCAGAGGGTGGTTGCACAGCGGAGATCGGAATCGGCTGCCTCCGCTGTCGACCCAGAGACGGTGATCCCAGACTTGAGGAGAATACTTCAACAAGAAGATGAGGGCCTGAGACCTCCCTCACCGCAAAGCGAACCCAGGGCGGAGGACCAAGGAGAGACGTCGGTCGTTGGTGAAGCCCAGATGGAGAACCCGCAAACCCTAGTTGTGGGGGACAAGGTAACGGAAGAAGGTCATCAGTCGGCGACGACAGAGACTAGACCATCAAAGCAGTACTCGTCGATTTTTGGCATCCTGAAAGACACCTGCTTTAGGTGCATGGGCCGGGGACACTGGCAGTCCCAGTGCTCGGATCGAAAGGTTTGTTACAGATGCAAACAACCGGGCGACGTAGCGAGGAAGTGTAGGATGTTTCAACCGGTGACTCAACCGAGAGCTCCCCCTGACATATCTTCACCGAACGCCTTTCCCCCTCTTCCCGTGGGGATACCCACCAGGACCGGCGGGGTGCACGTAGCAAAACGTATCGGAGTTGATCTTGGTCCCGATGATGATGCTAGGAGGGAACGATCTGCATCACTCTCACAGGCGGCAGAGATAACCTGGCTCCCTAGGGTGCATTGGGAGGACCTGGTACCTGGCGTCCGTCGAAGATGGCCACACACCATAGATTTTTACAGGTTTGTAGCAACGAAGGTGGTGATCTTCTTCTCTTCCACTGATGAAGATAGACGTGTGACACAAGAAGACTTCAGAGATCTGTGGGGAGAATCTCTCCACATTAGAACCATGGAAGAAGGCCAGACTTTCCAGCACCTGGAGCGGTTTTGGTTCTGGCTCACAGGCATGCCTATTATTTGCAGAGATAGGGATTCGATTGAATGGATGACTACCCCCTTTGGGAATCTCAGAAGTGTATCAGCCTGGAAGCCGCACGAGAGGGATGTGTCGGGTGTGCTGATTGAGATGGAAGCCTTCGCTGAAGACGTTCCTCAGTTCATTAACCTCACTTATGGCCATAGGCGATCACTGGTGAAAGCCCAGATGATTGCAAGGGGAGATCTTTTATCAGGAGAGATGAATTTGACTGAGGAAGGTAGAGAGATGAGAATACCATTGGAGATTGTATCTGATGGAAGGAGATATCCTAACCCCTCAGACGTATCTAGGGAGGAAGGGGGAGGTAGGTCCCGATCTACTGGAAGGAGTGTGGCGGAAGCTGAGAATTCTCATGCTCATAGATCAGTGGATGAGGCCCAAGAGGATGGCAGGATGGTGTTGGACCAACACGGACACAGTACGGCGCTCCGGCAGCACAGACTGGAGGACTTCCTTAATTTTGAACCCAGGGCTGGCAGAACTCGACGCAGAGGTCGCTCTAGGATTCGCAGCCCCGTGCGACACCCCCATAGGGACTGGGACAGGAGGACGAACAGGAGTAGGAGGATTGATCGTCGAAGATCCGCTGATGATGGAGGTTATTATTCTGATGACTACAGTCGAGATGAGGGCAGACATAGCTTCTGAGGCTATCATACTCGGGCGGATGAGGTTTTCTTGATCAACATGAATTGGAAAGCTCTTTTTTGGAACATCAGGGGTGCTGCAAACAGACCTACCAGGAGAGTTTTGGGTAACCTTTGTAGAAGATATAAACCTGTTGTGGTGTGCTTGATGGAACCTTTCTTACACGCTGATAGAGCAGAGGAGCTGCTTGATATCGTTTGCTTGGACTGGCATGCTGATAATGAAGATGAGAGGGGCAAGATTTGGATCTTCGCGGATAGTCATCTCAACCCGGAGGTCCTTGTTAGCCATCGCCAACAGATTACTATCCGTCTCACTGACCCAGCTGGTACACAAACCTTCTTCTCGGGTGTCTACGCCAGCTGCGATACTTATGATAGGAGAGATCTATGGAGCTCCCTTATTCATACTTCCGGGATGATTGGGGATGCTAGATGGCAAGTGACGGGAGATTTCACAGTGGTTAGAAATGCTGGGGAGAAGAGAGGAGAGGTTCCTCCATCAAACACAGACATGTCTGATTTCAATGGGTTCATCGCTGATGCTGAGCTACAAGAAGCCCCGTTCGAGGGAAGTAAGTACACATGGGTGAATAAGCAATACCTCACCCCAACGACGTGGGAGCGTCTTGACAGGGTTCTCCTTAATAACTCCTGGGTTTCAGAGTTCCCAAACTCCAGATCGTCTCATCTTACCAGGTTCAGAGTTTCAGATCATTGCCCCATTCTTTCTTGGGCTGATTGGACGACCACACGGTTTCAACCGGCTCCGTATTCTTTCTTATCTGCGTGGTTATCCGACCCGCGATGCCAGTAGGTCATAGAGGAGGTTTGGGCCACTGATGTGGTAGGACATTCGTCGGTCATCCTTTATGAAAAGCTGAAGTTGACGAGGAGAGCGCTTAGGCGGTGGAACAAGGAGGAATACGGCGACATTCACAAGAAGAAGAAGGATCTGGAGGATATTGTTCTCATTACTCAACAAGCCTTCGATGAGAACCCGTGTCATGTGAACGAGATGAATCTACTACGAGCTGAACAAGAGTTCTATAAGATTCTGGAACAGGAAGAGATGATCTGGAGAGACAAAGCCAGGGTTTCATGGCTTGTGGACGGAGAGAGGAACACGAAGTTCTATCACTCAGTGGTGAGACACAAGAGAAAGAGAAGAAGGGTAACTAGCCTAGCCCGCCTGGATGGTTCGATTGTTGAGGATCCAGCTGAGATTGCGAAGGAGGCAGTTGCCCAGATTCGTCATTTTCATGAGGAGGAGCTTCTCCTAGATCGGGCGGCTCTGGAGCAATTCCTACAGGTGATACCGGAGATGCTTTCCTCAGAGGACAACTTCTCTATCAGCGCAGTTCCGGAAGAGCATGAGATCCTGGATACTATCAAGTCGATGGACAAGCACACTGCCCCGGGGCCAAACGAATTTACCGTTAAGTTCTTCTTCAACATGTGGGAGTGCATCAAGAAGGATTTTACAGCCATGGTTCGTGGTCACCCTTGTCACAGAAGTTTTTTCTGCTGCCGCACCGTCCTCATCCCAAAGAAAGACACCCCGCAAGACCTGCTTAGAGATTTCAGGCCAATCTCCATTGAGAATGTGGCCCTGAGGATCATAGCCCGGTTGATGAACAACAGGATAGTTGTTTTCCTACCTCAGCTTATCTCTCTGTATCAAGGCGCATTTGTAACACACCGAGATATTCATCAACATATTCGTCTGCTACAGGAGTTAGTCCACGACATCAAGCAGGGTCCCCAACCGAATAACATGATCCTCAAGCTAGATATGTCCAGAGCATATGATCGGATATCATGGGAGATCATGGAGAAGGTTCTGGCTAAGTTCGGTTTCCTACAGGATACTATTGCGCTATGCCTGAGATTCTTTAAGGAATCATGGACATCTGTTTCTATTGGCGACATCACTGAGGGTTTCTTCCCCCTCAAGAAGGGCTTGAAACAAGGGAATGCTATTTCGCCATCACTCTTCATCTTATTCGAGGAAATGCTCAGTAGAAGATTGGTCCAACTATAAGAGGAAACAGAAGTGGACATGTTCTATACTAGAGGCCTGGCCAAGGCTCCGCCATTGCTGATGTACGCGGATGACATTGTGATTCTCATGGCTACCACCAATGGCTCAATTGCGAACATCAAGAAGACCATCCTTGATTATGAGACAGCAACTGGACAAAAGGTTAACAGGAGCAAATCTGCCTGCCTTTTGGGCTGTTTAGAAGAGACGGAGAGGCATAGAATTGCCATGGAGATCGGCGTTGATGAAGTGGCTGATTTGCTGACTTATCTTGGAGTTCCGATTACTATTGGCAGAACTAAAATGATGGATTTCGAGTTCTTGGTTACGAGAACTCAAGAGAAGGTCTCTTCTTAGAAGGCAAGACTTCTATCATTTGCAGGCAGGAAATTACTGATCAAACATGTTCTCTCCAGCACCATGATACATACGGCGGCGGCAGTCGGCATTCCGGTGACCATCGGACACAAGTTGTCCAAGATCATGTCACGGTTTCTATGGGCGGACAGACAGAATAACAAGAGGAGAGCTTGGGTGGCCTGGGACAAGGTGGCAATCCCGACGATGTAGGGAGGGCTGGGTTTCCAGTCCTTCCAGGTGACAAATCGTGTCTTCCTTGCAAAGGCATGCTGGGAGATAATTGAGGGTAAATCCTTATGGGCGTCGTTCTACAAAGACAAATACTATTCACATCTGAGGAACCACACGGGCTTATACCCCCCCTTCCTGAAGAAAGGTCATACAACATCTCCTCTATGGAAGAAGATTTGGGCCTTGTTCCCTTCGATTTACCCGAGATGCATATGGGTTCTTGGCATCGGTGATTTGCCTTTCTGGGATGCTTATTGGTGTGAACAGCCGTTAAAGGATTTTGTGATACACAGAAGTGATAGAAACCTGGAGTTCCTAGTGAAAGACTTCTGGGATGCTGGTGGCGGCTGGGATTGGCAAGCCTTGAGCATGATCGTTGATGAGGAAGGCCTGGACATGATAAGAAGATCGGGTCAATTCATTTTGGAGGAAACTGACAAGATTATCTGGGCTCCCACGGTGGATGGAAGATTTAGTATTAAATCGGTGAGGACCTTGCTTCAAGATCCACAGGTGATACTCAGGGCGGATATGAACCGGATTTGGAATCAGAATACACCCCGTGCAAGTGCCATTGTATGGCAGCTAGTGAATGGGGCCATCCCTACTGACGATAATATCAAGAAGTGCAGAATATCCCTAGCATCGAAGTGCTCCTGCTGTGAGAACCCTCAGATGGAAAATATTAGTCACTTGTTTTTCCAAGGGCAGACTGCTTCCTTCTTCTGGCAGAGATACAAGGAGATTTCTCAAGATCCTGCTCCCAGTGATTCGATGTCGCTGCTGAGTTGCTGTCGGACTATGCATACCCTTTCAGCTAGAAAATGGATAGCACATAACATAGCCCCCCTTATAGTGGAGAGCATTTGCAGAACTAGATGTGTTGCTAGATTTGATAACGGGAAGAGAAACCTGGAACTCGAATGGGGTTACATCGCTCTCAAGATCAACAACATGATGAAAAAGAAGGAGTTTGGGATTAGAGAAGATGTTGGTTTCTATCAGGCCCTAGCTAGGTACCACCTGGGGGAACCGGGCTGGAGAATAAGAACAGTGAAGCTGCAAAGATGGACTCCCCCGGATCTACATAACCTGAAGCTATATATCACGACGGGGAAATCAAAAGACCCGCATGGAAACCCAAGATACTGGGCGGAGGGAGTGGTCAGAAACAGGCAAGGACAAGCTCGAGTTTCTTTCAGGTCCTGGTTAAAGGTGGAGGATTACACTTTAGCTTATATCCAGGCATGCATTGTTGGTCTCAAGATCGCAAATGATCAACATATCAGGGTCTCATCTTTGGAGGTGGACGATCAAAGAACTTTTGATATCCTATGGAGAGACAAAGATGAACCATGGAAGGCAACTCCAATGGCGAGGGAGCTGAGGAAGACGTTTGCGGAAGCAGCTATTAGAGGATCGATGGTGCAGAAGATAGTCAACTTTGTTCCTAGAGAACTCGGCATATGGGGGAGCCAGATGGACGACATCTTCATATGCTCGATACCATAAAATCTTCCTGGGAAGGTGAAGAACCTGCTTAGCATGGAGCGACGCCAGATTCCGTACATACAGGTTGATAGATAGTCTCTTTGGTTGGGAGGACATGGTTGTCCCGGGAACACACCTGCATTTTATAAGCAGGATCTGTATATTTTGGTGATTTCTCCTACACGAGGAGGGTAGGATGAATAAAAGTACCTCCTGGCTTCTTTAAAAAAAAAATCACAAGTTGAAGGCAATTCAACTTTCTAAACCCTAATCGGGTTGAACTGCTGATTTCAAGAATAGATGTTGGTGAACTTTGGGTTGAAGGGCCCAAACGATCTCAAGACCATTTGGGAGTTCACTCAAACGGTCTTAAGACCGTTTGGTGACAACCTAAGACCATTTGGAGGTCTAGAGTTAAGGTAATTTGATGAATTGAGGATCCAATCATAATAAGTTGATGAATTGATTAAAAGTGCTGATTTTAGACCTAATTAGGGTTCAACCCTTATCAATTTGACTTAGATTTTGATGTAACTTTGGGAAAACGGTCTGAAAACCATTTTGAGGGTGTCCAAACGATCTCAAGACTGTTTGGGCCAAGTTTGGGCCCAATTGAGTGTCAATTGATGGGTTCAACCTCAATTAGATTCATGTTGATGAACATTGAGGGTTAACCGATTGCAAACCCTAATTGAGTTGGATTCAACCCTAATTGGCTTTCAATTGATGGTCAATTTGGTGTCCAATTGATTAAGATCAACCCTAATTGACTCAATTTATAAGTGGTTAACAAGGGTATGGCCAATTGAAGGCTTCAACATAGATAACCATAATCGATTATAACCTTTGATACACCTTTGAGGTCCATGCGGTTTCGTGCCCATTTGGACCAAACGGTCTCAAGACTATTTGAGGCCAAAGGGTCTCAAGACCGTTTGGACTCAAACAATCTCAAGGTCATTTGGTCCAATCGATCGCAAGATCGTTTCAACTCATGCGGTTTCAAAGTCGTTTCATCCAAACGGTTTGGAAGTCAACACTCTCAAACGGTCTCAAGACCGTTTAAGGGCAAATGGTCTTGAGTGTCATGCGGTCTTGAAGTCAACTATAGCAAATGGTCAACACATCCAAACGGTCTCAGGACCGTTTGGAGGTTGAAAGTATGTAATCGATTGGAGACTTTAGGGTTGTGCTTGCTTAGTACTTTGAAGGTTTAAATTGGTTCAATTGTGATCTAATCCAAACCTTAATCATACCCAAAGACATTAAGGGGTTAAGTGATTAAAAGATTGACCCATGATTGTGATCAATGGTGTACATTACCAATGTGTCCTTGAAGGGTTCAAGTAGATGACATCTTGTTTAATCAAAACCCTAATAACATGATAGTGGTGATTTAGCTCATTTTAATCAATGATGACTTGACCTAATCTAATCTAGAGTGTTGTAATCACCATCTATTAGTAAGAGGAGAGAGAAGGTACCATTTATGGTTGAAACTCAAGTAAAATACCCTCAATGTATATGAATGTGCATGTTTAGGGTATGATTCACCTATGTGAGATCATGAAAACCCTAATTATGATAATTGATGAGTCTTAACCTAATTGGAAGGCATCAATGATGATGTTTCTCATACATGATGATGCTATAAGCTCCATTCACTATGAAGTGAATAGTAAACCCTAATTCTAGGGTAATAACATGTAAAGTGAATAGTAAACCCTAATTGGGGGTGATATGTTGATTTGTATAATAAATCCTAATTCCAGATTATGCTTTTCAGCAGGAAGGTACAACTCTTAATATGAATTGTTTATCATTGTTAACTAATACCATGCAGGTTCTTATAAGAGAATAATCATATCCAGGTAAGGATTATGATATCATATTCATTGAAAGCATGTTATTAGCTTTATGAATAGTAATGTGATATGTTGAAAAGTGGCATCATATGAGATAATAGGCTGAAAGAGCCTTGAGTATCATCAAGTTCATACTAATTAGATGACTTGTGATGAGATGATTAAGGAATGATATCTGATGTGAGTTAGACTTGATACATTTAGTATTTTACTTTCATAGCTGCCGTTCTAATGATCAATGTTTGAGAACATGTATGATGTTAAAAGAATACTGAAATGTACCTAACTAAGCAAGTATAATCATACCGTGTAGAGCCCTGATCATAGATCCATCATTGTCAGAAGTTAAATGATGGTAAAACAAGTTTTCCTAAGGGAACTCCTGGATCACATACTTTTGAGTATGTGGGGGAATATGGATGTGAATATCCTTACATCCTAGTGTAGGAATTGATGTAGATGTATCTTAATCTTTCAATCCTTCACTATATGATTATGCCGGGTGATGTAACACTATTCTCCCGAGGAAATCTTTTATACCGCATCGATGAGAGATAAACAAGAAATTTTTCGATAGCGAAGAGGGTACAGAATGCCACTGTGACTCTAATAGCGAAGTACCAGAATACCCTGGTAAGCTATAGTAGCAGAGACACTAGATGTCCTGCATGTTTATCCTCACTCTGACTGAGGAAGATGAGGTCATAAGAATCCAGCTCTTTTGATGACCTAGGTATGATACTGATGCGACTTAATTGTGATCGGTTGGAGTATGAGCGATATACCTCATCTCCACAGGGCATAATAATGTTTGTAAAACATAATTAGTCGCATAGTATATCTGCTAGGGTTGAACTACAAAATACAATGATTGATGTTACACTGTTCATTTTAGTATACATGTTCTACTTGTTCTTTAAATGAAGTTGCTTTATATAATATACAATCTGCTGTTGAGTAATTTAGATTACTTGCTCATGTTTTACTTATATGCTATAACAAAGCTTCGATGGTGGGCTCCTTGCTTTTTTTGGTAGAACTCGAACCCTCAGGAGGAAACCTAGGAGCCGAAGAGTCACGTCTCTCTGAGCGATCCCGAGGGCGATCTCGCCCCGGCGGCACCGGCTCCTCCGGGTTTGGCACTCCGTCGCCTGGGGGCTACCTTCCTTCCCCTCTGGTCTTGCACTCCGCCTCCCGGGGGCTACCTTCCACCCCGCCTCCTCCGGTTAGGTATCCCACCTGCCGGATTCCACCCCATCTTTGCTCTCCGTCTCGGTGCAGCGACCCTTCTTCTAGTAGGCTGATAAGTGGTTTCTTCCTTTGGTGCGGTGCTTTCTCCTTCCCCCCCCCTGACATCTCGATCGCGTGGCTGGGCTGGCAATCCCTCCGGCTTGGATAGGCAAACGTGGTTTGGTGCTGCAGGAATGATACTTCGGTGATAGACCGGACAAGGTAGTTCCTGCTTCACCTCCACACCTGCCGACACGGTGTGCTCACTCTGGTGACTGATACTTCGGTAGGAAACCAGACAAGGTAGGTCATCAGACGCGACCACACCTTCCAACCCCTCTTTCGATTGCCATGCCCCATGTCCTTCCCGGCAGCACGCTTTCTCAGACCACCGATCAACAACCCTAGAGGGCTGCGAGCGCAGCGTTTTATCGTAGAAAGAAGATCGGCTTTTGCATCCACCTCCGCCTCAACATACGAGATCATCCCGGACATCCAGCACCTCATCACGTCGATAGAGGATTTCTGATCAAACGCTGATGTCGCCCCCAACCGACCGCTATGACGACAATCGTTGATTCATCACCTGACGGACCATCCCTCGTTGAGGTTGACATGACGGCGCCCGCAACCGATGCTAACGAGGTTCCGACAGCACCTGTCGGTGCTATCCTCCATACGACCGATGATAGGGCTTTGGATAGTGCGACCCGGTCTGATGGGATTCTACCGACGCCTCAGATTCCGCCCTTACCACCGCCTGCAAACAACGCGCCGCCTCCACGTAGAGCGCCGCTCTTTGGAATACCGCACAACGTTTGTTTTAGGTGCATGAGACGCGGTCATTGGCAATCCCAATGCACGGCTCCCAAACTCTGCTACAATTGTCATCAGCCGGGACACCTTGCCAGGAGATGCAGATCTCCTAGGGCACCGCACCGAGTGGTTCCTCCTCCCCTGCACTCTACCACCGCTTTCCCCTACCTACCTTTTGGCATCCCGACCCGTGGTGGACCGACGCATATACCCAAACGGGTCTTCGTTTCCCTTCAACCTGACAATGAGATTAGAAAGAATCGGATCGAATCTCTTTCTCATGCTGTCGACATCTCATGGGCGGACGGCATCGCATGGCAATCCATCAGTGAGTTCTTATGGGCCTCTTGGCCTCAGGTGGTGGATATATACAGATTCGCTTACAGGAAAGCAGTGGTTTTCTTTCATCAAGAACAAGAGGCACGCAATGCTCTCCTCAAAGATTTTATCTCCTTCCGTCATCATCGACTGAAGGTGAAACCCATGCTTGAAGGTGACGAAGGAGCCAAGATGGAGAAGCTGTGGTTCTGGCTTACAGATCTTCCCATTGTTTTAAGGGACGAAAATATGATCAAGGAGCTGATTCAACCTTTTGGCACCCTCTGCTTTATTTCGAGATGGCAAAGAAGTGAAGATGACCTCTCGGGTATCCTCATCCTGGTTGAAGCTTTTAAGGAAGACATCCCACAGTTTGTTGTCGTCTCTCATGGCCTTAGTAGAGCAACCATCAAACTGAGCCTGGCAGCCAGGATCGCCTATGATGATATCTCTTTCACCCTCTCGGAGGTCGGACGCGAGCTGAATATCCCCCTGGAAGCTCTCCATTCCCCAGGGGAACCGCGCTTCAATACCGAACAGACAGGTATCCTTCCAAGCAGGTCTTCACAAGTTGCCATACACTCAGCACCTCCTGCCCCACCCACTGACGGAGATGACCGTAGACCTCATGCTCCCGCTAATGACGGTAGTCGCTCTCACGATTCCAGCACCTCTTCTACCAGACATGTGGTCGATCAGGATGGTAGAAGGTCCTATCTACCACTTCGAAATCTCCAAGACTTCCTTTCCTTTGAAGAACATGAAAATAGGCGAGTTCCTAGGCGTGGAAGAAGTTCCAGACCTCCTTCGCTCCCGACAGAGATCGCACCCCTTCTAGAAGAAGACACAGACGCTATCACAGAGAATGGGATGATAGATTTTCTGATGGAGACGAGTTTTATGATTTCTACGAGACTGCATCCTTTGCGGACGAACCTGACGATGATAGACGGAGGTTTAGTCATTAGCTGTTGTTTTCCATTCAGACCGGAGATCTCGCTTTCTTTTTACCACCATGCTTTTGCAACCACACTTATTCTGGAATATCCGAGGTGCCACTAACATCAGAACTCGTAGAGTTCTTGGGGGTCTTTGTCGAAAACATAAGCCAACAATTGTGGGGCTATTCGAACCCTTTCTTCAGGCTATGAGGGTCGAAGAGCTTCTGGACATCATTCGTCTGGACTGGGCGACTGATAATCATCTTGAAGATGGCAAGATTTGGCTTTTTGCATATTCTTCCTTGCAACCAGTCATCATCTCCTCGCATCATCAGCACATTACCATTCGATGCAGCCCTCCTGCGGGTGAGGTTTTCTTCATCACTGCTGTTTATGCAAGTTGCTCTTTTTCATAAAGGAAACTCCTTTGGGACTCCCTTCTCTCCACAGCTCAGATCATCGGTGACAAACCATGGGAGATTGCCGGCGATTTCAACACTGTGCGCCTTCTCGATGAAAGAAGGGGTATTATAGATAATGACTTTCAATCCCTTCTCGACTTCAATACCTTCATCTCCGACGCTGACCTAAAGGAGGCTCCTTTCGAAGGCAGCAGATACACCTGGGTCGACAAACAGAAGCTCACCCCTACTAAATGGCAACACATTGACATGGTTCTTTTTAATGGCAGATGGGGTCAAGATTTCCCCGGCTCCCTTTCTATACATCTCACGCGGTCCCGAGTTTCAGATCACTGTCCCATTTTGGTCCGTCCTAGCACTCACGTTGCTGCCCCAAAGCACCCTCCTTTCTCTTTTCTTTCAATCTGGCTCAACCATGATGAATGCCTAGGTGTTATCAAGAAAGCTTGGGAGACAACGATTGTTGGGCATCCTTCCTTTATTTTCTTCTCTAAGCTGAAAGCAGTTCGTACAGCTCTGAAAACATGGAATAAGAACGTGTTTGGCAACCTCTTTCAGAAGAAAGCGGACTTAGAAGATATGATCCATATTTTACAAATCAAATTTGATGAATATCCTACTATAACCAATGAAACCAACCTCCGTCTTACCGAACACGAATTACAAGCCATTCTTGATCAGGAAGAATTGCTTTGGAAAGAGAAAGCTAGAATTTCATGGCTCGATGACGGAGAATGAAACACCTCCTTCTATCACACGGTAGTTCGATCCAAAAGGAGAAGAAGATGTATCTCACAGGTCAGCCTTCCTGATGGTACCATTACTGAAGATCAACTTGATATGGCGCAAGCGGCGGCCACCCACTTTCAGCATTTTTTTGCACCTAGTACAGCTACCCCGGACGAGTTGCTCGAACTGCTCCTTCGGCTAGTTACGCCAGTGATTTCATCTGATGACAACCTAGCCTTACTCATGAATCCTTCCGAAGATGAATTTATTCACACGATGAAGGATATGAATTCTCATGCCGCCCCCGGTCCCGACGGCTTTACTATCAGCTTCTATCTAGCCACTTGGGATTTTATTAAGCACGACGTTATGGATCTTGCCAGATGCTTCTTCCGTGACCATATCAGACACCGAAGTCTCATGTCTTGCAGAATTGCCCTCATTCCGAAGCTCTCCAAACCTACTGATCTCCTTTCTGACTTCCGTCCTATTGCCATGGAGAATGTCATGCTCAGGATCCTTGCGACTATCCTCAGCAACAAGCTTAAGCCTATGATGTCCAAAATGATTTCTTCTTCTCAAGCAGCTTACGTTCCTGGAAGAGATATTATCAATCATATCAGGCTCACCAAAGAACTCTGTCATGATCTCAAGCAAGGGAATCAATTCCCGAACATCATTATCAAATATGATATGAGCAAAGCTTTTGATAGGATTGATTGGGCGATCCTGGCACGAGTTCTCGAGAACTTTGGCTTCCTTCCAGATACTACCCGGCTTCTTCTTAGCTTCTACGAAGGGACATGGGCCTCTATTTCCTTAGGGGAACACACTGAAGGATTCTTTCAACTACATCGGGGCCTCAAGCAAGGGAATCCGTTATCACCTTATCTTTTTGTCATCTTTGAGGAACTTCTGGTGAGATCCATGGAGTTTACACTTTCCAACGATAGCAGCAATCGCTTCATTACTCGAGGCGGAGGACAAGCTCCCGCCATTCTTCTCTATGCTGACGATATCATTGTCTTCTGCAACGGTTCCCCTGACACGATCCATCGCATCAACGATACACTTGCCAGATATGAAAATGTTACTGGTCAGAAGATTAACAGAACAAAATCCACCTGCTTAGTTGGAGATAATGACCATAACACAGCTGAAGGCTTCTCTCGCGCCCTTGGTATTTGTTTAGCTGAAGAATCCATCTGCTACCTGGGGGTCCCCATTAAATATGGCATAATGAAGCTACAGCTTTTTGATTTTCTCATGGAAAAGATGAACAATAAGATTGCATCTTGGAAAGCCAACTTACTATCCTTTGCCGGGCGACGTCTTCTCATCAAGCATGCTCTCTCTTCTACCACTCTATACACGACTGCAGCCATTGGAATCCCAGCGGGCATCTGCGACAGACTAGATGCCCTCATGTCTCATTTTCTATGGACTGGTAGAGACAACATGAAGCGTAAAACTTGAGTCTCTTGGCGATCTGTAGCTACCCCCACCTCCATTAGTGGTCTGGGTTTGGATTCGATGAGAACTCTTACTAGATCCTTCTTGTACAAAGCTTGCTGGGAGATCTCTATAGGATCCTCACCTTGGGCCATCTTCTGTCGTGACAAGTACTACAACTCTTCGACAAACAGTTTTGGCTCCCACCCACCTTACCTCAAGATGGGATCTTCCGCCTCACCTCAATGGAAACAGATATGGCGTGTCTTCCCTCTTTTCAATAATTCTTGTAGATGGATCATTGGCAAAGGCAACATCTCTTTTTGGGACTCTAGATGGTGTGATGCATCTCTTGCGGAATTCACTTTCCATGCTAGTGATAGAAGACTCGACTTCAAAATCCGCGATTTTTGGTCATCACAGAATGGCTGGGATTGGGAATCTCTCAGCCAAATCCTTAACGAAGATGGGATGCAGATCTTCAAAAATCATTGTACATCCATTTCTTCATACGACGACAGTCTTATTTGGAAACTGAATTCTACAGGTTGCTTCACCATCAGCTCTATCAAGAAGCTTCTCCTCCAGTCTGAATCCCCCCCTCCTTTCCCGCCTTTGACGGTATTTGGAAGCTTAACATTCCCAAAGCTAGTGTCCTTTTATGGAAGATAAGCCGTAGAGCCATTCCCACCGACGATAACATCGCTAGGTCCTTCATTTCTATGGCTTCCAGATGCTCATGCTGTGATTCACCGACTATTGAAACAAGTCATCATCTCTATACTGAAGGGCAAGCTACCACTTTCTTTTGGAACAAGCTTTTTAACATCACTGAAGAACCTCCTCCCTCCTCGGTGCTGGATATTATTACTATATGCAACCGATCGCATCACAGCTCGTCTCCTAGAACCTGGATTTTGGGGACTCTCTCCGCTCTTATCATCTGGTTCATTTGGCGTTATAGATGCGCTAACAGATTTGATGGAAGGGCGGCTGACCTCCATTCGCAGTGGAACAGTATCTTATATCACCTTAATCACCTTCTCCAACGTAGATCCTTCCCTAAGATTGAATCTACTGCTTTCTATAGATCTCTTGCTGCCAATGACATCCTCGAACCAACCACCAAACTCAAGAGTGTTAGTTTGGTGTGTTGGTCCCCTCCGGACATTGCCAACCTAAAGCTAAACCTGACCATTGGAAGAGCCCTTACTTCAATAGGAGAAGACAGACGATGGGCCGCCGGTATCATCTGAGATTCTCGCAGCAACGTTAAACTCGCCTTTAGAGTCTGGATCAAAGAAAAGAACTATACGATCGCTTATCTTCTGGCTTGTGCCATTGCACTTAAAATTGCAGACGACAAAAATTTTTCTATTTCAGTCATTGAGGTAGATGATTGCCATACCCATAACATCCTTTGGGCGAACACCAAGGAACCCTGGAGAGCAACCTCTCTTACAAGAGAGTTGCGATACATTCTTTCTGAACATGCCATTATTGGTCATCATGTTCCCAAGCCGGTCAACTCTGCCCCTAGAGAGCTGGGTTTATGGGGCGATCCATATACTGCCCCCTTTATCTGCATGGAGCCCTCTTTGCTACCCATGAGAACCAGAGGCATCCTTATTCTGGAGAGGCGAGGCCTGCCATATATCTTGACGCATCGGCCGCATGCTTAGTTTCCTTCTTTTCCCTTCTGCTCCTCCTCCCCCTCAACCCCGTGTTCCTTTCTTTTTCTTTGGTTTTTTTTCTTTTCTTCTGGGAAGATACCCGAGTTATAAGAGCGGGATTTGTATTTTTTTCTTGATGATTTAGCCCACCAGAGGGGTGTGGGATGAATAAAAGCGACCCCTGGCTTCTTAAAAAAAAATAATAACAAAGCTTCTAGCAGAGAGTTATAACTCTCGCTGGGACAATTATTCAGATTGTCTCACTCAGTAGGTTTCAACTTTTTAGGTGGACGTCGAGGACAGAGAAACCAATCTACAGGAGAGCAGTACCAGGAGCAACAACACCAGGGGCAGCAGTGAGTCTCAGGTGGAGATCCTGGTTGTCCAGTCCTTTAGTTAGATAATCTTATGTCGTCTCTGTACTCTCAGGTCCTTGGAGTTAATTAGTCTGAGATTTTGGTTTTGAATCTTGAGATTTTGTATCTGGTTGTGTATAATCACTCAAGAAGTGATTTAACAAAGATGTAAACTTTTTAATCTTATTCTATAAAGGAAGTTTTATGATTTCAAGATCTTGTCTCAAAAAGTTTTAATTTCCGGTGATTTTTCGTATTCCGCTGTTAATCGAATGCTTCCGCTGAGTTTATATCGTGTTTTGGAGATCGGAGCCCACAATTAAGTGGTATCAGAGCTCTAGGTTTGCTGAGTCTACAGAGACATAGGACTTAGGATGTCGAGTCTATCCTTAGTATTTCTTTCGTATCTAATAGAGTCTTCTACTCCTCAGGAGAAAAAGATAATTAAGGATGTCTGAGCCACATGAGGAGTACGTGGCCGAAAGTAGCGTAGCTGCACCCCGAGAAGGTGCAAGGAACCCGGAGATAGAACAGCCTGTACCTGAGCCACCTCAGTTTGACCCAGCTGATATGGGTAACCCAACTGTTCAAACTATGTTCAGGCAGTTTATGACTGCCATGACACATATCACCGACAGGATGCCCATTCCTGCACCTAGGACACCTGCCCAGCCTGAAGGACAAGGTATCAGTAAGACGTTCGAACGACTTCGTCGTATCGGAGCAACCAAATACTTTGGAACAACTGACCCCGCAGATGCCGATCTGTGGTTAACCGAGTTAGAGAAAGCCTTCAGAATCCTAAACATCCCTGAAGCTGAGAAGGTTAGACATGCCGTCTATCTTCTCAAAGGTAGTGTTGGTCACTGGTGGACCATGGAAGAGCAGAAGAGGCTTGGAGTGGAGATCTCGTGGGAGGACTTTCGTCGGGGATTTGTCAACAGATACTTTCCAAAGACATTCTTGGATGAGAAGATCTCTCAATTTGAGAGATTGAGGCAAGGCATGATGAACATTAGCGAGTATGAAGCTAAGTTCATGGAATTGCTGCGGTTCTGTCCGCACATGGCTGCCACAGAAGAAGAGAGGATCAGAAGGTTTGAAAAAGGTTTAAATGCTGACTTGACTACTCCTGTGTCTGCCTTAGAGAACCGGGAGAGGTTCGCTACCTTCGTTGAGTCAGTCCGAAGGATAGAGAGATCTGTAGCCGAGAAGAGGCAAACCCATAAGAGATATCCGCAGTTCCAGGGTTCTTCATCTAGAGACTTTAAGAAGCCTAGATTCTCTGCACCTACACCTCCACCACCCAGATCTAGTGCACAGACACAGTGGACACCGAGTAGAGGTAGAGGACGAAGCCTACCACTATAAGAAACTCACAGTTCAGCATCGATTTCGGTCACAGGACCACCAAGACCACAACAACTCGAAAGAAGCTGCTACAACTGTGGGAATGTGGGACACTTGATGAAGGACTGCAGGGCTAGGCATGTCAGTGTGACACAGCCTCAGAGACAGAGTCAACAGGGATCACAGAGAAGGCAGTTTCAAGGAGCAGCTAGAGGACGTGGACAAGCGTCCCAAGCTGGATCGTCAGCACCAACTCAACCTCAGGCGACAACAAGGTTCGATGCAATGAACCCACCTGATGCAGTGATTAACCCACGGGTTGTGGCAGGTCAGATGGAGTCGTTATATTCTGATATGTCTAAATCTTGTGTTGTATCTATTTTGATTGACCCGGGTGCTACACACTTCTTTATCACTCGAAGAGTGATTCATAACTACAATATGACAGTCAGTCATAGGACAGATAGCTTGTTGCTTGAGACTCTGTTGAGAGGGTATGCTGTGTTGCAGGAGGTATGCTCTCCCTGCATCCTTTTCTTTTCTGATCATCGCATTCAAGTGGATCCTATACCACTTGAAATGCAAGGATTTGATATAATCCTTGGAATGGATACCTTGGAAAGGTATAAGGTTGTCTTGGATTGTGAATCCAAGCAGGCTGTGTTTGCTGATGAAAGCAACACATGGATCTTTCAAGGAGAGAGAAAGATTCTACCCACCTGTCTTGTGTCAGCTATGGTTGTTGATAAGCTGATAAGGCAAGGATGTTATGCATTCTTAGCCCATGTGGTAGATACTACCATGGAGAGTCCCAACCCTGCTGAAGTTCCTATAGTCAGGGAATTCGAAGACGTGTTTCCTGAAGAACTTCCAGGTATACCACCGCCTCGAGAAATTGATTTTGAAATCAATTTGATCGCAGATACACAACCCATAGTCCAGACACCGTATAGGATGGAGCCTGTCAAAATGGCAGAACTCAAGAAACAGCTTCAGGAGTTGCTTGAGAAGGGTTTCATCCGACCGAGCACTTCACCCTGGGGTGCTCCGATTTTGTTTGTTAAAAAGAAAGACGGGTCAATGCGGTTGTGCATTGATTATAAACAACTAAACAAAGTAACAATAAAGAATAAGTACCCTCTGCCGAGGAATGATAATCTTTTTGACCAGTTGCGTGGTGCAACCGTCTTTTCAAAGATAGATTTGAGGTTGGGATATCATCAACTCCGTATTAAGGATAGTGACATATCTAAGTCTGCCTTCAGGACAAGGTATGGTCACTATGAGTTCACAGTTATGTCGTTTGGACTAACTAATGCATCGTCTGCATTTATGGAACTCATGAATAGAATCTTCCGACCTTTCCTCGATCAGTGTGTTGTCATCTTCATAGATGACATTCTAATCTATAGTAGAGATGCTCAGCAGCATGAACAACATCTTCGTCAAGCTCTAACTTTGCTAAGAGAACATAAGCTATACGCCAAGTTCAGCAAGTGTGAGTTTTGGTTGCCGGAAGTATCCTTCCTTGGACATGTGGTATCTGCCTTGTGTATTCGTGTTGACCCTAAAAGGTAGAATTTGTTCTACAGTGGGAACAACCGAAGACACCGATAGAGATCTGTAGTTTCTTAGGATTGGCTGGCTATTATCGAAGATTCATTAAGAACTTCAGTTCCATAGCCTTACCCTTGACTAAGTTGACCCGGAAGGATGTTCCTTTTGCCTGGAGTGACAAGTGTCAGCAATCTTTCCAGTTGCTGAAGGAGAGGTTGACAAGTGCACATGTACTTGTGCTACCTGAGCAAGGCAAAGGATACATAGTTTTCTGTGATGCCTCCAAGAATGGACTCGGTTGTGTGTTGATGCAGGATAAGCAAGTGATTTCTTTTGCTTCCCGACAGCTTAAGAAACACGAGGAGAATTATCCGACACATGATCTGGAGTTAGCTGCTGTGGTTCATGCCTTGAAAATCTGGAGACATTATCTCTACGGAGAAACATTCCAGATTTTCACTGATCATAAGAACCTTAAGTATAACTTCTCTCAGCACGAACTTAACATGAGGCAACGTCGCTGGATAGAATTAATCAAGGACTACGATTGTACAATTGATTACCATCCAGGGAAGGCCAATGTAATTGTAGATGCTCTGAGTAGGAAATCAGCAACATCAACCATGGATAGAGCACCACTAAACTCCTTAGTATGCTCTAAGAGAGATATGTTTATCTCCCTAAGGCAAGACAATGTACAGTTGAAGGTGTCATTGTTGGCTGGATTGTTGGCTAAGATGCACGTAAAACCTACCCTAAGAGAGCAGATCAAGGAGGCACAGCAGGTTGATGCGGCAGTTCAATAGATCAGATCAGAGTATGGTGATGAGAAATGAAATGGTTTCCATGACTCGGATGATCAAGTAGCATGTTATCATGGAAGAATGATAATACCAGATGTGGATAACTTGAGAAAGTTAATCCTGGAAGAAGCTCATTCTTCGATGTATGCTATGCATCCAGGGAGCACCAAGATGTATTGAAACTTGAAAGATATGTATTGGTGGTCTGGTATGAAGAAGGATGTTGCAGAGTTTGTGATGAGGTGTCATGTGTGTCAACAAGTTAAAGCTGAACATCAGAAGCCTGCAGGAACAATACAACCTTTACCCATACCACAGTGGAAGTGGGACCATGTGACCATGGATTTTGTTATTGGCCTACCCAGGACAAGCAAAGGACATGATTCCATTTGGGTAATAGTTGATAGGTTGACAAAGACAACACATTTCTTACCTGTCAAAACAACCTATTCTGCTGAGAGGTTATCACAGCTGTATGTTCAAGAGATAGTGCGATTGCGCGGAGTTCCTGTCACTATAGTTTCTGACATAGGTCCCCAGTTTACAAGTCATTTTTGGGAGCAGTAGCACAGAGCTTTAGGCACTAAGTTAAGGTTTAGTACAACCTTTCATCCACAGACTGATGGACACTCGGAAAGGACTATACAGACCTTGGAAGACTTGCTGAGAGCATGTGTTCTCCAGTTTACCGGGAGTTGGGATCTACACCTAAGCTTGATAGAGTTTGCCTATAACAATAGCTATCAACATAGCATTGATATGGCACCTTATGAGGCTTTGTATGGTAGACATTGTAGATCACCTTTGTGTTGGTATGAGACTGGTGAACATCAGTTGTTAGGTCCTGATCTTGTACAACAGACCACAGAAAAGATTAAAGTAATACAACAACAGATTAAGACTGCACAAGATAGGCAGAAATCTTATGCTGACAAACGTCGTAAACCCTTAGAGTTCCAGGTTGGAGACAGAGTGTACCTCAAAGTCTCACCTTGGAAGGGAGTTTTGAGATTTGGGAGGAAAGGGAAGTTAGCTCCTAGATTTATGGGGCCTTATCCAATCATTGAACGGGTTGGAAAGGTAGCCTATAGGCTAGAGTTACCTCCAGAGTTGCAGAAGTTACACCTCGTGTTCCACATTTCTATGTTGAGGAAATGTTACCCTGACACCGAGTCAGTTCTACAACCTATGGAGGTAGAATTGAATGATGATATAACTTATGAGGAAGGACCAGTGTCAATCCTTGATAACATAATTAAAAAGCTAAAGAAGAAAGACATAAGTCTTGTGAAAGTCCTCTGGAATCATCGTGGTGCTGAAGAAGCCACTTGGGAACTAGAGGAAGAAATGAGAAGGAAATACCCTACTCTTTTCTCTTAATATGTGTTTTGTTGATTTCGGGGACGAAATCCTTGTAAGGGGTGGATAATTTGTAACATCTCTGACCTAGGTTATAAGTTAACCCTAGTTATTTTACTTAATCATGTAACTAAATACTTGTGAATATCTTTTGGCATGTAATTAAGTTCCTGAGAAACATACATTTTCATTTCTGTCCTTTTTAAACAATGTTGTAGTATTGTTTTGTAATGCAGGGACTTATGTGCAAATTACCCAATTAGAGGGGTTAACTTGCAAAATTACACAGGTTAAGATGTTCCTCTAATGATGAGACATCTTAAGAGTGAATATGATGAAGTATGATGGATTTCCCAAGCTTGGGCACCAAGATGCAGCTTGTGGAGCAATCCTTGTACTTAAAACCCTAATTTTGGTGTAAAGTGCAATTTACCCAAAATGTGGGGTGAAACTTGTAAAATACACCTTCTAGAATATCTTCTATGACTTTTGACATTATTTAGAGTAATAATGATGAAGGGGGCACTTCATTTGAATAATCATATAATAAGGAACACCTTTGTAATTAAATCACCAAGTTGTAAGTAAGGAGACCCTTATGTATATGTGCACCTTAGTGATAAGTTGACCTTCCTTGCCTTTAGTTCTTGTTTTTAGAAGGAGTTTTACCTTAGAAATGAGGAGGAGGGACGTGCCAAAAAGAAAGGAAGGACCTAGTTGAGAAAAGGAGAAGTAAGTTGTCCTTATGTTGGAAATGACCCCAAAATACATATACTCCTTTCCTTTGCAACCAAAGGCAACGTTTCCTTTCTTCTATCACTTATCACCTTGCTTGGACCGACTAAGGCAGAGCTCTGGAGCTGAGGGAGACGACCAACTTGTTCTAAGGTGAGAAGAGACCATCTTCTAGCTCGGATTCATGGAGGAATTCCTTGTATAAGGTTGGTTTTATGGTTATCTCACTTAGGTTTCTTGTTCTAGTTGACCTTCCCCAACCTTTTCTTGGAGAAACTCCTTTGGCCGACCTGTGGAGCTCAAGACTCCATTAAAGGCTTGAAGCTTGGAAGCTTGGAGCTCTAGGAACAACATTTGAGGCAGGTTTTATAACTCTAAACCTCTTGCTTTATTATGCATATCTCTGTTCTTGCAAATTAGTACTTAGTTCTTCTTCTTCCCCACTCTTCCTTGCACTTTTGCAAGCAATCCGTGAAATAACTGACCTGAACAGAGGTTGAAGATGATGGGCGTGAATTCCTAGGTAACTTTATCAAATGACCTTGGACCATTTGGTCTAAACGGTTTGCAAACCGTTTGAAATCAAACGGTCTCAAAACCGTTTGATCTCATGCGGTTTTGCAAGACCGTTTAGATTCAAACGGTCTCTAAGACCGTTTGGTAGGGTTGACCAAGTGTATACCATTTAGAGGTCTGTTGTACACATGTTGAATTAACCAATTACAAAGAACCATGATCTAATTGCAAACCAATCACAAGTTGAAGGCACTTCAACTTTCTAAACCCTAATCGGGTTGAACTGTTGATTTCAAGAATAGATGTTGGTGAACTTTGGGTTGAAGGGCCCAAACGATCTCAAGACCATTTGGGAGTTCACTCAAATGGTCTTAAGACCGTTTGGTGACAACCCAAGACCGTTTGGAGGTCTAGAGTTAAGGTAATTTGATTAATTGAGGATCCAATCATAATAAGTTGATGAATTGATTAAAAGTGCTGACTTTAGACCTAATTAGGGTTCAACCCTTATTAATTTGACTTTCAATTGGCTTTCAATTGAGGGTCAATTTGGTGTCCAATTGATTAAGGTCAACCCTAATTGACTCAATTTATAAGTTGTTAACAAGGGTATGGCCAATTGAAGGCTTTAACATAGATAACCATAATCGATTATAACCTTTGATACACCTTTGAGGTCCATGCGGTTTTGTGCCCATTTGGACCAAACGGTCTCAAGACCGTTTGGACTCAAACGATCTCAAGGTCGTTTGGTCCAATCGATCTCAAGGTCGTTTGAACTCATGCGGTTTCAAGGTCGTTTCATCCAAACAGTTTGGAAGTCAACACTCTCAAACGGTCTCAAGACCGTTTAAGGGCAAACGGTCTTGAGTGTCATGCGGTCTTGAAGTCAACTATAGCAAACGGTCAACACATCCAAACAGTCTCAGGACCGTTTGGAGGTTGAAAGTATGTAATCGATTGGAGACTTTAGGGTTGTGATTGCTTAGTACTTTGAAGGTTTAAATTGGTTCAATTGTGATCTAATCCAAACCTTAATCATACCCAAAGACATTAAGGGGTTAAGTGATTAAAAGATTGACCCATGATTGTGATCAATGGTGTACATTGCCAATGTGTCCTTGAAGGGTTCAAGTAGATGACATCTTGTTTAATCAAAACCCTAATAACATGATAGTGGTGATTTCGCTCATGTTAATCAATGATGACTTGACCTAATCTAATCTAGAGTGTTGTAATCACCATCTATTAGTAAGAGGAGAGAGAAGGTACCATTTATGGTTGAAACTCTAGTAAAATACCCTCAATGTATATGAATGTGCATGTTTAGGGTATGATTCACCTATGTGAGATCATGAAAACCCTAATTATGATAATTGATGAGTCTTAACCTAATTGGAAGGCATCAATGATGATGTTTCTCATACATGATGATGCTATAAGCTCCATTCACTATGAAGTGAATAGTAAACCCTAATTCTAGGGTAATAACATGTAAAGTGAATAGTAAACCCTAATTGGGGGTGATATGTTGATTTGTATAATAAATCCTAATTCCAGATTATGCTTTTCAGCAGGAAGGTACAACTCTTAATATGAATTGTTTATCATTGTTAACTAATACCATGCAAGTTCTTATAAGAGAATAATCATATCCAGGTAAGGATTATGATATCATATTCATTGAAAGCATGTTATTAGCTTTATGAATAGTAATGTGATATGTTGAAAAGTGGCATCATATGAGATAATAGGCTGAAAGAGCCTTGAGTATCATCAAGTTCATACTAATTAGATGACTTGTGATGAGATGATTAAGGAATGATATCTGATGTGAGTTAGACTTGATACATTTAGTATTTTACTTTCATAGCTGCCGTTCTAATGATCAATGTTTGAGAACATGTATGATGTTAAAAGAATACTGAAATGTACCTAACTAAGCAAGTATAATCATACCGTGTAGAGCCCTGATCATAGATCCATCATTGTCAGAAGTTAAATGATGGTAAAACAAGTTTTCCTAAGGGAACTCCTGGATCACATACTTTTGAGTATGTGGGGGAATATGGATGTGAATATCCTTACATCCTAGTGTAGGAATTGATGTAGATGTATCTTAATCTTTCAATCCTTCACTATATGATTATGCCGGGTGATGTAACACTATTCTCCCAAGGAAATCTTTTATACTGCATCGATGAGAGATAAACAAGAAATCTTTCGATAGTGAAGAGGGTACAGAATGCCACTGTGACTCTAATAGCGAAGTACCAGAATACCCTAGTAAGCTATAGTAGAAGAGACACTAGATGTCCTGCATGTTTATCCTCACTCTGACTGAGGAAGATGAGGTCATACAAATCCGGCTCTTTTGATGACCTAGGTATGATACCGATGCGACTTAATAGTGATCGGTTGGAGTATGAGCGGTATACCTCATCTTCGCAGGGCATAATAATGTTTGTAAAACATAATTAGCCGCGTAGTATATCTGCTAGGGTTGAACTACGAAATACAATGATTGATGTTACACTGTTCATTTTAGTATACATGTTCTACTTGTTCTTTAAATGAAGTTGCTTTATATAATATCCAATCTGCTGTTGAGTAATTTAGATTACTTGCTCATGTTTTACTTATATGCTATAACAAAGCTACTGGCGGAGAGTTATAACTCTCGCTGGGACAATTATTCAGATTATCTCACTCAGTAGGTTTCAACTTTTTAGGTTGACGTCGAGGACGGAGAAACCAATCTACAGGAGAGCAGTACCAGGAGCAACAACACCAGGGGCAGCAGTGAGTCTCAGGTGGAGATCCTGGCTATCCAGTCCTTTAGTTAGATAGTCTTATGTCGTCTCTGTACTCTCAGGTCCTTGGAGTTATTTGGTCTGGTATTTTGATTTTGAATTTTGAGATTTTGTATCTGGTTGTGTATAATCACTCAAGAAGTGATTTAACAAAGATGTAAACTTTTTAATCTTGTTCTATAAAGGAAGTTTTATGATTTCAAGATCTTGTCTCAAAAAGTTTTAATTTCCGGTGAATTTTCATATTCCGCTGTTAATCGAATGCTTCCGCTGAGTTTATATCGTGTTTTGGAGATCGGAGCCCACACTTCACCACCTACTTTTCTAAACGGTTTTGAGTATTCAACCAAGACCGTTTGAGGTCTGATTGGTCAAGACCATTTGAGGTCTAAGTGACCAAGATCATTTGGAAGGTAATTAATCAAATTGTATGAACACTTAAAGTGAATAAAGGTCAATGATTTAAGTGGTCAATTACATGATGTAAATTAGTGGTGTTTATAGTAATGGTACCTTTAATAAGATAGGGTGATTAGTACCCTTCAAGTAGTTAAGCCCTAATGATCATGGTGACAATGACATAACCCATGATGTCAATTCTTCTTCAAGATTGAGTTGACTCAGCTTAATCAAGGCTGAAGCAAACATCATCTTGTAGGAGATGAAAGAGAAGATTTCCTACATGATTGATAATCAAGTAGTAGACTTCCTATATGAATGAATGTTTAATTAGGGTATGATCCTTCATAGAGAGATCATGAAACCCTAATTATGAGGGTTAATGAATCATAACCCTAACTGAGAATATTAATGAAAGTAATCTTACTACATGATGATGGTATGATCTTAATTCATAGTGATAGTATGATAAACCCTAATTCATGGTACTTTGATGATCACTCCTACTTGGGGTGAATAGTAAACCCTAATCTAGGGTGATGTGATATGAATAGAAACCCTAATGGAGGGTGATGACATGAGAAATCCTAATTGGGGGTGATGTCATGAGAAACCCCAATTGGGATGAATAGTAAGTCTAATTATGGTTTATTGAATATGAAACCCTAGTTTTAAGTGATGTTATGTGGAACCCTGATATTATGATATGGTGTAAGTCTCAATCTAGGATGATGCCATGTAATGATACTATGAAGGTGAAACCCTAGTGATGGTATAATAACCAATATACTAATATAGGGTGTGGCTGATATAATCAAATAAGAAGAGAATGTTATAACCATGAAAGGTAAGGTTGATGAACCATATGAATGATAATGAGGTTATCATAATGAATAAGGGTCTAAGAGACAAGATGATGCTTAGATCACTATACACCTCATTTCTTGCATGTGTAACAACCTATACACCTTACAATGATGAGGACATGAAACCCTTAGGAATGATGTATGCTATACTAAATAATGATGTGGGTAACATCCTAAGGGTTGAAATATCTAAGTGATGGATAATAGTTTATCCTATATTCAACACTGCCTAACCATTGGGTAAGTCCACCTTATTAAAGATAGTTGGACAATTCTAATGTATGACCTATGCACCATGTAATGAGAATAACAAGTTAGTGGGCAAAGTATTAAGAGGGGAAATACCTTCATACAAGGCTAGTTGATTAACTTAAGTAAGATGGAAATGAGATGAAAGTGATACATCAAGAAATGATAGATATCACATTCAGCATTTCAGTGTAAACATACCTTGATGAATCCCTAATCCAATATTCTTGGATAAGAAACACATGGAGTGTGAGATATATAATTGTTACAATAAAGATGTAATGAACTCGATGTACTTTGATAAATGTTGATTAATATACTTTGAGAATGGGGTTAAGCCAAATCAATGAGTATGATGTAATCATACCATGACAAGGATAAGAAATGAACTCATATCTTGAATTGATGATCATTAATGATATATGATGAGAATGGTGATCATAAGCAAATACTTATAATATCTTTGAATGCTCTTAAAGGAGTAGAGCAACATATTGGAGTTGAACTAATAATGTGAGCATGAAGCCCTAATTAATGTAAGATGGGAAACACTAACCCTAATTTTGGGTAAAGGGAATGAAAAGCCCTAATTGACAGATAACCCTAATCCTGATAAAGGATGGGGGTGTTGTTAAAATTTCATATGATGTGACAAATGACTTACATGATTGTTATCATGACTATTAATCATGTAGACATCATGAGATGATGAACATAGCCAGACTTGAGCTATGACATTCATATAATAAATATGTTGAATGGCCTTATGTGCCTAATGTTGTTGTTGCTTACTAAAAGTAACAAAATGTGTATGAACCTTATGAGTTCCATGAATGAGCTGTTGCCTAGTGAAAGGTGACAAAACACTTAATGAGCCTTGTAAGCCATGTAAGATACATGTATAACAAGTATCATGAATACTTAGAGGTAATAGTTACCTGACAAGTGGTAATAGTTATAATGATGAATTGGGGGTATGAATACCCAAAATTGATAAGTATGATGGTGTTGTTGAGAGATGTGAACTTTCAAAGAAAAGAAATGAGGAACTGAGATCCCAATGTCTTATCAAGACTGAGAATTGATTAATGAAAATAGTAAATGTTTCTTTATAGCAATTGTCTAAATAAGTTATGTTTGAGAACTTGACTGATGCCAAAAGAATATGATAATTTACTTAATTAATCAAGTGAAATCATATCATGTAGAGCCCCGACCATAGATCCATCATCGTCAGCAATAGGTGATGGTGAAACGGGTGCTCTGCGGCAAAACCCGGAATGCATATTTTGAATATGTGGGGGCAATGGGCGACTGTATCCTGACGTCCTAATGAGGGAATTGATAGAAGGTAAACAACAAACCTCTCAATCCTTCATTACTTGCACCGGGATGGATGTATCACGAATCCCCCGAAGATTGGGACAGATGCAGTACACATCTCCCAATAATGTTGATGCCGGATTGATGGAGATAAACATAAAATCTCACAATCGCGAAGAGAGTGCAACACGCCACTGTAACTCTAATAGCGAAGTTGCCAGTATATCCTGGAAAGCTATATATGGCAGAGAGACAAGATGTTCTGCATGTAATCTCGCGCTGACCGAGATATGGGAGGTCTTGGTAGCCGGCTCTACCATTGACCTTGTATGGCACCGATTTCGACTTTGCAATGGTCGGTTGGAGCATGAGCGGTATACCTCATCTCCTCAGGGTATAAATGTGATTGTAAAATGTAATCAGCCGTATAACATGTTTTCTTAAGGACTGAATACGGAAACTCATTGGCTGATGTTACATTCCTTTTATGCATCTCTAGATGATAAATGTTATTCATATCTCTTTACATTCCTTGCAATTAGATGAATGGAATATGAATCTACCATGAGTAGATACAATGTTCTCCTTAGGAAAGGAGATTATCTTACTTTGTTTATACATTGAGTAATACTGCTGATAATATGTAAGAACTCCTATTCAGTTTTAATCTAATAATCTGCTATAACAATGTTTTGGCGGAGAGTTATATCCCCCGCTGGGGCAATTTACAATTGTCTCACCCCCGTGGGATCCAACATTTTTAGGTGGACACGGACAAAGAAGCAGACACTCTTTTGCAGGAAAAGAAGAGCAACAGCCTGGACAGCAGTGAGATCTCAGGTGGATGCACTGGCTGCCAAGTTTTATATAGATAGTAGTCTTATGTGTCGTCTTTGTACTCTCAGGTCCTCGGAGTTTATAGTTAGGGTTTTAATGAATCGATCTGAGATTTTGGCTTGATGCCTCGAAGTTATATGTTGTTTATATATTATGTCTTGAGACAGCTGATGTTGTAAATCTCGAGAAGAGATAGTGCAAGACATGTACTTTGAAACAGAATGTAAATGTTACACTTTGGTTCTTGAAGAAAAAGATTTCCTATGTGTGGATCTCTTTGCAAAAGTTTTAAATTTTTAGTGATTTTTAGTAATGCGCTACAAATGATTCGCTTCCGCTTAGTGAATCTTGTTTTTGTGAGTCGGTCGTTACAGTGGTACTCACTCCTTGTAATACTTTCTTATATATTCATCAAGGGAAAGTATAATTTCGATGGTCTTCACTTCTTTACTTAATATCTTATATTTTTTCTTTAGTCTTCACTTCTTGACTTAATCTCTTGTATCACCGCTGATGAAAAGTACAGTTTATTATGGTTTAATATAGTTGAGTATAATCTCGTTATCATAATCCATGATATAAACATCAATAAAAAAGTATGATTTAACATGGTTTAATATTGTTTAGTATGGTATTCAATTCTTATCATGACCAATGATATCAACGTAAATGGAAATCATAATATGCATGGTTTGGCATATGCTTTGTAAAGAATGGATAAATAATATACTACATACATCTATTTTATTAATAAGCTATAATAAACTTCCTCTCATTACCCTAAGATCATACAAATATAAGTTCCTATCATCCTTAAAAATTGAGTTAAGATTCTAGATGATAATTAAGCATGACTTTGTGCATTATAGTTCTATTCTCATTTGACTTCCCTTATTTCTCCCTATTTTTGAGTCATGTGATATTGTTGGAAAGTGGAATTCCATCAGACATTTCTAAGGTGACTAGAAGCATGTTTTATTGATGACTGTAGCCAGTAAAGAGGAAAGGTTATTTAATTGGTTCCATGTTCGCACGGGGGGACTCCCTGACCTCTTGCATGCTTCTGGCCATAGATTTGTCTTATTCAATTCCACAATCCCATAAGATTACATTTTAGGTGTCATAGCAAAATACTTAATTAATGATTCATTTATTCATGGCTACCTTTTAATCTCTTTAATTTTGAATGTACATCATATTAAGTTGTATATCTTTGATGATATCCCTTTAATTATAAATCATATATTGGGAGATGTGTTGGAAACAGAGTTGACATGTCTTGGTCGGGGATTGATACATTTGGGATCCAGATCTAAGTCCTTTGGAGTCGGGGATGGATGAGTATAATGCTCTACCATACTCAGGCCCACACTTGGGTTGGTCATGTAGAGTCAGGCATGATCATGTTAGTAATGGGGAATAATCTCCTGTAAAGATTAAGCATGCTAACTAATGATACTCCAAGTGGCATTTTGTGCAAGGAGCACCCTCTTCCGATTTTGGAAAGGCAACCGGTGAATGCATGTGGTAATATGATTCATTTTATAGAGCATGTAGTGTGCACGAGTGGCTGGGGGTGTGCTAGGGTACTTACAGGTGTTTTGGTGACCCAAATGGACTAAAGTCTTGGCTAAGAAAGTTTTTTTGGTTGCAGGCCAGTTGCCCAAGATGAATTGACACCTTCTTTGAGAGTTGTAGTTAAACTCATTTATGGAATAAGGTCTCCCTTTTTGTTATCATTATACCAATAATCCTGATTATACTCCACAATATCGATCTAACATTTTGATAGTGTTATCATCTGATAAATGCTTTATGAATATACGTACATACACATTCCTTATGCTTCATGCTAGTAGATGGTCAATAATTTTGGTTTGGACTTTTGATACTTTAGTTATCTAAGTAATACATTAAGAATACAGTTACATTAATAGTGTCTTGCTACTTATCTCTATTTTTCCATACTTCGACATTTGTCTAGCCCATACTCTCCTACTTGGGCTATGACATATTCTTCCATGTTGTAGATTATATTATTTGTAGGACCTTTCCTTGTGGAAGACTCATCTTGAAAAGATCCTAAAGAGTGTCAAGAATCAAAGACGGATCAAGCTTAATTTTAAACTAATGTATCATTTTTTTATTGATATAGGAGATGATGTAAAAATACCTTTTGTAAGGGTGTAATATTTTGAAATGAAATATTTCTTCTCACTCTTGTGTTTTGATTCTTGGTGCCATATTAATGGCTCAGATTTAGCTACTTGATTTTCTAAGGAAGAAAAATCAGGTGGTTGAATCAGGGACGTTACACTTGCCTCCTGGCACCACCTCCTAGTGCAGCAACATTACTCTCTACCACATGTTCCTTGTGTTCTCCAGACATGTTTTCTTCTTTTCTTCTTCTTCTTCTTCTGCATAAGAAGAAGTGACCATAAGATATACTGGAGGATACTAGAACAGACACAAACCACAGTCCTATGTCCCTGTAAACTCAAAGAACATGGCTCTAATATCAAAAAATTGTGACACCTTTCGCCACACAAAACGAGATTACTCAAAACAAAATGTGGAATTATCACTAATAACCATTTTACCATAGAATAGGGTAAATTAAAACCATTTGAAATGCAGTATCTCAAGTGAAAGTATATCATAACATGCCTTCAAGTCAGGTCATCTATATTCCATATATGCCAAAAGAACTTACATATCATATTAAAACGCTATCAAGCCATATATGTAACAAATTACAACTTGTTTATATGTAAATGCCATTTCTACACTCATGGCACAAATCCAAAATCTATGTGTCGACATACAAAATAACAAAATCTCCCCAAAGACCCGAGAGTACATGGACCACACATAGGATTCAACTACAAAACTTTAGCAACATATCCAACGTCTAACAATTGGTGTTCTCCTTGATGCTCAACACTAGTTGTACGACCTCTACCTCCTCGTGCATGACCACCTAAAAGATGTGAAAATCCATGGGGTAAGACCAAACGTCCCAACAGGAGATATAACTCTTCACCAACGTCTATTATAAGCACAATAATATAATAGAGCACTTAAATAGAGTAGGTATTACTTTTTGAGTTGTTTAATCAGTTACAACTGAGCACTAGAACACCGTATGCTTTTAGAAAGAATATGAAGAACAAGAATAATTGTTAAAAACTAAACAATATAAGAAATAAGGCATGGGGTCATCCTATGTGATTCATATTTGACCCTAAGCAACTACTTGGTTGTATTATCACTTTTTATTATTATGCCCTGAGGATTTGAGGCGTATCACTCAAATCCAACCAACCACTGCTAAGTTGAAATCAGTACCATACAAGATCAATAGAAGAGTCAGACTCCATGATCATCAGCAACACTACTCAGACAGTTCAAGTTTGCAATGGAGTGACATAACAGGCAAACTTCTAAATAGCAACTTATAGTCAAGCTATAGTTCTGTAGACAACAACTCGGGCTGAAAAAGTTGCTCACAAGTGAAGAGAAGGGGTTATATACCCAAAGGAGGAGGAAAGTAAAGGTTTATGATGTGTCAACATAAGAGATTATCAAGGGACACATGTCCTCCAAAGAGAATAGCTTTTTTTCCACTCACATGCAAATTTTAAAAGGTTAATGTTTATCCAGAAAAGGGGTAGAGAGCATCAAAGTTGGTCACCACTTGGTTTTGGTCAAGACACATCTAATGTACTTGTATCGACCAAAACCCTAGGTCGACATATGCTCATGGTTGAGACACTAGAGGACAAAGTGTTTTGACCAACCCACCTCTAGGTCATCATGGTTGAAACCACACTACATTGAGCATGTGTTGCAGTCACTTCCCTCACCCAAAAGTAGGGTAGTGGTCGCAATAGTCAAACCCTCGCATAGTCACCATATCAACAAGGCAAACCCTAGAAACCCTAGAATCATCGTAAGATGTCTCATCACCAACTATGATTCAAAAAAGGTGCCCTAAATCATAATTTTATCTTTCATAATTCTAAAGCATAATAAGCACTCTCTTCATGTGACAATTTGTAAGATAACCCTTACTTATGGGTAAATTGCAAATTTGGTCAAAAACAAGCACATATATAGCAAAGATAGCTCAAACATCAATCAAATTGGACCAAAATGAAAATATAAATATGTCACATGTTATTATGACATCTCACAAGATTAAATTAAGGTTTAAGCATGCCATTATACTAAGAAATTATAATTAAGCATAAAGCTAGGTCAGGGGTCTTACAATCATAAACCCCTAAAAGGGATTTCTCCCCCAAAATCCTACACCATAAGAGATGGATACTTCTTCTTCATCTCGTCCTCAAGATCCCATGTGGCTTCCTCTATGACACGATGATGCCGCAAAACTTTGACTAACACAATGTCCTTTGTCTTCAACTTCTTGATCCTTCTATCTAGGATCAGAAAATGACCTTCCACATAAGACATGTCATTATTCGTTCTACCTCAACATGTTGGAGTGTCAACTCCGTATCAGGGTGATACTTTCTCAACATAGAGACCTGAAACACAGAATGCAACTTGTGTGCAACTCTGGTGCCAACTCTAGCTTATAGGCCACCTTCCCAACACGTGCAACCACAAATAAGGTCCCATATACCTAGGAGCTAACTTATCCTTCTTCCTAAACCTTAGAACACCATTCTGAGGAGAGACTTTGAGGTACACCATGTCTCTCACTTGGAACTCTAAAGGTCTATGATGGTTATCAATGTAAGACTTTTACCTATCATGTGTTGCCTTCAGCTGCCGCTGAATCACTTTGTTCTTTTCTATCCTTTGCTGCACTATCTCATGACCTAGAAGATGATATTCTCCCATCTCATACAAACACAAAGGAGATATGCAATGCCTCTTATATAACACTTGATACGATTCCATGTCAATGCTCCTTTGGTAGCTATTTTTGTAGGCAAATTCTATTAAGTTGAGATATATCCCAACCGCCCAAAAACTATAACACACAAGCTCTTATCAGATCTTCTAAAGTCTATATAGTCCTCTTAGACTGTCCATATGTCTGTAGATGCAAAGGGTTGAACCTCAACTGATTTCCCATAGCTGTGTGTAAGTGTTCCCAAAATAAACTAGTGAACTAGGGACCTCTGTCTTGCACGATAGTAGCTAGGATGTCATGTAAACATACTATCTCATCGACAAACAACTGTGTAAGTTTCTCAGTCATATATGTCGTCTTTATAGGAAGAAAGTGTGTTGACTTAGTCCACCTATACACTATTACCCAGATGGAATCATAACTCTTGGCTATCCTATGAAGTCTAACCATAAAGTCCATCATAAGATGATCCCACTTCCATTGTGGTATAGACATTGGTTGCAAACTCCCTACAAGCTTCTGATGCTCAACTTTGACCTACTGACACATTGCGCACTTAGCCATGAACTCGGGTACATCACGCTTTAATCATGGCCACAAGTACAGATCTTTCAGATTCTAATATGCCTTGGTACTACCTGGATGCATAGCGTACATAGAAGAGTGAGCCTCCTCTAGAACTAATGTCCTCAGATTATCTAGATCTGGCACAACTGCTCTGCCATGATAACATATTGTTCCATCCTCAGATTCATGGAAGCCATCATGCTTCTCACTACCCAACCCTGCTCAAATATGTTGTACCATAGTATCATTCTGTTGTGCATCTTTGATCTTCTGATTTGACATCGGCTTCACTTGTAACTGTGCCAACAGAACTACTAACATAGATACCTCTAATTGTACATTCATCTTACGTAAGGAGACCAACATGTCTCTCTTATGGCACACCAAAGCACTCAATTGTTCCGGCTTAGTGGATAATGATGAAGAAGAGTTTTTTCTTAAGGCATCTGCCACCACATTCACCTTCCCCTGGATGATAATTTATGGTAAAATCATAATCCTTGATTAATTCCATCCATTGTCGCCAGAGCTGGCAATCGGGCGGGTCGGGTCGGGTTTGGGTCGGGTCATTTCAGGTCGGGTCATTATGGGTCAGAGATAATTCGGGTTATTTTATTCTTTCAGGTCGGTCGGGTTTGGGTCAGGTTAGGATCAGGTTGGGTCCCTTCGGGCCATTTTGTAATTCGGGTCAACTCGGGTTCGGGTTGGGTCAATTTAGGTATAGACTTTTTTAGGTTACTTTATCGAATTGGGTCGGGTTCAAGTCAAATCATTTTGAGTCATCTTAATATCGGGTCGGGTCAATTTGAACTATTTCCTCGGTCTACTTGGGTTTTAGGTCGAGTCATTTTTAGGTTGGGTAGTAATCAGATCGGGTTTCTTGGGTTGTGTTTTTTGTTCGGGTCTAGTTGTTTTGGGTTGGGTCTCAGTCTGTTTAGGTTAGAGAGTTGGCAATCAGATGGGTCAGTTCAGGTTTGGCCATAGTCATTATGGGTGAAGATAATTGAGAGGTTATTTTATCCTTTCATGTCGAGTCGGGTTAGTATTTGTTTGGTCCCTTCAGTTCATTTTGCTTTTTTGGGTCAACTCGTGTCTGGATCGGGTCAATTTTGGTACAAATTTGTTCAGATTCATTTATTGGGTTGGTTTGTGTTCACATCAAATCACTTCAGGTCGTTTCAATTTACACTATTTCTTGGGGCTAACTCGAGTTTGAATCTAATCATTTTGAATTGGGTAGTTATCAAGTTGGTGTTGCATGGGTTGTATTTTTGTATAATCAAGTTGTTTTGAGTTGGACCATATTCAGGTCACGTTGTGAGTTTTGATAATGAGTAACGACTAATATGTTGCATTAATTAAAAAAATAAAGAAAATATTTTTACTTGTTATTTTTCTCTTTTACTATCCAATATCTCTTATATTCCCCCTTCCTTTTCCTTACAATCAAATTATCAAGCAAACTATTTCTTATAAATAATATACTGATAAAGCTATACAAAAATCTACTGTAAAACTAAAACTTCACTTCTCGGCTTCTCGCTAGTTGCTACTCGCTAGTACTCAGTCAGGTTGACATTGGGTCGGGTCTGTGTTCTGTTGGATTGATTTCGGGTCAGGTTGGCATTGCGTTGGTCGGTGTAGGGTTGGTTTCACGTCAAGTCCAGTTGATATAGGGTCGGGTTGGTGTTGGATTGGGTCGACATTGGGTTGTGTTGGTGTTAGGTGGGTTGACGTCGGGTCAGGTCAATGTCAGGTCAGGTTGATATCGAGTCGGGTCAAGTTGGTTGTGATTTTTCCAGGTTGATTCGGGTCACGTGATATCATCGGGTCGGGTGTCGGGTCAGGTTTCGGTCTGTTAATTCTGGGTCATATTGAGTTTCGGGTAAACATCGGGTCGGGTCAGGTTGAGTTCAGGTTTATATTTTCATCGGGTTTGAGAGGTGCCTATTTACCACGTCAGAGGTGCCTATTTACCGCGTCACACTGGTGGGTGATTCCTAGGGCGCCTCTGCTCTAGGGGCGGCGGCCGGCGAGGGGGGGCCTTCCCCCCTTTTTGCGTCTTCACGAGGGCGGCGTGGGAAGGGTCGATCTCCGATGGTGTCCATAGTAAGCCTAGCGGCGTCCGTAGTCGGCTCACAGGAGTTGATCACTGACTTCAGGGCACATCTTCTTAAAGCGCAGGAGGCGTGGACGGTGGAAGGGGCTTCGTCGCCGGCTTCTGATCCAGCGGTGGTTGGCGGGGACAGATTTGATGATGGTAGGTCTGGGGGCGACGCCGACTCTGGTCCCGTTCGTTCCCCATCTATCTCCCCTCTCCGAGCCCGACTCCTGGTTCTACGGAATCAATGGCTTCAGCGCGCGGACGCGACAAACCTCGGGGATGCGATTCCTTCCCCCACGGCTTCTGAAGATGGCGGTGATGTCGCCATTAGCAAGGGATCGATGATGAAGGGAGCGACGATGGCAGCGAACGTCGTTCTGGATTACGACGGTGGGCATACGACTGAGGAGGATGTTGTTTTGGAGGATCAGGTGGGCGGAGCACCTGGTCCCTCTTCTTCGCTTGCAGGTGGGATAGGTGGTGAGGTGGAAATCGCCGACCCTGTGGGCTGGGAGAGGCCAATTGCGGCGGAGCAAGATCTGCAAATGGATGATGCAGGCGAGGTGATCGAGACTTTGCCGGAGACAGTCGCAGGTGATGAGGCCATCTTTGGGGGCTGCATTTGGGTGGGTTCAATCTGTGTTCCTATCCCGGGCGTGTCCTCGATGATGGACTCGTCGGGGGAGAGAGCTTCTGATGCCGGCTTGTCCATGACGAAGATGATGGCTCCCAGCCGGGGTCGTCATCACGCCAAGTGCTTTCGCTGCCTGCAATGCGGACACAAGCAGGTTCATTGCAGGGCGGAAATGATCTCTTTCAGGTGTCGGTCTCCTGGTCACTTGGCGCGTGATTGCGGTTTTTGCCGTAAGGTCAAGAGGAGAACCCCCTCATCCAAGATCTGATGCTTCCGCTGCCTTCAGAAGGGTCACTGGAGGAATCGATGCTCCTCTGAGATCAGATGCTTTCGATGCAAAGCCACTAGGCACTTTGTGAAGGACTGCCCGATGCAAAAGTCAGCCCCACGCCTGCATCAGAGTTCGACTGGCGGACTCTCCCGACACGCGAAGACTCCGGAGATCCCTGGCAATGGAGGAACTCTTGGTGACAAGAGTGATACCTTTGCGAGATGGGTGGAGGATGCAGCTGGTGATCGTCGGCGCCTGCACTCGACTTGCTTCGGTGACTTTCTGAGGCCTTTATGGGGTGGTGATTTTGCGAGTTTACAGGCAGACAGTGACGATAGCAGATCGTCTGTGAGGGTGATGGCTAGTGAAGCATCTTGGGATGGGGACGAGGACGATGTAAGGGAACCCCTAGTGGGGCTTTGGGATAAGAAGAAGGGAAGATGATTTTATTCTATAAGTTCTTTAGGGATGATAAGAGAGGGGTTTTGGGATATGCGAGGGATGACTCCAATGCAGAGTACCATGATGATTGATCGGGTTTATGCTGCTATGTAAGGTGATGATTTTTTGCTTGCTTGAGGGGCAAGATGAATAAGAAGGACCTCGCTTTTAATTTAAAAAAAAATTCATCGGGTTTAATCGGGTCGGGTTGCGGATAGGATGGGCTGGGTTTCTCGGGTCGGGTCAACTTTTACCAGCTCTAATTGTCGCTATTGCATATTCAACTCCTATTTTGAGAAAATATATTATAGGTTCTTGTGGTAAGTGAAGATCTGACACTTCACACCATACAAGTAGTGTCTCCATATCTTCAAAGTGTGGGCCATGACTGCCAACTCTTATCATCTAGATAAGTCTTAGGAAAGTATCTACTGACAAACTCTCGTCAAAATTCCAACACCATGTCTTTTCTCTTCTTTGATGGCCCACCAATGGCCAGCGCTTCCTTTTAGAAGGTACACATCATGCTTAACTTTATCAACCTTTGGAATGTCAAGGATCCTAAAGGCTTTCTCTATCTCTGTAAGCCATGAGTCTGCGTCTGCTGGGTCAGCTGTGCTAGCATATTCAGTGGCTCCTACTCGGCACAACCACTCAAAGATTTTACCATATCCATGTCCCTCACTGGAAACTAGTACCCTAAAGGCTGGTGCTGGTATCCAATCAACCATATGCGTCATCGTATTCATGACCTTCCCAAAAAGAACATAAAAGGCTGGGTTCTCTAACATAGCTTGGTCAAGCTAGGGGTTCTCAGGTATTGGTTCTTCTCTAACTTGATCCCTTGCACCACCTCCTGGTGCAGCAACACTGCTCTCAGCAGTATGTTCTTCGTGCGCTCCAACTATCTTTCAGTTTGACTCCTTCTCCTATATGGGGAGAAGTCACTATAAGATACACTGGAGGACACTAGAACAGACTCAATAAGAACTTAATCCTATGTCTTTGTAGACTCAGCGAACCTTAGGCTCTGATACCAAAACTTTATGACGACCTGATAACAAATCAAGCCATCACTAGTAATAATCGTGGAATAACGATAAGCAACGGAATTAACAATAGTCACTAAGAATTAAAACCATTTTGCACATAGATCCTTTTCCAGGAAAACTCTTTCAAAAGAGCCAAAACCTTATATACATGTGGTTCATAATGTACTTACATTGTACCGTCTCTTCTTGAGGATAACAAGTACCAGTTGCTTTACTTTAACATATTCACAGCAACATAAAACCTCGAGGAAAACAAACCAAAATCTCAAGTCATTCATAAAATCCATTAAGAACTATCTCCCAAGGACTTGATAGTACAGAGACGACACATAGGACTTCTATCTACACAACACGACAATCAGTGTACTCAACCTGAGCTACTACTATTGTCCTTGCTGATGTGGTCCCTCCTCTGTAGTCCAATTTTTATGCCCTCGTCCACGTCCACCTAAAAATTGTGGATCCCACAGGGTGAGACTATTATCCCAGCGAGAGATATAACTCTCAGCCAACAATATTATTATCACAAGAAAGTATAAAAACTGAGCAGAGGATACTTATACAATTAGTAGATATATTTTCAGTATAAAACATTAACATTGATGACAGAGTTATAAGTCATCAATCTACTTTATAAGGAATATGAAGAACATGTACAACATCTATCTACTACTATGTATAAAAGTAATAAGGCATCAACCAATGTTTTCTGTATTCGATCCTTAAGCCAACATGCTACGCGACTGATTATATGTTTACATTCACACTTAAGCCTTGAGGAGATGAGGTATACTACTCATGCTCCAACCGACCACTAGTAAGTCAAAATCGGTACCATATAAGGTCAGTGGCAGAGCCGGCTGTCAAGACCTCACCTTTCTCAGTCAATACGAGATAACTGGAAAGACATCTTGTGTCAACTGCAATTAGCTTTGACGGGGTATAACTGCATCTTCGCTATAGAGTTACAGTCGTAGTATCTACTCTCTTAGGGAGAAGACCACTAAGCTTTCCCGGATTATTTTTCATCGGGAAGACGATTGAGCAATCCTGGTGTAGTTTTATCAGGAAGACCACTGAGCAACCTGGTGTATTTGGGGAGTCTACTGAGCACCCTTGTTTAGTTGGGGAGTCGCACTGAGCACCCCGGTATAATGATTACATATTCAAACATATGCATACCGAGTTAAGCTCATTTCACCATTCAACAAATCCTAACACTAAATGGATCTATGGTATGGGCAACTACATGATAACATTAACTTGATTAATTAAGTGCATTACAATATCTTTTAGCATCAATCAATGTTGCAAGCAAGAATTATATCATTTGCTACAATATATGTTTATCAAGTACTTTCATAATCTTTGAAACACATATATCACTTAGGATCTCAATCTCTTATCGTTATCATGCCTGGGTAATTAAAACCCTTAATTCATCACTGAGTACTATCACCACTTAGCAAGTAACCATTACCTCTAGGTCATCAGACCAAGGTATTAATTCACATTGTTCACTTAGCTCATTAAATATGTATCATATAAACATCACATCTCTTACTTAGCTATGCTCATTACCTTATGAAACCTGCATGGTTAGTATATCATGCTATCAACAATATCAAACACATGTCATAACCATATAATGTGAAAGAACACATTCTCCCCATTAAATTAGGGTTAGGGTTTCCCTTTATCAACTGATTATGGTTTAAAATCATCTCATAACCCATTCTTAGGGTTATAATTTACCTTTATTAACCAATTAGGGTTTCAACTCATCTCATCATAAAAGATTAAACCCTTATTCATACTCCATTCATACTAGGAGTATCAACATATATTCATTACATAATTAACATTCTAATCTTAGTTTCTCTCTCATCCTCACTAGGATGTTGATTACATCATACTTTCATTAAGTTGGCTTAATTATCCTCTTAAGGTCCATTAGTTCACCATTATCAAATTCAATAAAAACTCAATACATCTTTGTATTTATCATACATCATATATCACTTAGTTATTGGATTGAAGCATACCTACCATACCGGGCAACACGATGTATATATGCTATCACATTGTGTTTAAGATATCACCTTCACATCCTATCATGTATCCATATCGATCATGTGGTGAGACCACATCATCATATCGGGTTTAGGGTGTATCCCTTAACACCATATCGTGTAACCATCGCGGGTTAGTTATTACTTAGTTCTTATCATCTCAAGTTTCCTCATATCGTGTATGAGCTAGATACTTGACTTCATATCAGGTATCATGGTATACTTGATACCATATCGTGCACATGGTGTGCACCTTATCGTGTATGGAGTATATATAGTATCGTTTAGTGGCCATATCGAGTTCCCATATTGGGTTGCTATATCGGGTTTATACATTGGTTAACATATCAGGTTGCCATGAGGGCTGACCATATCGGGTTTATACATTGGTTAACATATTGGTTAACATATCAGGTTGCATGACATGCTAAATATCTGATTGAACTCTCTCACAACAATCCATTACACAAAGGATAGAAGTATATCGAGTTTCAATCTATCACCTAGGGTTTTCAACTCTATATCAGTTAGAGTGTACCATATCGTGTGAAAGGTATAACCTTAACCTTGTATCGTGTATAAGGTGCAAGTAGGTACCTCCCATATCATTCATAAGACATGCCTCATATCATGTATGAGGTATCACCCATATCCATATCGGGTTACCTTTTATCTTGGGTTCCATATCGGATTTTAAGGTACTTCAATCCCATATTGGGTTGTATCATGATGATGTCATCATCATCAACCTCAAGACCTTTGCATTGCTGTTATAAATCATGGACAACAGTCCTAACAACTTATTGGAACTCAAAGGAACAAAAATTAATCAAAGGAATTCAAAATTAAAAGTAATAAACAAGTTCAATCAATATTGAAAGTGCATAATAACATAGTTGGGTTTAAGTTATATAACCCACCTCTCAGAACAACTTCCAAGCTTCAAGCTCCAACTCTTCACGTTCCAAAGGTTGATGATGAGCTTATCAAATTCCAAGGCTTGAGCTCCTTAGCACTTGCACAATATCTTCTCTCCTTGTAGCTGATATCACCTTACTAGATTGATATCACCTTGCTTTGGCTAATACCCTTCTTCTTTGGCCGATACCAAGCTTTAAAACTCGACACTCCTCACTCATGCACGATAATAGAGTTAAGGGAAGGATGATAATGAGATCCGAAAAATTCTACTAATAGGTGAAGGGAAGGGTATTTATACTTGTGGTTTTTGAAAAGAAATGTAAGAGGTGTCATTATCTTGAGCTACTAAGTACCACCTAGCCATGCATGGATTGACACATATATTTGCATGAATCCCATATTTATCTTGACATGCAAAAATAAAACTTAAGGATAATGCAAAGGATAAGGTTCGGGCTCCTTAGTTATCTTCTAGGGCACACTATTCCACTCACAATTATTACTATATTCAATACAACCGTTTCCAAAGAAAAGTTGCAAACTGATACATATGACTTCCTTGAGTGTCTAGCCTGTCAAGGGCAAATCCAAGACTCAACAAATTGATAGGAGACTCCCTCTATGGCTCCATGGATGATAGGGACTCCCATTTCAAGTCTACAACTTGATATAACTCATATAAAGCTTCAACTATACAACTTATTTGGTCATTTCATCACAAAGAGTGCTACCACTCAAAATGTGATTCACACATAGTGTCTCATTCTTCCATCTCCTATAGATGATGCTAGGAAGGAGTAGAAATACTCTAGAAATGGTAATTTACACATCAACCCTACATTTTGGATAATTTACAATTTGTACCATAATTAATGCATAAAACACTTAACATTATTCAAACAAGTTCTCACTTAGAATTTAGGCCTTCCAAAAACCATCACTTAGCATCTTTCTCCCTCTTATAATGTTAGGAAATTTTAAAATATAACCCCTCTTCTTGGGTAAATTGCACTTTATACTCAGACTATCATATAATGCACACATACTTTGCAAATAAGCTCAAACTTGAAAATAAACTTCACAAAGAGCCGTAATTACTTTTCAAAAGATTAGAAAAAGTTTTTAAGAAACTTACTTAAGCAAAACTTCTAGGGTTAAGCCATAACCCAGGTCAGGGATGTTACACTATCTCTATTACATCATATGAGTAAATATAAAGAGAAAGAATTAATTACACTTTGAAATAAGAGTTGAGGCTCGACATGCAAGCTGAATACTTTATATAAAGGATCCATGTACAACCATTATACATCCATAGCATTTACAAACAAATATATCCACAACATTCACAACCACATTCATATCACAACATTCACAAAAGGGGATTCTAGGCATAACCGTGCATGCATTCATCACATAAAATAGATTTTTAAAGGCGACATGTATGATATCATAGGTATATCTACATATATGTATATACATATTAAAATTGCAGTACTTTTAATGCGGGACATTCCCCATTACATAAATTTTTGACTCCCACGCAGACTATGCAGTGTACATAGGAGCAACGCCCCTATGCGGGGATCCCGCTGAAAGGTCTATGGAATTTTACTTCCGTGCACTTACAAAAATTAATATTTTCCATAGTCAACCCCGTCTGAAACGTCAAAAACATAAGCCTACGGTGTATGTAGTATACACATTAGCAGTTTTAAAATTCTCATCGTATGCAACCATAGAAAATAGTATACAATGATTCAATCATATCGAAACAAATCCAAATACGCCGTAGATCGACGCTGCTCTGATACCACTATTGTGTTTTGTGGAAGAAAACATGTGTGGCAGAAGCAACAAAATAAAATATATTTCCATGCAACCCGCAATAGGATCTCGTCGATAACAACGTATTAAGAAAGAGTGTTCGTGGGGTATACCTTGTCGCGGAGCAAGTCCGACGACGTCCCACTGCACGATGGTGTGCAACGCTCCTGGCTTACACGGATGGTACTTCTCTCCCATCCTCCGAACGCATCGTAGGAAGATCCAACGACACTCCTTTCTTACGGTGATGTATGCATGTATGGACGGTTGTTAATGTCCTCTAAATGCAGGCGTCTCAGTGTCTGCATCTCTACTTCGTCCACACAGATGGATTGGAACTCCACATCACGCTTCCTAAGCCGACATGAAGGAGTAGCCTTTGTGTGATGATGTGTTAGCATTGAGGTGCTCTCCTTTCTCTCATAAGGATGGTGACGGCTAGGGTTTACATACGTGAGCATAAACTAAAAAGCCTCTCTCAATATCTCGTAAAGATATCAGCCGTCAAGCCCCTTTAAATAGGAGATAAAAGGAAGCAGGGTTTCTCAAACCTTTCGACAAATAGAAAGACTGCATTAATTAAAACACTCATGGATTAATTAAATATTTTAGAATTAATTAATTAACCAATTAATCATATTAATTGATTAATTAATGTTTGACTCCATGCAATTGCTCGGGATAGCTCTATGGGCATACACACCAACATCATCATCATCATCATAGGTCATCTAGTCTACTACTAGTCTAACCTTTATCATGGCTCTAGTCAACTCTATTGACTATAACTATCGACTGAACATGCTCATTTATACTTGATGTTACATCTCTTTCTCTTAGGTTACATGAACACTCGTTGCCTTTCTACGTGTGGTAAAATTTTTCATATGTACATATACTTATACTTGAAATAAGTTTTCTCCAACCTTAAAATGGTGATGGAAACAACCATACTCCATTTGAATGCAATTGTAGAGGTTACATGAATGTACTGAAATATAAGGTTTTCGACTATGATTGAAATTGTTGCATAATTAAATAGAGAAATTTGTCTATATGAATCTCACTAATTATTAATGAATTGTTTATCTAAATGGGTGGTACATAAATGTTAGATACTATCTTGGATTTTGTGAATAATATTTGCTTGATATCTCAGTAAAGAGGGTGAAACCCTAGATGAGTGAAAAGTTGGAAATTTGTGAATAGATATTGTGAAATCCATTTGAAGTGCTTTTCTTGACATCATAGACTTTATTTATTTGCTGTTATTCTTGATGCATGATATCTCAGTGAATGGTGAGGAAACCCTAATTTAGCTCAATTGTAGGATTTCATATATATGTTTATTGTATATGAATTGTTGAAAGCAGTCTTTCTTTAGTGAATGTTTATGACACATTATGTAACGACCGACAAACAAATCATTACTAATTAAGCGGAATTAAACATAAACAGCAGATTAACAAAAATCACTAAAAATTAAAACCATTTTACAAAGAAATCCATTTCAAGGAAAAACTCTTACTGAAAGGTCCAAAACCTTATATACATCATTGTTCACATTGTACATACCATGTACATCTTCATCTCGAGTGTTACATATAATAGTTTCTTTGCCGAACTATACACAAGCAACATAAAACATCAAGGCATACAAGCCAAAATCTCAGATCGATCATAAAACCACTAAATACTAACTCCAAGGACCTGAGAGTACAGAGACGACACATAGGACTTCTATCTACAAGATACGACAGACAGTACACTCAACCTGAGCTCTTACTGCTGTCTTAGCCATTGTTCCTCCTCTACAGAAAGATTCTTCTCCACCTCGTGCATGTCCACAAAAAAATTTGTGGATCCCACGGGGTGAGACAGTTGTCCCAGCGAGAGATATAACTCTCCGCCGACCATATTATTATCACAGATTAAGCATTTATAAACTGAGCAGAGGTTCTTTCTATATTAACAGGTAGGATAATTCACTATATGAACAAAATGAAGTACTCTCCTTTCTTAAGGAGAACATTATATCTACCCATGGTAGAGTTATAAATCATCTATCTGCTTTGCAAGGAATGTAAAGAGCATAAATAACATCTATCAACTAAGATGTATAACTGAAGTACACATCAATCAATGTTTTCCATATTCAATCCTTAAGCAGATATGCTACTCGACTGATTACATTTTACAATCACACTTATGCCCTGAGGAGATGAGGTATACCACTCATACTCCAACCTTCGGTTGCGAAACCCAAAGTCGGTGCCATACATAGGTCATCTAACAGAGCCAGTTGCTACGACCTCCCATGTCTCGGTCAGTGCGAGACCACAAGCAGGACTATGTCAACTGCTTATCGTAGCTTACCAGGGTATATTGGCAACTACTACAGAGTTATAGTGTCAGCTGCCTCTCTTCGGAATCAAGAGATTTTATGTTTATCTCCACATCATCCGGCATTCATCATCATCATTGGGAGATTCATGATACATCCATCTCAGCCTTTATAATGAAGGATTGATAGATCTCGTGTTTATCTCACATCAATCCCACATTAGGGCATAAGATATTTGCACCCATCACCCCCACATATTCAACAATATACGTTCATCAGGAGATCCCATAGGAAAACTGGTTTCACCATCACCAGCTACTGACGATGATGGATCTATGGCCAGGGCACTACATAATAAGATTCCAGTTGATTAATTAAGTGCATTACCATATTCTTTTAGCATCAGTCAAGTTTCAAACAAGAATTATTATAACAGATGCTACAAAGAAAGGTGTAATACATTTATCAAGTACTTTCAAAATCTTTAAAACACATGATACTTGGGATCTTAGTCCCTTATCACATTACTGGGAATTCTCATCCCTTCACATCATCATTATAATGATTACTGGATCTGGGTATTCAAACCCTTAGTTCATCACAGAACATTGTTACCACTTATCAGGTAACTAATACCTCTAGGTCCTCAGACCAAGGTATACATGGTACTTGTTATACAAGCATCTCACATGGCTCACAAGGCCCATTAAGTATCTTGTCACCTCTCACTAGGAGACAACTTATTCACATGGCTCACAAGGCCATTGCACATCTTGTCACCTCTCACTAGGCAATAACTTATTCTCATGGCTCACAAGGCCATTACACATTATACTTTTTATACAAGTATTTAACATGCCTTACACGGCTTATGCAATAAGAGAATTACAACCTTCCCATCATTGGGGTTAGGGTTTCCCCTTTATAACCGATTAGGGTTTAATGTTCATTTTATTTATCCAAACCCTAATTTATTGCTCCACACATCTAGGAGCATATATTGATATCATAAGTATTCAATCATACTTATTTATTCTCATCATTTATCATTAAATGATCATGAACACAAGGTATGAGTTTCTCTCTCATCCTTACCAGAATATTGTTTACATCATACTTATTAACTTGGATTAACCCTTTCTCAAGGTATGTTAGCCTACACTTATCAAAGTGCATTAATCTCATTACATCTCAACGTAACAATTGACATGACACACTTCATGTGTTACTCATCCAAGTATATTGGATTTAAGGTGCATCAACCTTGAAGTGCTGGATGTGATATATATCATGTCTTGATGTATCACTTCCCTCATCACTTTTAACATACATAAGTTCATCAACTTATGTTGTATTAGGGTATTTCCCATCCTAATACTTTATGCACTAACCTATCACATTTATCATGTAGTGTACATTTGAATTGTCCAACCATCATCAATTGATATGGACTCATTTCAAGCTGAGGTATTATTGATGTAAAGTTGTCCATTATCAATTACTTCATGTGTTTCACCTTTTTTTTTAATATAAGTCGGGAGGTAATATTATTCATCCTACCCTCCCCGTGTAGGCGAAATCTCCAAACATGTACATCTCCTGCTCATATACACGCAGGTGTCTTCTCATCAAAAACACCCATAAACCATGTGGAACATATAAATCACCCCCTTACAACCAAAGCACCGAAAGCAAAAAAAGAAAGGAAACCCGCATTATCCAGTCCCCTTATCAACCTGAATGTAAGGTATATTACGTCTCTCCATCATCAACATACCCTTAATCCTCTGTGGTAAGTGTTCTGGAATCGAGCATATAAACACATCCTCCATAATCTTTCCCCAAGGTATTAGCCACACCATTACTTGGTATTATACTCATCACTCCTAAGAGTGTTTTGCATATGTTCACCATATCAGGTTATAGGTGTATAGACACCACCATATCGGGCTAAAGGTGTTTGTATGTGTTACTCATGTCGTGCATAAGGTATTGAGCCATCACCATGTCGGGATAGAGGTGCATTCAATCACCATATCGGGTGGCTCACCATCTCGGGTTGGCCGTGACGGGTTAGGGTTTTCCATATCGGGCCCAACCCAATATACAAGTCGATAGGAGTGTAGGGCACCAAGCCATATTGGGCTACACCATCAAACATTAGGTTGCAACACCCATGTTGGGTTAGGGTTGATTGTGATGGGCACATGGTACATATATGTGTCGCCCTTAATGTTTAAGGGGTATCAACTCATCGCCATGTCGGGCTACCATTTTGTCTAGGGTTGTGTATCGTGCAACCCTATCGTGCAAGGTCATGTATCATGCAACCATGTCGTGCAAGGTTGTGTATGCCTCATGATACTAAGTACTAATGATGTATTAAATGATCATATCGTGCAATAGCACTGTTACTCTTCACTTATATCGGGTTACCCAAATTAGGGTTTCTTGTCAACTTACAAGTATATAATTAACCCTTGTATCATACATGGAGTCTATTCTAGACTTCCTACCGTGCAAGCATCTTGTGCAAGCATATTGTGCAATATCTTATGCAAGACATATCATGCAAACATCTTGTGCAAGATATACCCATATCGGGTTAGAACTACTTGTATATATGCTTGAACCCGATATCACTTTTACAAAGTGACACCATCTTATTCAAGCTCTAGACCTTTGTTCTAACTAATATAATTCATGGCAACATGTCTAAGAAACTACTAGAACTCATAATTTCATCAACTATTTCAAGAAATTTCGAAATTAAAAGTATTTCACTAATTATAGCAATTTAGGTGAAGAATAATAACATGGTTGAGTTCAAGGTATATAACCCGCCTTAAGAACAACTTCAAAGCTCCAAGCTCCAAAGCTCCACGTTCCTAAGGTTGAAGATGACTTATCAAAGGTCCAAGGCTCGTTCACAACTCCTTCATATACAAGGAATCACCATGGATAAGCTATTGGTGAAGAAGAAAAGAAAGGAAGATCAAAACCCTAAAATCATGCTTCAATCCAAGGTTGAAGATGATCATGGCCTCACCTTAGGGTTAATATTTGAGCTCCTGAGCACCGTGGTCGACACCCTACCACTCTTAGGCAATATGGACTTCCTCTTGGCCGATACAACTTTGCTTGTGGTCGTTATCTCACTCTCATGGCCGATATCTCACTCTCATGGCCGATATCACCCTTCTTGGCCGATATCATCCTTCTTGGCCGATATCAATAAGGCATTGTGGATGAGGTTGAACAGGGGATTAAGACATTGACCGATCATGGGGAAATCCACCCAACAGTAGAAGATGAATGCGGCGAGGGAGATCCGCTTGCAGTAGGAAATGTATGTAGCCTGTAACAATGGTTGTTGTTCTTTGATAATTAGCCTTTTCTCTGCTGGTGGCGTCAAATAATAGGATTCTTATGGAATTACCAACCGTGATCCTTTGTCCATGTCGGCATCCTTGGCGTCGAAAGTCACAAGAATCATCCGAATACCAAGTTAGGATCTTTATATCTCACAAGGAACTCCTTGTCAATTTTTTTATCACAAGAGAACAATTTTTGTCATCAATGGATTAAAGCTAACAATACAAGCTACATACATTTCATACTGCAAGCGGATCTCCCTCGCCGCATTCATCTTCTACTGTTGGGTGGATTTCCTCATGATCGGTCAATGTCTTAATCCCCTGTTCAACCTCATCCACAATGGCTATTGTTATTCGTCTTCTGGTATATCTCAAAAGGATCAAAAGAATAAATTCACATCTGCATTGGCGTCAATCAACCCATTAGTCCACTTGTACATAAGTTATATAGATATCTCCTTTAATCTATCATATATATGTTAGATTTTATTTAAACATTTCTGATTTTATTCCTTTGATCTTTTATGAATTGTGTATTCTAGTAATGCATTGCATGTATTATGTCTAGTTCAGAATTGACATGCACAATAATACAATGTTAAACCAATCATATGTACTCGATTTACAGGAACTGAACTGAAGATCCTGGAATATAAGTTCGCTAAAAATACAATGAACCACTCAGATCCTAAGCAAAAAAGAAAATCAGATTTGGCACGAAGCTGTAGAGTATGCTCTATGTGTAAGTTTTCTTTTTCTTAGGATGGGGTATGTAAAGTTTTATTATGTGGCGCCATACATTTGAAACTGAAAAATGGTAACGAGTATGAATTCAGATTTTAGACATGCTTTCTTCACAAATGCAAACTCATCAAGGAAATTCTTTGCAAGATAAAGATGTAGAACCTCATTCAATTGGTGAAGCCAGATCAATTCTTGCTAAGGCTAATTAAAGCTATTTCTAACACTCCCCCTCAAGCTGGAGCATACACATCATGCATGCCCAACTTGGTATTCAGATAATTAAGGATCGAAGATATAAGTGGCTCGGTGAAGATATCTACCACTTGTTGTCCGGTGCGAACATGAGGAGTCTGTATCTTCTTGGAGAGTACTAAATCACGAACAAAATGATAGTCCATTTCAATGCGCTTAGTACATTCATGAAATACATGATTGTTGGCAATGTGGATTTCTACTTGATTATCACACATAGAGATAGGTGTCTTAACAGAAAGAATAGACACGACCCAATGTAATTCACAACAAGCATGTGCCACAGCTTGATCCTCAACCTCTGTGCTAGATCGTGCTACTACATTTTGCTTCTTGCTTCTCCAAGTCACCAAGTGTGACCCAATAAACACACAGTAGCCAGAGGTAGACTGTCTGTCTCCGACATCACCTGCCCAATCTGCATCTATATAGCCAGTGAGCTTTAACGGAGTATGTGTAGGACTTTTTCCCATTGAAGTAGGTAAGTCCCTTACCCAGTGATCCTTTAATGTATTGTAGGATCCGGGTGACTGTCATCCAATGTGACACTTTGGGAGCACTCATAAACTGGCTGACAACCCCAAGTGCATATGATATATCAGGTCGTATAACTGTCAAACAAATCAATTTTCCCACAAGGGCCACAACCCATCTATACTTTGATGTATCAGAAAAATCAGTATCTTGAACAATAGATATCTTGGCATGATAATCCATAGGCATGGAGACAAGCTTGCATTCTATCATACCTATCTTTGCAAGAAAGTCCAGAGCATATTTTCTTTGAGAAAGATTTATGCCCTTTTTGGACCATAGAACTTCAATCCCAAGAAAATATTGAAGATTGCCTGTATCTTTTCTTTAAAACCGAATCCACAGCCACTCCTTGAGGTGAAAAATGCCAGTGGAGTCGTCACCTATAATGACAATATCATCTACATAGACTGCCAAAATAATAGTGCCATTTGAAGATTTTTACACAAATAAAGAATGATCAGTGAAAGACCGTTTGAACCCAAATTGTATAAGAGAGACACTAAACTTGTCAAACCATGCTCATGGAGACTGCTTCAAGCCATATAAGGATTTCTTTAACTTGCACACTTTCTGACACTCCCCCTGAGTATCATACCTAGGAGGTTGCTCCACATAAACTTCCTCAAGAAGATCGCCATGAAGAAAAGAAATTTTAACATCTAGTTGAAGCAGTGGCCAGTCATAGTGAGTAGCAACAAAAATGAGAATCCACACAGAATTGAGCGAGCAACTGGTGAAGAAGTCTCAAATAAATCCACACCATGTGTTTGAGTATATCCCTTTACCGCCAACCGGGACTTCAGGCGATCAATAGTGCCATCGGGTTTATGTTTAATAGTATAAACCCGACGAAAACTCACAACAAATTTCCCTTGTGGAAGATCTACCAACTCCCATGTTGAATTCTCAGAAAGAGAAACCATCTCACTAATCCATAGCTTGAATCCAACCCTCATGTTTGGCAACTTCGGTGTATGACGGTAAAGGTGTTTCCTATCTCATCGATCCTTTGTCTGCCATAGAACCGACTTTTCCTGACTTCGATCACAGTGCTTGCAAAGGTCTCTCCGACATCGAACTACATCTCATTATGTCTCAGCTCTCAGCCGAGAAAGATGGGGTCGTATTCATGGCTCGAGACATCCTTGTAATGGCAGACACACTACGAGAGACTCTACAGGTTAAAGGATCCCTCTCCGTAAGCCTTATGGCCGCATACCAGTTTCTGCTTGGCCAAGATAACCCAACAACATACATGGCGTCCCCATATATGAAAGATGATCTTCTAAAGCTCAAAAACTTCGGCACAAATGACATGCTGATCTCCTATCTCCAGCACACAATGCCGAATTTCATCATGTTACCTTTTCTCTATCATGAGCACTGGATGCTCCTGGCAACAAATCTCCCAGAAGGAACAACCACAATATATAATAGTTCTGACAACCAGTACAACGCACGACAGAGAAACTACGTCGTGACACCGAAGACGCCAACAGAAGTAGTGGCAAAGGAATGCGCTGACAAGTTAATAGATTTTCTGAGTCAGCACACAAGGGTGTACGACAAAGAGCATTTTCACCACCCTTCCTCCTGCCACAAATGCCCCCAGTAAATTTGAAAATCAAATGACTGCGGCTTCCACGTCCTCTACTAGATGTACACCATCATCGTTCTCCAAAGACCAGTAGAAGAAATGACTGACGTGGACTACCACGCCCTACGAGGACAGTTCGCAGCCAACCTTCTTAATTCCCCGGGGGCAAATGCAGATCTACCTTAGCCTGCATCCCTTCTCCTAATTACTTCTCAACCTATCACTTTGACACTCTGAGGACAGAGTGAGTGATAAGTTAGGGGGGGTACATTAGACAAGGGCGAGGTACCATTTTTTTTACATCTTTCCTCTTTCTTCTCTTTTCTCTGTTTATACATTTTCCCTTTTTAACTTTCTTTTTAATTAACCCTTTCTTTTGAGTAGAATCATCCTCATTCAACTCTAGAATCATGTTAGTCCCCAAAAGTAAATAGCACTTAGACATTTAATGGCAATTTAATATGTCACTCCACTATTGATTTTCATGCTTTTGCTTCAATTCTTTATCTGACTCTCCACAGGATTAAATCAAGGCAGAAATAAGCCAAGCTCTCAAGGGTGAGAGGGGAATCAGGCAACTTCCAAATCAAGAAGTTCTGTAAGTGGACCACAAACCAAATAAGTGCATGTTGAAAAACTCTAAGAACAACTTTCCTCCCTTCAAAATAAAAGAGGCTTGGCCGCCCAAAATAAATTCCCAAACAAAACCCCAAAACCCAAGCCTGCGAGCTATCGAATAAAAGCCAGAGAGATGAATAAAAGCATGAGAGTTGTGCCATGAATAAGGATCTATATAAAGAACCGATGAAGGTTTCACCCGGACGACACATTCCGCTGCCCTCACAAAGGCAGATGTGTCGTGTCCGGTAGTTAAACCCTAAGGTATCCAAGTATATGAAAGGCTCATAAAGGACTCACCCGACCGGTACATTCAGCTGCCCTCATAAAGGCAGATGTGTTGTGCCCGGTAGTGAGATCCTAAAAGCATAGACAACCCCTCCCCCATAAGAAGGGGGAGTTACACTTCAATCCTTTAGCCAACCCTCACACCCTCTCCAGCTTCCAGTAGGTCTTTCAGAGAGGTATAAAGCTGATTAGAGTTATCAACATGCACATAATAAAGGTGGTCCCAATGCGAGCTACGAGATACGGAAAGAACCTGAGACCCAAGCAACTCTCAAAACCTGAAAGAGTCAAGGCAAGCAGTAAGACTTGATCTGACCTTAGAAGAACTCAGGTCAAGAATTGAAGCAAGAGTATGGAAATCCTAACTAAATAAAATCGCCTCGCCATTACATGTCTCAGCTCTATCTAACTTGAGGACAAGCTAGACTCTAAGTTAGGGGGGTGATAACCTCCTATTTTAGACGATTATCTCGATCTTTTTCTTTAGTTTTCCATACTCTTTCTAAATTAAACATATACATAATCCCAAATTTACCCTTCTTTGTAAATATACCATCAGACTAACTTTTCCCTTTCATATATGCAGAAAAACACAAAAAAAAATCATAAAAGAACAACTCAACCTCAAGACCAATGGATTCAAACGGTCCCAAGACCGCATGAAGCCAATCGGTCTCGAGACCGCATTGAGTCAAACGGTCCCAAGACCGCATGAAGCCAACCGGTCCCGAGACCGCATGGAGTCAAACGGTCTCAAGACCGCATGAAGCCAACCGGTCTCAAGACCGCATGAAGCCAACCGGTCTCAAGACCGCATGGAGTCAAATGGTCTCAAGACCGCATGAAGCCAACCAGTCTCGAGACCGCATGGAGTCAAACGGTCCCAAGACCGCATGAAGCCAACCGGTCTCAAGACCGCATGAAGCCAACCAGTCTCGAGACCGCATGGAGTCAAACGGTCTCAAGACCTCATGAAGCCAACCGGTCCTGAGACCACATGGAGTCAAACGGTCTCAAGACCGCATGGAGTTCAAACGGTCTCAAGACCGCATGAAACCAAACGGTCTTGAGGCCCCAAACGGTCTTGAGATCCAAACGGTCTCAGGCCCAAACGGTCTTGAGATCCAAACGGTCTCAGGCCCAAACGGTCTTGAGGGCCAAACGGTCTCCAAATCGTTTGGACTTCACTTAAGGCCTATAAATAAGACCCTAAGGGTCCTCCACCAGATATTAAGTTTCAAATGTCCAAAGGCTGCCTCAATCATTCCAGAGCTCTTGCTACTTCCATCCTCCACCTTGGGGCTGCCGGTCTGAGACCCATACTCCATCTTGAAGCTGCTCTCTCCTTCTTCGCCAAAGAAGGTGGGAAGGGGAGATCTCATCATCGAGCAACCTTTGAAGACCGGTGGATCGTTGTTCTCTCTCCAAGGGGTTGACTTTCCTCTCTCTTTCATGGGGATGATGCTCTCTCTCTCTCTTCTTGCCTCCTTCTTTGTCCTAGTCATGAGCGAGTAGTCTCTCTCACTAGGGTGCGGGGAGTAGCCCTGCTACCCATGTTTTCATATCATGCAAATGTAATCCATAGATTGTAATATAGAGTTCTTATCTTTTCAGTTCGACATCAAACGATTAATGAATGCATGTTGCTTGATCTCCAACTTGTGTTATCCTTTATCTTTTAGTATGAATTGTCTACGTTTGTACTATTAGATTCGAAACTCGTTTGTATGTTGGTTCTTGGTGCATGTATCCACCATACATCTGTTTCGGTATCTAGAAGTGTATTTTAAGAAGTGGAGTAAACTCACTATCATCCGTTGCACTTTCATACTATGAAATGGAATCAGTTGACGTATGGAAGTGCAACCTTGGTATGTTGAGGAACGCACTTTGCGAAGGGAATGATGCAAAGTAATGTGACCATTTGTTCGGAATGGCTGGCGTTGCAATATTCCCGCACTTCTCATAGTTAGTTCTCCGAAAGGAAGCTAAGTCTACAAAGATACTAACTGACTAGACTCTTTTTGTAGGTTATGTTTTTCTTTGCATGTGTTGATCCATGTGTAGTGGCGGTGAAAAACCGATCACACCCTAGTGACTTTTATCATAGTTTAACTCCTTAGATTTACTTGCTCTCTTTACTTTACTTGCACTTAGCTTAAAAACAACCAAATCAACCTTTCGATCTAAATACCAACTATTGAGTGATTAAGTGAAATTCCAACGTTTTCCATCTTGTTGGCAACAATAAGACCATTGTCTCGAGGATTCGACCCTTAACTATATTACGATAAGACTTCCACGTATCTAAGCATACGTGGGTGGAGTTCTCTATCTAGTATAAGCAAGGCTAAACTTAAAGACTTACTATCTTTAGGATTTTTAGTGGTGCACGCAATTCCACGCGAGTGGAAGCTCCATCACGGTCTCAAACCGTTTGGAGACCTGGGTGGTTTCAAGGTCAAGCTGTGTTATGCAATTGAAGGTTCAAGTGGTCAATCCAATTAGATACCTAATGTAATTGAAGGTTCAATTGGTTAACCCAATAGAGAACCTAATGCAATTGAAGGTCCAATTGAATAACCTAATTGAGTACCTATTGCAATTGAAGATTCAATTGACCAATTCAATTGGATACCTTATGTAATGGAGGTCCAATGTGATTGAATCACTTGAGAATCAAGATGATGCTGATTAGTAATGATAGTCAATGAAGGTACAAAGGTTTAAACCCTATTAGTACCTAAGTGGTTAGTGCCAATTAAGGGATGAAACCTAATTGCTTATAGGATCAATGACTTGGTACACTATGATAATCATAGTTGTATGCAATTGATTGATGGATTGATGTGACCTAATCAAGTTGAGGTGATGATAGCATGAACTCATTTATGAATATGATTCATGTGATGATTAAGGGTATGATCTTTAAGTAAAGAGATCATGAAACCCTAATCACGAATATAAACCCTAATCGATAGGATTATTGAGTTGAAACCCTAATTGAGGATGATTCCATGTAAAACCCTAGTTGAGGGTGATTCCATGAGAAACCCAAGTTGAGGGTGATTCCATGTGAAACCCTAGTTGAGGGTGATTCCATGAGAAACCCAAGTTGAGGGTGATTCCATGTGAAACCCTAGTTGAGGGTGATTCCATGAGAAACCCTGGCTAAGTATTAACATCACATGATGTTCTAATACTATGTTGTGATGAGAGGCCCTGAGAAGGGTGAAGGTATATGAGACTCTAATGTGAAGTCATAATGCATAAAGCCCTAATCTTGGGCAATATGATAATGAATTATAACCCTAATTTTAATTAGGGTATAAAGAAATATTAATGATGAAATAGAAGGAATGGCCTTATAAAGGTGAAACATTCCATGTGGTTGACTATATACAACCTAAGTATAAGCAATGTCTTTATCATTAGACAAGTCCATACCATTAAAGATAGTTGGACAATTCTAATGTGTGGCCTTTACATTATATGCTAAAGGTGAGAGATTAGTGGTGGAATGTATTAAGAGGGAAATACCTTAATACAAGATAAGATGGATAACTCAACAGAGTTTGAAATGATGAGAAAGTGATACATCAAGATATGATAGTTATCACATTTAATAGTTCAGGGTTTATATACCTTGATGTACTTCAAATCTTATATGTCTGAATAAGAAACATATGGAGTGTGTTATGCAACTATTACAATGAAATGTAATGAGTTGTTGCACTTTGATGAGTTTTAATCAATGTACCTTGAGAATGAGGTTAAGCCCAAATGATGAGTATGATATAGTCATACCATGATGAGGATGAGAAATGAACTCATACCTTGAATTGATGATCATTAATGCTATATGATGAGAGTAATGATCTTGAATAACCATTTATGATACCTTTGAATGCCCCAGAGGTATGGAATAATGAATTAAAGGTTGGATAGATTATATAATCATGAAACCTTAATTAATGAGAAATGGGGAACCCTAACCCTAATTTGGGTAAAGGGAATGAGAAGCCCTATTTGATAGTAAACACTAATTCCTGGGAAAGGAATAATGGTGTTACTATTGTATCACATGATGTGATGAATATCTTGTATGACTGTTATCATGTCTAAAACCATGTAGGTATTTTGACATGATGAACATAGCCAGGTGTGAGCTTTGATGTTTATTCGATAAGTGTCAATTGGCCATATGTGCCATTATGTTTTTGTTACTTAGAAAGAAGTAACAAGATAATTATGGGCTTGTAAGCCTTTGTTTTAATTATTTCCTAGTGAGAGGTGACAATATGTGTAATGGCCTTGTGAGCCATGTGATAATTTGTTTCCTAGTGAGAGGTGACAAGATACTTAATGGGCCTTGTGAGCCATGTGAGATGCTTGTACAACAAGTATCATGTATACCTTGGTCTGAGGACCTTGTGGTATTAATTACCTGATAAGTGGTATCAATGTTCTGTGATGAACCAAGGGTTTGAATACCCAGATCCAGTAATCATGATAATGATGATGTGAAGGGATGAGAGTTCCCAGTAATGTGATAAGGGACTGAGATCCCAATGTCTTACAAGAACTGAGAAGTACATTGCTGAATATAAGTACATGTTTCTTTGTAGCAGTTGTCTTAATAAGTTATGTTTGAGAACTTGACTGATGCTAAAATAATATGATAATGTACTTAAATAATCAAGTGAAATCTATTCATGTAGTGCCCTGGCCATAGATCCATCATCGTCAGTAGCTGGTGATGGTGAAATGGGTTCTCCTGCGGGTTAATCCGGAGCGTATATTGTTGAATATGCGGGGTTTCTCCTAGCCAAAAATAGGAGGATTAGAGTGCAACTTCGGTTGTAGACTCAAGATGTGTATAAGAGCATGGTGAATAGGCCCATGGCTCAGTGTGATAGAGCATGAATGCGTTCATGGCTCAGGGAGCACGGTGATTCCATGTGTATAAGAGCATGGTGAATAGGCCCATGGCCCGTGGCTCAGATATACTAGCGCCAAGACCTATACCAACGCGGGCTAGAGAAAGGGTAGCCTACGGGAGCTAACCCTGTGACTGAGGTCACTTAAGAAAGAGACTGCGGTCCTACTTGTTTTCTCGCACTGACTGAGACGTGGGAGGTCATGGAGTCCGGCTCTTCCATTGACCTTGTATGGCACCGACTTTGGGTTTCGCAACCGAAGGTTGGATTTGAGCGGTACGGCTCACTTCCTCAGGGCTTAAGTGTGATTGTAAAATTTAATCAGCCGTATAGTATGTTTGTTTAAGGATTGAATACGGAAATTCATTGACTGATGTTGTATTTCTTTGTGCATTCCTTAGTGGATAAATGTTATTTATGTTTCTTTATATTCTCTGCAAAGTAGACAGATGAATTATTTATCTACCATGGGTATATGCAATGACTTCCTTGATAATAAGATATTATCTTATTCTATTCTATGATGAATAATTCTGCCTGATAATGTAAAAGTAACTCCTGCACAGTTTTAATTTAATAAATTACAATAACAATGTTTTGGCGGAGAGTTATATCTCTCGCTGGGGAAATTTTCAATTGTCTCACCCCCGTGGGAAACATTTTTAGGTATGAATGGAAGGCAGAGCAGAAACCCTAGAACAGGGAAAGAGCAGTAGCAACAGCAACAGCAGGGACAACAATAAGATCTCAAGTGGAGATTTTATATGTCTAGTCATATGGATAGTAGTCCTATGTGTCATCTCTGTACTCTCAGGTCCTCGGAGTTTTAAATGTATCAATATGAGTTTTGGCTTAGTGCCTCGAAGTTTTTATACTGCCTGTGTATAATTGTTAACAGGGCAGTCAATGTTGTAATCCTTAAAAAGGAATGGTACAGGTTGTGTACTTGTGAACCAGGATGAATTTGAAATACTTTAGTTCTTGGTTAAAGAGTTTTACTATGAATGGATCTCTTTGAAAAAGTTTTAATTTTTAGTGTTTTTCAGTAATCCGCTGCAAATAATCCGCTTCTGCTTAAGTTAATCTTGTTTTCGCAAGTCGGTCGTTTCAGTTTCACATAGCAAGGAAATCAATATGGATAACATAAGTATTCATTCATACTTATTTATTCTCATCAGTCACTATTAGATGAATTATCAACACATAGCATGAGTTTCTCTCTCATCTTTGCCAGAATATAATTACATCATAGTTTATAGGTTTGGATTAACCTTCTCATAAGGCATGTTAGCCCACATTCAACAGGGTATATTACATCTCAATGTAACCATTGACATAACACATCTCATGTGTCATTCATCCAATTATCCTGGACTTATAACTCATCAAGGTATACTAGCATTGGGGTGTTGGATGTGATATCTATCATATCTTGATATATCACTTCGCTCAACACCTTATCTTACTTGAGTTCATACACTTAGCTTGTATTAGGGTATTCCACATCCTAATACTTTATGCACCAGTTCATCACATTTATCATGTAAAGTATTGGTCATTATTCACTCACTTAGATTACACAACTGTTGCCAATACTATGGACTCATCCTCGAGTTAGGAACTTTTAATATGAGGATATTCATTATCAACCTCTCTAGGTGTAACATTTGTCATAACATTAATCACTATTCCATTATTAGGAATAGTATTCTCCATATTTATAATTTGAGGATCCACATAGCATATTCCATACATTTATGGATTTCACATAGTATTACTCTTCAATAGAGTTTCATATAATCATCCTTATATATCAGGGATTCACCTAGTATTATGTGAAATTAGGTTTTCACAACACATCACCCAGTGATAGAACTTCACATAGGATTAGTAGCACAACCCTATATTAGGGTTTCATATACCTTTATCCCATTTCAGGGATTAGGGTTCACCATTCACATCCATGTGGGGTTTCTCTTTCCTCATACCCAAATTAGGGTTAGGATATACAATTCCCATTAAATTAGGGTTACACACATAACATCACTCTAATTAGAGTTACACACATAGCATTGCTCTAATTAGGGGCATAGCTCATTGATTAGGGTTTCATGATCTCATTATTATGGATCAAACCCTTATCACATAGTTTACTCATAATGAGAGAATTACGGATTTGTTATATAATCATTCATCCCTCTCAATCTCTCTCTCATCCTCTTTAGGATGTTAACTACTCCAAGATTAATCTAGGTCAACTCTTCACTTGAGTGGACATAGCTAGGGTTAACCTTCACAATCATCATGGGTCTACATCTTTAATAATCACATAGCTGATTGACCTTTGATTATACTAGATGTCCAAATGGTCTAATCAATTAAACCATCAATTATATAAGGAATTCAAAAGAATTGACCAATTAAACTGTCAATTCCACAAAGTGATCAATTGGGTTAACCATTGAAATCTTCAAATACATTGAGTATCTAAATAGGTTCACCATATTGGACCTTCAATTACATGAGGTATTCAAATGGATTAACCATGTTGATCTTCACAAAGTTAATTACTTAGACCCTCAATGATCTTGGTTCTCATACATCATTTGGTTGAAAACCATTTGAACAAGTTGTACTTGAAATCGATTAGACAAAGTAGGTATTGAACACGTTTGCACTTTGGGTCTCCAAACGGTTTGGGATCGTTTGGTCCCAAATGGTCTTGAGACCGTTTGGTCCAAACCTCCTCAAAACCGCATGGACCAAATATGGTCTCAACCGATCAAATCAATTTAGGGTTCTCAATGTTGATTCCTTCAATCATTGAATTCATGTACCCAATCATCAATTGGACCTATCATCATACTTCAATTGAGTTAAATAGGTTAACCTACAGCTGATTTAGCCCTCAATTGACCCTCAATTAGTCATCAACTAGGGTTTGAATCAATTGAATTAGGGTTTGGAATCAATGATTCTTCAACACTAATCAATGCAAGATTAGTTACTTTGAAACCTTTGAACCATCATCCAAATTGAACATGACCTGACCCCAAACGGTCTTGAGGTCGTTTGGATGACCTACAAACGGTCTTGAGACCGTTTGCCCATCATATCATCAAAATACAAGTCAACCAATTAAGGTTTGGATCATTGGATTGATCACCAAATCAACAATTGATTACACTTTAACTTAGTAACATTGGATCATCAATTGCTTAACCATACTCACCCCTAGACCTCCAAATGGTCTTGGGTGACCTCCAAACGGTCTTGAGACCGTTTGGATGAGATCCAAACGGTCTTGAGACCATTTGGCTCATCCAACCCTTGGATTCTAGTGAAATTTCATCAAGGTTTGGTCCATTGAGTCGATCAACAAATCAGCAATTGATTGCTTTGTAACTTGGTAACTTTGGACCTTCAAATAGGACACCATACTTAACCCTAGACCTACAAACGGTCTTGGGTGATCCCCAAACGGTTTTGAAACCGTTTGGGTCAATCAACCCAAAACATCATCTCAATCACTTACAAAATCAGCACTTAGCCGATTAGGGTTCATGCCATATGTTTGGATCTTCAAACACTTAACCATACTCAACCCTAGACCTCCAAACGGTCTTGGGTGATCCCCAAACGGTTTTGAAACCATTTGGGCTAATCCACCCAAAATCTCAAATCAACTCATTGGAATTTCAGCACAAATTTCAATTAGGGTTTACCCAATTGATTAGCCTTTAACTCATGATTCCTTGGGAATTAATCCATAAAATTTGGTGAATCATTAACCAACATGAATAGGAACAGGAATCTCAAACGGTCAACCCTTGGTCAACCCTCTCAAATGGTTTTGAAACCGTTTTCCCAAAAAGTTAAAATACTCAAGTTGAAAATTAGCACTTAATCCAATTAGGTTTGCCTAATTGATTAGCCTTCAACTCATGATTCCTTTGGAATTAATCCATCAAATTTGGTGGGTTATCAACCAACATAGTTAAGAACAGGAATATCAAACGGTCAACCCTTGATCAACCCTCTCAAATGGTTTTGAGTCCATTACCCATTCAGTTTTGGACTAAATTACCCAATCGATCTTGAAGTTGAAACCCATTCGGGTTTGAGGTGAATTATCCATTGGATCTTGGGTAAAATTACCCATGCGGTCTTGAGTAATTACCCATGTGGTCTTGGGTGTATTACCCATACGTTTTTGAGTGAATTACCCATGCGGTCTTGGAGTCCAAATACTCCAAACTGTTTTGAACTCAAAAGTGTCCATTCGATTTTGCAACTAACTAAATCATGCGGTTTTGAAAACCGTTTGCTCATTCCCTTGGATAAGGTGTGTGCTTGTGATGATGTCATCATCATCAACCTGCAAACCTTCGAAATCTACAGCCATCTTCATGGCAATTGCATCAACTAATCAAGGGTATTACAAAAAGAGCAATTGAATCAATTGAATTGAGAAATTGAGTTCAATAACAATGAATATGGGTTCAAGTTATAAAACCCGCCTCCAATTGAGCTCCAAAGCTCCAAGATCACGGCAACAATGGTGGATGCAACTCCGTTCACTATTCCAAGGGTCGTCCTCAAGCTTTGAGTGAAAAGATTTGGTTAGAATTGAAGAGGGGATCGAGTTATGAAGAATTCATACATTGATTTTCGATTTTCACCATTGATTTAAGGTGAAAGGAGGTCAAGAACCTTACCAATAGGTTGGGGTTCGTCCTCCTGATCCTCCACATCTCCTTGGTCGTTTTCCAAGCAACGGGAAAGAAAGGAATCTGAAAAAGCCTTTGTTTTGGCTTGGAAAAGGTACTTTTATAAGAAAATTGATGAGAGAGAAAATTCTTTATAAAAGTCTTTTAATTCCAAAATTGTTGCCACCACTTCCCCCTTAGTTTCTTGCATGCAAGGGCATCTCTATCCCCACCGAGATCCCTTCTATTATCCATGAATTAAGGGAAAAGAAAATAAGCACCTTAACCCTTATAATAAGAATATCCATATTTGAATGGAAATTCTTTATCTTATAATAATGGTGAGTGGAATTTCACCTCCTTAGGATATGCTCGTGCCTTTGCAAGGCTTTAAGCTCATCCAAACACATCTGAATCCAACCATTTTAATTTTGTTTGAAGGCCCTTTAATTAATACATTCATTTTTGCCCTAAATTGAATTAGGGTTTCACTTAGGATTAAATCTTGATTATTTTAATATCAAGATTCTCTCTCCACCAACTTAATTCAAATGAGGTGCCCCTCTCATTTTTTTGCTCTACATGATGCCAAGAAACATTATGGAGCTTATTGAAGTGGTAATTTGCATATTGAACCCTAGGTTTTGGGTAAATTGCACATTACACCAAAACTAGGTTTTAATGCACAAGGATTGCTTTACAAGCTTAATCTTTTTTTTTAAATAAGTCAGGGGGGAATCTTATTCATCCCAACCCCCTCATATGGGCTAATCATCAACCAAAAAATACATCTCCTGCTTATATAAAAACACAGGTATTTACCCCATAAAAAAAAACCCCGCAACAACAAAACAAAAACAGCACCAACACAATTAGATAGTGACCCTTTTCTTAATGATATAAGGCGTATTCCTTTTCTCCATCAGCGCCAAACCCCGAACCTTCAGGGGGAGATTGCTAGTATCTGAGCAAACATAGGGTTCTACGAGCTGCTGTCCCCAGCGACCAAGCTCCTTAGCTGTGGCATTAACTTACTTATGAATCAGACTACCTGTGATCCCAGCTGCACATTGCTCATTTTTAATAATTCTAGCAGAGTGAACTGCTCTCCACGGGGCTTTGTGTTCCTCCCACAGATTGCTATATACATTGTAATCATCTACCTCCACACAGGAGGTATTAAGGTGGTGGTCCGCAGCCAGCTGTAAACCAACCAAGCACGCTTGGATATAAGCCACCATATAATCTTTCTCTTTCAGCCAAGCCCTGAAGGCGAGCACGATATCAGCTCTGTGGTTTCTCACCACTCCAGCCATCCACCTTCATCTACTCCCCATCGTCATCTTACTTCTCCCCGTGGTTATGTTCATCTTTAAGTTGTGAATGTCCGGTGGAATCCATCTTTCCAAGACGATCTGCTGCATATAAAAGTTCAGTTTCTCAAACTTTTCGTCCTCCATGGTTGTGATAAGATGTTGCTCCGCAGCCAGACCAAACAAGAAATTGACCATCCTCTTAATGATCTTATAAACAACTTGTTCCCATTCTCTGATGTAAGGGCTCGAGGTACCTTCATATCTTCTACAACATCTCAGCTTCCAGATGCTATGTGGGATGTATAGCACCATCCTTTTAGCCATCCAGGTAAGAAGTTTGTCATCCGATCCCCGGCTAAAAATGACAATAAGAGAGGCCATATCAGACAGGGACTCCATGCTTGTGATGCTAACAAATTTTGCCCAGAAAAAAGCGGCTATATCACTTCTGAAAAGTAGATGTTCTGTGTCTTCCTACTGCGGTATCTCACAGCAGTTGCATTTTGATAATCTTTTTTTTTTAATATAAGAGGTTCATTTTATTCATCTTGCCCCACAAGCAAGCCAAGTGAAATCATCCGCACTATAGAAAATCATCCGCGATTGACCCAAAAAAAACATCCCATAAGTCTTCTCCAGATAAAGAATCCCACTCAACCATCCTAACACCCATCCCTCCAAGCCAAGTATCTAAGCAGCCACTACTCATCGCCATCCTATGTGCTTTCTATCTCCAAGCCACCATCAACTCCTCAAGCCACCATCTCAGACTAGCTAGGGATCAAAGTTCCAATCATCAAGCTCATAATATGTCTTGCTCGCAAGTTCCTCACTATCAGGGTCGCAATCCAGCACTCCACCGGACGAGTGGTCAGAGTATCCATCAGCACTCCAAGGGTGCTCACTTGCGTGCCACGGATCCAGGAAATCTCCAAAGTAACGATGCCTCAAACGTCGACGTGCACCCGCGGAGTCCTGCACCCATCTCGTCACGAGGCTGGCCATGGCACCACCGATTATTTCTTTTGAGGAAGCAGACCCCGAAGCAACGGTAGTCACAGTCGTGGGCGGTTGAATCAGTTCAACCGTCTTGGACCATCGACATTCCCTCGCCAACTGGCCAGGCTTCCTGCAATGAAGACAAGTCGTAGCCGCTGTGCACTGACGCCTCCAGTGTCCAAGTTGAAGGCAGCGATGACACCGATCTCCCGCAGCAGGGCGATGCTTTTTGACCTTCTTCTTGGCCTCACAGTCACACGCTATGTGACCAGAAGCACGACACTAGAAACATACTAGCTCAGCCCGGCACTGGTGCCGCCAGTGTCCACGTCTCAAGCATCTGAAGCATGCACCTCCCTTGACCCGACGGTGACTCTGGCAGGGCTCGCGTAGCACAGCAACCGGCGATGGAACTGTCACTTGTTCATCTGCAGCTATCTCCCCCAATGACTCCATCATCGAGGGCACTCCCGAGAGGGGAATACAGAAAGACCCCACCCAAACACAGCCCTCAAATAAGCCATCATCGCCATCGACACCAGCAACTGTCTCTGGCGAAACGTCGACAACCTGGTGTGCATCATCTAGCTGCAAAGCTTCCACCACTGTATTTGGCATTTCCAGATCCTCAGGAAAAGTCTGACCCTCCGAGGGATCGCCGTCCAGGACACCCCTAACCCCACATGTAAGAGAAATAGGGAGAGAAGGTCCTCCGACCATGAGGGCCTCCGAAACTGTAGCTTTACTCACTTCCATCGAACCCGTCACAAAAGACCCCCTGCCCAAGGCAACATCACCACCATCATCAGGCGTCGTGGGTGAGGAGAGCTCCGTGTCAAGGTCCATCGCTTCCGCCTGAATCCATTGATCCCGTAGAGCCAGGAAACGGGCACGGAAGGGGGAGATAGAAGGGGCAGCGTCGTCGTCGCCCCTAATGCCTCCATCGGAACCGTTCCCACTGTCAGCCTCTGAATCCACCGCTGGCGAAGCCCCTTTCACCTCCCAATGCTCCTTTGCTTCCAGGAGTCGTGCCCTGAGGTCTGAAATCGAAGTCGAGCCACCTCCAGTCGCCGCCCAGCCATCTATCGTCTCCATTAGAGATTGTTCTTAGATCTGCCGCTTTCGAAGGCATCGAACGATGATCAGCCTCTCGCCTCATGCGAAGGGTGCGGATGGGAGGGGAGCCCCCCCCCTCACCGACTGCCACCCCTAGGGTAGGGTCGCCCTAGCGATCGCCACAGGGAAGAGACGCTCCGACTCCCGTTGCCTCCCGTTAGTAGCATTTTGATAATCTTGGTGCCCAAGCTTGTGAAAACCATACCACTACATCATATTCATTCCTATGATGTCTCAACATCAGAGGAACATCTTATCATGCAACATTTGCAATTTAACCCCTCAACTTGGGTAATTTGCACTTTAGTCCAAAATAAGCAAATATTGCTTCAACATTGTTCAAAGGGGACCAAAATTGAAACATAAGTTTCTCATGAGCCTGAATTACTTTTCCCAAGATAAGATTAAGTATCTACTCAACCTTATTAGGCAAAACATCTAGGATTAACACATAACCCAGGTCAGGGGTGTTACAGTTTCCAACCTTAATAATGATTTAAATCCTATGATCACACTATTTATATCTTAAGATCACCCTTGATACATGACTAGTGACCTTGATAATCCCAAATTTTGAAAATTTTGAAATGATGACTATGTTGACTCTCTCGATTTATGACTTAGGGTTTAGCTCTCATGAGGACTAGGGTGGGACCTTCCATTGATTGTAAGCACAAAATTATGATAACGAAATTATGACATTTGTCTTAAATTGTTGAAATATGAAATCTTGATCATGGATGTATAATCCCACCTAGGTCAATGTAAAATCTAGGACTCTAAAATATTGGGATTGAAAGTCATGCTATACCCTTGATTCAATACCTATATTCGTTTGACCAAAAATTCAGATCTCTCCAAATTTGCGATCCATAGGATGGTCTCTCCCAATTTGTGACTCTCTTTATGATCTTTATTAATTGATGAACATTATGACTATGATTAGTGTTGATACCAATTTTGTTATGATACCTGATTTGAAATCCCAATATCGATATTTGGATAATTCAATTTTTGAGGACAAAATTCTTTTTAAGGAGGGAAGAATATGTTGAAGTGTAACTTTCCACATTTATGATCTATATTACAATTATGCTCTTATATTATCTAGTATTTCTCAAATTGGCATCACTTCATCACTCTAGTGATTATGAAAGGGTTTTAGACACCTAATAGTAATTATGATGCCAAAATGTCATAATATATACCTTGTGACATCAAAACCTAGCTTGAACCCTATTGTTACTCAACTAATTGAATTGAGTGACCTAACTACATGATATAGCCCTTAAACTTTTTCTAGATGTAAAGGGGACTAATATGGAGCTGAATTTAAAATCTCATTTGAATTGAAGCTTTTGACTAAAAGATATAAAAATTAGAAGAAATAGCCTAGAAATACCCAACATACCTAATTTCTACCCAATTACCTAGCCTATTTGGACCCGGACTCGCCCTGGGGAGTCATCTCTCCCACCCAGATTCTTTGGGTGTTCAAGCATATACTGGTGCTATATTTCAAAAGACAAACCTTCACTTTCTACTAGTCCTCACTTCCTCAAAATTCGTTCTTCTGATCCAGATTCTCCTCCTCTACCCAACAACCCCTAACAACCCCTCTCTGTTTAAGAAACACCCAAACGATGGAGGATTGGGCTAGAAGGAGGAGATTCCCCAGCTAACCCTAGACCTCCTCAAACCCATTTAAAGACCTTAGTAGCTCTGTCACCCTCTCTTTATCCATACCTTCCTCTTAATTGATTGTGAGAAATCTCTCTCTTCTCCACCCTTGAGCATCCTTCTTTGCCTGAACCTATGAGCATAACTTGTCATTTTGAGCTCCTCCCACCAATTACATGCTCCTCCACAATCAATCACCCACGACAGAGCCTTCCTAAACACTTGATGAAGCTGCAATGCCCTAGAGTGTCCCAATGACAAACCACCTCCACCCAACATGGACACTCACTGAAAGGCATCTATAGGTATCCACAGAGGAAGCAAAAACCAGGAGACAAATCCCAGAAGGATCATAGAGATACCTAGGATCTCACATCCCTTCCATTTGAGGTATAAACTTAATCTCATGCTTGTCTGATAACCTACATATTGAGCCACCTTCACCATGCTCTGATGTACCTATCGACCCCCGGTTTTGGACATGGTTTTCATGACAAACTCGACTCGTTGACATTGGCAAGGTGCTGCGACATCAACCAAGACTTCAATCCACCTTCACATGCTTTGCCCTTTGATTCTGGCTCTTAGATTTCCCCATGTTAGTTGTGTAGGCCATGGAGTGGGATTGTGATGGAGTGGGAACAATCAGGAGGGTGATATTACCCTTCTACCCTGATATTCACAATCTTTAATTATTATCCCATGGAACTTTTTGTCCTTTGTGCCCCTGCTCTGACCCATGTGAGCCCAGTTTGGCTCATGGGTTAGGACGAGGATTCATAGAGATGAATATCTCCCCTTATCCTTAAAGCTAAGCTAGCATTTCTCTTTTTATTTTCATTTTTATTGTCTAGAAATTTTTTGGTTGGTCCATCTTGTTAAAGTAGCTAGTAAATAGCTCGGTTATCAGAAAATGCCAAGAAGTATTGATCTTCTAAAGAAAATGCCTAGTTTAACATGAAATCATTACATTTCCATGTTACAATAAGATTTGACGATGATGTTAAATATCTCTTTTTGACATCTTAATTAGGTTTTTCTATTGATAATTCAGACCCTAATCTTTCTAAAAGCCTGATTTATATGATATATAATTACATAACAACATTATTTTTACTTTGATTTTATATTGATGACTAGATCATATGATTATATGACATATTTTTACATGAAAATGACTAAATGATCTATTATCATCAATCCCTATATTTTTCTACACATCAGATCATACCTAATTCAAAATATCAGACTCTAATCTCAGTCTTTTGACTTTAGATTGGTACCTTTAATGACTGAAGGGCAACAAATTCTATGAGAATAATAATACATGAGTGAATGTCCTAATAGATCATTAAAGAAAGGAACCATATATATTGATACATGGTTGTTCTCATGTTGTTCCAGGATACTCTTACCAACATGTTAATTTGGACATTGCTAATACTCTAGACTCCAAAGGAGGTACGCTATTATATACTTCCTCTTTAAACAAACTAGTGGTATTGATGATATTTGTATGTACCTCTTCAAAATGTACTTGGCTATGAATTTGTTTGAACTACATGTTACCTACTAAGTAATATTATGAATTTCTATATTATAACTTGCAACAAATCTGAAACATAAATAATACTACCCATTATGAATGTCAGTATTAATGATTGTTGATATTGGGAACAAGAAACTTCCTCATTTGGAGGGCAGAACTTGTAAAAATTGTCGACCTCCTCCCTTGAATGGACAGATGGAACTAGGTGACATCCCCCAACTCGTTGGGACGATGGAGACATATATACATGTAAAAGCATGCTTTTCGATATTAGCATAATGGGAAACTCATAATAAAATTATGTTGAATAAATAAAGTTTTACAATTGCATGTTGATTATTTGAATATAAGTCCTGCCAAGTAAACTATTTTGTTATAAAATTGTTTTAATTGTTTTTATATAGTGTACCATGAAATTGCATTGATCGTGTCTTGATTTATTGATTTTAGGCTATGCAAAGAAGTGAAGAACATGTACTTATCAACATGCTGTTTCCTCGATATTATCTGCTGAAAATAAAGACTACTACATAAATCTAAACATTACATGGAGCTAATGTAAATGGGATGTAGTGTTAGTTTTATACTTTCTCTCCTTGTTATTTCTTTTCCATCTTGCCTATGGGCCCAGATGTATAAACCTTTATGGTTCGTTCAATAAAATAAAATGTTATTTCTTTTTGCATATCATGTGTGTGTGGTTTTTCGGGCCACTCGGGGATGGGTGGTCTAATCCCCTTTCCACTTTTTACTTAGTAATGGGATTGGGATTAGCATAATAATTGATCGTGAAACTTACTGTCTTGCAAATGTAGCTAAATATAATATAAATTTCATACTTCTTTTGTTAGAATTGGTTGCATTTTATTGTCATTAAATATCTGAGTTGTTTACTATCGGTCGATATTGGTGGTTTGGTGATGGATAAATCAGCCATATCTACCCAAATTTTATACCTTTATCATCTTGATCAAGCTTTTTTTTTTTTTTTTTTTTTTAAATAAAGGGGATCATCTTATTCATCTCGCTCCTCTAGCAAGCAAAAATGTCATCCGCATTACATAGGTCATTCTCGACCATCACAGTACGCCAATCAAAACAAAAAGTCGTCAAGCAACTGAATCAATCCGAAGCAGAAGCTCTGCATACAACCTCCTAAAAAAACATCCCAGCTGATTCCGCCTCTCCTCTTCCTTCCGCCACAGTTGGCAACGAGCAGTTCCTGGACTCCATCATCTTCGGCCTCACCATCCTCCTCTCTTCTTGCCCCCTGAGTAATCAAAAAGCAAGTCAAAGTCCTCCACCTCACCGTCACCTGTAGAAGCATCGGCATGGGAAGACATGAATGATGAGCAGTTAGATTTCTCTTCCTCGCTCCATCTTGGGTGGTCCTGGGCCTCGCGTCCCAAATGGTTTTTAAAGAAATCATGAACACGTCTTTGAGGCACCCGCTTGCGAAGGCCCGCCGAATCATTCACCCATCTATCAGTTCAGTCTTCCTGATCATGAGCTAATCTCTCCTCATTCTGCAGCTGGTTTACTAAGACGGTCCTGGCACCTCCTGCAGCCTTGAAGGAAGTAACATCAGGCTGATTGACACCTCCAAAAGAGTTGTGGCCCCCACACTCCCTTGCCTAGTGACCAGGCAACCTGCATCTGAAGCAGGTTGTTGGAGATGAACACTGCTGCCTTCAATGTCCATGCTGAAGGCAGCGAGAACACCAGACCTTTGGTGCGGAAAGCAAGCTTGGAACAAACCTTAGTATGCTAAATTATTACCATTTCGTTTCATTTTAGTAATGGATCATCACCAGTGATTACTCTGCTCACGTCCAGAATGATAAATGTTGAGCTCACACACTCTTATGAAAAATGAAGTTAATCTTCTTTTACAATAACTTGAAATTGTTATGTTTTTAATGTATTTTAGATTGATCGACTAGGTTAAGTTGACTAATACATTATAACCCACACATTTACAAAGTAAATTCGTTAACATTCAAGTAACCACCTCCTCGTACTAAGTATTTTATTTCAATATTTTAGTTTTAAAAAATAATTTGCATGCCATATGAGTTCATGCTTTAAAACAATCGATTAAGGGAATCTATAAATGCAACCCAATATAATATCTAAGTTACAATAAATAGTAAAGCATAATTTTTTAGTAGTTATATTATAGTAAAGAGTGATACATATTATAGTTCACGAAATGAAGAGTACATAGTTGATTGATTGGAAGATATTAAAAATGTTGAAATAATGAACTTATGTTGGAATTTAATGTTGACAACAACATACATAGATGTTTTGGCTACCCACCTAGGAACACCTAGTATATTGCTAGGCTCTAAAATATGAGTTAAATTATATGCACCTAGGACATTAAGATGATAAGTTGGGTGCCTAGGACTTATTAGACTCAATGTAGGCCATATTGACACCAAACTAGGTTATTTGAGGTATAAACTAGGTCATGTAAGGTTGTATTAGGGATGAGTTAGGTTAGTCTATGCTTGAATTTGTTAAAAATAGGTCAACCTAGATTTATTTTGGTCAGTTCAGTTTAATTTATCTTTAATTATAGCATATCATTTCTATTTTCGGTCATGTTAAATGTGGTCATGGTAAAAACTTACAATTGGTTAATATTAGAGAAAACCAATATAATTTTACTTGGTAAAATGTACATATTCATTTATACAATATGTACCTACATTGTCTACATAAATATAAAAATAAGAGAAATAATATAATGCTTGGACCGCTTAGTCATTGGTGCCTAGGCGCCCAGGAGGATACACTCCTTAGTCCTACAAGCCACCGCCTAGACAACCATTCTCATAACATAATTGTTGCATGTTCTATTTATTATTTGGTCACTAAATTACCTACAATCAATTCCATTGAGTACATATGTGTATTATCTCACCCACCTAGATACAAGTACTTACAAAGTTTTTGGCCATTTCCTTGACATTAAGGTAACCAACTTCTCATGCCAAGGATTTTCGTTTAGAGAAATATATTTGCATGCCATATTGGTTCATTGATGTGTTGATACAGACAATAAAGAGAACCTATTAAATGCAATCCAACATAATATCTAAAGTTGCAACAAAAAGTGAAGTGTAAATTTTTTAGTAGTTCTATTATAATACAGAGTGATATGAAACATAGTTCTTTTTGGTCGGTATGGAACGTAGTTCTTGAAATGATGGGTACATAATTTATTATATTGTGATTGGAAAATATTCAAAATGCTAAAATTTGGAACTTAGGTTGGAATTTAATATTGATATAACCATATATGTCTAGGCTCCCCATTTAAGATTGCTAGGCTCTGAAGGAGGAGTTAAAGTCTATGCACCTAGGACATTAAGTTGACAAGTTGGGTGCCTAGGATTAAGTAGACTCAATCTAGGTTGTTTTAATGCCAAACTAGGTTATAAGGTATGAACTAGATCATGTAAGGTAATTTTGGGTTCAAGTTAGGTTAGTCTCTTCTTGAATATATTAAAACTAGGTCAATGTAGATTTGTTTTGGTCAATTTGGTCTAATGTAGCTTGACGTTTGAGCATGTCATTTTGATTTAAGGTCATGTTAAATGTGGTCTTTGTAAATTTATGATTGGTTAAGTTTAGAGAAAGCCAATATAATTTTATTTGGTAAAATTTACATATTAATTTATATAATATGTACCTAGACTGTCTAAAATTTATATAAATATAAGAGGAATAATACAACACTTGCAAATGCAGTAGGAAAACACCTCTAGCTATAGAACCTCCTCTAGATGTAGGAGGGACAAAGTAGGGATATCAAAGCACAAGGAGGTGATGGAGGGGGAAATACTTACTTGCTCTTGAATGTAAGAATGCATAAAAAAGGAAGCTACAATAGCACAAGGAGGTGGATATAATTCAATCAGTGCCTGGACGGTCTACATGAACCATCTAGGCAGCTGCCAACCTACCAAGATTTCCACTACAACCCCAACACTTAGGTTTATGACATATGTCGTTCACAGTAAACCAAACCATCAATGTGCAATTAGTAAAATGATGTTATAAATATGTTCATAATGTATATCATTTAGATACAATGATATACATATATGTTACTAATATATCATTTGTTTATCTGAATGAGATACAATAACATCTTGGCATTTTGGCTTCCTAAAGAACATCTCAACGAGTCTATTGTCTTCTCATCCATTCAGAAGGGTAAGTCACATGAGTTAAGCCTCGGGCTACTAACCAAAACTTGTAAGAAATGTGGTTTCATTTGGTTTGGTCTTTATATAAGCATGACTAAAGTGACCACTATGGTTGACACAACAATGTGGTGGTGTGTCAATGAATTGCATTATGGGTACCACAATAAAAAAGGAGGGGCGGTGTGGTATTTGGGCTGTAGAGTGAATGTAGAACATATATCTTTTATTGTCACAATTCTGCTACAGACTTGCAAGCTATTAGAAACTTGTAGACTTGTTTTCTGAAAATTATAGGATGGTTTCTTGGAAAATCTGCTTGAATTGCCTCCCTACTATGAATATGTTTATATATGGAGGTATGTACTTGGTTTCTAGGTGTATCCACTGCTTTAAAGGAGAGGTTTAACTGGAGCATTTATTTTTATGTGATTTTATTATTTTTGTTTGGATAAGAGAAGAAGAGGATGGCCTTCTTATGTCTGGCTTATCGATCTGATAGGTCCTTTTCTTCCATGAACAAATTCTTCATGTTTAGATATTTGTTCTGTTCTATCTCATGTACATGTCTTACTCCCTCGTCCCCCCCTAGTCTATATGTGTACATGTAAAATGACGTTATGTTCCTCAGGTATGGTGTTGGACCTATTGAGATATTCATACAACATATAGGTTTTGGCCCTATTGAGGCATTCATATATCATCTGTTAAGGAAATTGATTTAACCATTTACCCATTATAAATAGAGAATTTTTTTTCTTACTATCCCATCTCCAAAATGAAATCTTCTCCTCAATCACACACAAATCATGGAAAAAACAGCATTCATCTCTTCTATTGCTTGCTTTTTTTCATACTCCATGCTTTCTCACTTTAGGAGTTCTTCAACTAGACTGGACATGACAAATATCATCATTTTCAAGGGGGTCTTCATAATCTTATAACTTCTATTTTATCTTTAGGAAGATATTGAATTACTAATTGCCAATTATGACCTTGCAAATTTTCTTGAGGGTTGTACTAAGAAACAACACAAGTTTCTTCTGTGTGCATATGTCTAGGCCCTAGGTATTTTACCTAGTAGTGATGAGATGACTAGGTATTTTAATTTATTAGAAGAAATTAGTATAAGAAAACAACCCATCTTTTTCATGCATGCCATATGCATAACTGGGACAAATATTAGTTCAGCTAGAATATTAGATGGTGGTACAAGCACAACCATGTAACAAAACTTTTGTGAGTTAGCATCCAACAAGGTAGTCCTTAACAATGACTAGATCTTGTACATATTACATGCCTGGAAAGAAGTCATTTGCCCTTGTAGAACTAATATAGTGTCGACCAGTGCTCCTCTAATGCCTAGGATGACATCACTAGCATGGTTACCAATTTAGCCAACCATACTTGAAAATACAGGGAGTTGAGGGACTTGCTCCTTTGGTGGATCCATAGTGAAGGCTAGATCTTCATGCAATATGTGCCCCATGATGCCACTTCATATGAACTCCCTAGTAAAAGTTTTTCTTATAAAATACTCAAGGGTGAAAGAGTTATTCTAAAAAATTTCCCTATTGTGATCATAGAACCCATTGTTAAGGCATTTCCTAGACAGACTTCTCACTTATGGAAATTCTTCTCACTATCAACATCAGCTAATTTTGACAAAAAGATTATGACAAATAGTCAACCTAGCATTGGCCCTCTAGCTCTGTAATCAATTAGGTCTTCATAGAATTTCACTAGATCCAATTTGAGTAGGTAAGGTGTGAGGAAGACAACCAACCCTTTGTAACTAAAAATGTATAAACTCTTAGTAATAAGTTCTTTCCTTAAACACACATCAGATCAATCATCAAGAGAAAGTGTAAAGAGATGGAATGCCCAATTTATCCATGCATGAAATTCCTTAAAGAGAGGTTCGATTGGGTCATCTTTGATCTATGTCCTTTCTTTCAAGGCTCAACTAGGATATATTAGGTTGTTTTTGCTTAGTTTAGCTAACATTAGACAGAAGTAAGACAAGTTAGATATAAATAGGTACATATGGGTTACAATGGGGCATGATAGATCTCATTTAGGTCATATTAGGTCTAGCTATGAAAAATAGGTCAAACATTGGTCTTGATGGTTGCGATTGCGGAAAATTCATGATTGATCGAGGGCATACAAATCCAAATTTATATTAAGTAAGCATGGCTATTAGTTCATTTAAGTATTGGTTTTCTAGATGAATATTTCTAAAAGGATGCTCATTGTTTTGCTAATATTTTCGTTGTACATCGTGAGTGGATTCTTTCCGTGCTAAATAAAAATTTCACCACTATAAATATTACCTGTGTGAAAAATATTTTCAAGTTCTTCCACATTGGAAATGTGTTTCTACATATCTGTTCAAAACTTGAGGTTTAAGTTGGCATTATCATCTCTAAATCACATTATTCAACATTAAATATTAAACATATACATGGCCTATTTTTGTAAACTCATTTAATTTTGTTGAATTTTTCATAAAAAATAATTTATATAACTGGGCAGGTTAAGCATTTACTAACACCATACATATCGAGGCATCCTCTTAGGGACTAGGCATTGGTGCTTAGGGATTTTTAGGACTATTGTAAGTTACATAGAGGATAGATAAGCAAGTATTATGTTTGAATTTGGTTAAAGTAGTTCAAATTAATTCATTTTAGCTTTGAGACGAGTCTTATTATTGTTTTCAGGTCTGGTTTGGGCATTTTCTATGTGATTTTGGATAATAAAGTATGCTTTGGGCATTTTTATGTGATTTGGGATAACAAAGTGCTCTTTGGGAAAATTAAATCTCATCGATATTTTTATAGCCAAAATTAGGGTTATTTAGAACATGTTATGCCAAGTAAGGTCTTATTTGACTAAATTAGGGCATTTTAGGTTATATTTAGGCCACATTGGCTAAACTAGATTAACTTAGGTAATTTTAAGGCCAACTGGTCTAGCTTAAGCCACATTACGCATGACTTTTTACAAGTTGTATCATGTCAATCAGAGAGGTGCAACTATTGCAAGAAGACATGTCATCTCATTGGGCATACTTGAAGACAAGGAATACAAGTTCTCTAGTGATGACATAAGTACTAATATTGTTAAAGATAACATGTTCTCATGAAGGTAGTGAGAAATTCACACAAATGTACATCTTGCAAGGGTCTACCATCTCAAGCTCCATTACAGCTGCAACTTCATCTAAAGACGCCACAAGGTTCTAGAATATGCATTTGGGACACATGTCTGAGAAAGGGATGATGCTTCTGAGCAATAGAGGGTTGATGTGTGGAAAAACCATTGGAAAATTGGATTTTTGTGAGCATTGTTTTATGGGGAAGGCCAAATGTAATAGCTTTGACACGAAAGTTCATTTTTCCAAAGATGCTCTAGATTATGTTCACTCAGATATATGGGGTCCTTGTTTTCTTCCTTCCTAAGGTGGTGCTAAATATATGATGACCTTCATTGATTACCGCATAAAGAAGGTTAGGTTTTATTTTCTCAAAAGCAAGGACAAGGCGTTGTTTACTTTCAAGTAGCAGAAGTCTATTGTTGAGAATCAAACCAACAAGAGCATACAAACTTTTTGGACTAACCACGGCTCAAAGTTCTATTCTAAGGAGATCAATACTGTCTAAAGTGATCTTGGAAACAAAAGACATCATACAACACATCATACACCCCAGAAAAATAGTATAGCATAAAGAATAAACATAACATTGTTGGAAAAGGTCTAATGCATGCTTCTCAATGAAGGCTTGGAAAGATCTTTTTGGGCTAAATCTATATCAACCTCTTGTTATTTGGTGAACAATTCTCCATAATCATCTATAGCCTTCAAGACTCCAAAAGAAACTTGGTCGGGTAAACATGTTTATAATTTGAATTTGTGTATATTCATTTTCCCTACTTATGTACATTTTGATTCAGGCAAATTAGAACCTTATCAAATGCATATTCCTTGGTTATGCTTCTGGCATGAAAGGATATATATTTGGTGCAAATATCCTTTTGTACCATATTTCTTGGTCGAGAGCAACATTTCCTTTAACAAATCTTCCATGGTGTCTACTAAATAACACATGTATAGCTCTTCTAGAAGTTCTTTACAGGGCATCTCACAATAGGTAAAGACAAAAAATGATGTTGGCTCACAGGTTGATGAACAAGATCCCTTTTCAATGACATATGATTCAATGCCTACTCAAGAAAACATGAGATTCCACAGAGTTCTTACAATGTAGCCAAATCCAAAGGCAAACGAAATGTCAAATCACTCCAACTCTATGGATTTGGTGACACCATGGTAGCCTATACCAGTATGCCTTTTCCAACGCCATTGATGGGGATAATAGTGACAGCCCCACCAATTTTCATGATGTAGTCACAGGTCATGATGCTCCGTAGTGGATTGCTACAATGAATAAGAGATTGAATTTCTTCAAAATAATCAAACTTGGGAGTTGTTGGTACCTCCCAAAGGAATTTCTTCTAGATAGACACAATCAGATATTATTATCTCCAAATAGGAGTATGACCGTCTTCTTTAAGCTACCCAACATGTTTCTCTTGGTTCCTCTGCTAATTTGTCTTAGATGCATGTAACCATGGGACATCACTTATTTCTTTCCACCCACCCTCTTCAGGGGTAGGGGATTCAGGGGCCTCTCAACATATGGCATATATATGATCCATGATTCCTTCTTCCAATTCGTATATCCCACATTCTTATGTGACTCTAGCTGATGGATAACTCAAATGAGTACAAGCTTGTGGATATGTACGAGCACTATCTTCTTTTGCTCTACAATTTGTACATTATGTATTGGACTTCCCTTATATTCTAATGTATGTTTATAAGTTGGTTAATTCTTTAAAATGATCTATGATATTTGGATGTGACTTCCTAATGTCATAGGATCCTAGGAGCTAGAAGACAATAGGTGGGGGATCTAGAATAGGTGATCTCTACTTCTTTGAGGGTGATCACCCATCTCGCTAAATTCCTTCCACTACATCTACAAACCTCAACTTCTATCCCTTAAAATGACATTTTTGCTATGGGAACCCTTCCTTGTGGAGTTTTTAGAAGCTTGTTCCCAACATATCATCAGGTAAAGTTTATCGAGTGTTGGTCTTGTCAACTGTGAAAGCATCATTGTGCTTCATTCCCCATTCATTTTGTAAAATACTCCAAGCACCCTCTTGATCTTGTTCAATGATGTTTTGGTTATTGTTAACGAGTCAAGTTATAATGTCTTACACTATTTCCTTTCCTTTATTGATGATAACTCCCTGATGACTTGGGTGTACTTACTTAAGTTTCGGGATGATGTTTTTCTAGTGATCTAAATCTTTTATAAATTAATAAAAGATTACTTTTATGATCATATAAATAATTATACATATGAATAATGCCTTGGAGTGTGTTCAAAAGATCATCTCTAATTTCCATGATTCAGTTGGCATGATTCACCATACAACATGTCCTCATACACCTCAACAAAATGGGATTTTTTAGCACAAAAATCATCATTTACTTGAAGTAGCATGTACGCTACTGTTCCAAATGTCTATGCAAAGAAGTTTTGGTTGAATGCTCTTCTCACTTCTTGATCTTAATTAATCATCAACCATCTTCTGTCTTACATGGGGTCACACCCTTTATGTTTTACAACCAGACTAGCAAGCTTTTCTTGTTCCCCTCTACATTTTTGGTTGTATTGTGTTTGATCCACATGCAGATAAGTTGTCTCCTTGTGTAATCCACACTATCTTTTTGCGATATCATCTTGCACAAAAGGAGTTCATATTTTTTTGTCCTCATCTTTGTCGTATGTTTGTGTTGGCTGATGTTACTTTTCACGAGTCCACACCATTATTTAGTGAATTTATCCAACATGAGGAGGAGCACAACCATGAGAGAAAACTTACCTTTGGGAATGATAGAGAGTGAGAGCCACCGCTCCATGTGTCATGTGATGAGAGTGTGCCAGATACCACTCCTATCATATCACCACCACCTATAACTCCACCTATTCAACCTTTTCCATTGGTTTGCACTAGGTGAGTAGGACATCACTCGGAGGATGTAGAAATATAAGTCCAAAGATTGGATCATCATCGTTGGATACTCTTGTGGTACATATTCATCCTGAGAGTTCTCTTGATGCTTTAGTTTTAGACTTACACCTTTTAGTTGCAACTCATAGAGGTATTCTTCTAGATAGACACAATCAAATATTATTATCTCCAAATAGGAGTATGCCTGTCTTCTTTAAGCTACCCAACATGTTTCTCTTGGTTCCTCTACCAATCTGGTCTCAAATGCATGTAACTATGGGACATCACTTATTGCTTTCCACCCATCTTCTTCAGGGGTAGGGGACTCAGGGGCCTCTCAACATATGACAGATATATGATCCATGATTCCTTCTTCCAATTCGTATATCCCACATTTTTGTGTGACTCTAGCTGATGGATAACTCAGATGAGTACAAGCTAGTGGATATGTATGAGCATTGTCTTCTTTTACTCTACAATTTGTACATTATGTACTTGACTTCCCTTTTATTCTATTGTATGTTTCTAAGTTGGTTGATTCTTTAAAATGATTCGTGATATTTGGATTTGACTTCTTAATGTCATAGGATCCTAGGAGCTAGAAGACAATTGGTGGGGGATCTAGAATAGGCAATCTCTACTTCTTTGAGGGTGATCATCCATCTTGGTAAATTCCTTCCACTACATCTACAAACATCAGCTTCTATCCCTTAAAATGGCATTTTTGCTATGGGAACCCTTCCTTGTAGAGTTTTTAGAAGCTTGTTCCCAACATTTCATCAAGTAAAGTTTACCGAGTGTTGGTCTTGTCAACTATGAAAGCATCATTGTGCTTCATTCCCCATTCATTTTGTAAAATACTCCAAGCACCCTCTTGATCTTGTTCAGTGATGTTTGGGTTATTGTTAACGAGTCAAGTTACAATGGCTTACACTATTTCCTTTCCTTTATTGACGATAACTCCCTGATGACTTGGGTGTACTTACTTAAGTTTTGGGATGATGTTTTTCTAGTAATCTAAATCTTTTATAAATTAATAAAAGATTACTTTTATGATCATATAAATAATTATACATACAAATAATGCCTTAGAGTGTGTTCAAAAGATCATCTCTAATTTCCATGATTCAGTTGGCAGGATTCACCATACAACATATCCTCATACACCTCAACAAAATGGGATTTTTGAGCACAAAAATCATCATTTACTTGAAGTAGCATGTACACTACTGTTCCAAATGTCTATGCAAAGAAGTTTCAGTTGAATGCTCTTCTCACTTCTTGATCTTAATTAATCATCAACCATCTTCTGTCTTACATGGGGTCACACCCTTTATGTTTTACGACTAGACTAGCATGCTTTTCTTGTTCCCCTCTACATTTTTGTTTGTATTGTATTTGATCCACGTGCAGACAAGTTGTCTCCTTGTGTAATCCACACTATATTTTTGTGATATCATCTTGCACAAAAGGAGTACATATTTTTTTGTCCTCATCTTTGTCGTATGTTTGTGTCGGCTGATGTTACTTTTCATGAGTCGACACCATTATTTAGTGACTCTATCCAACACGAGGAGGAGCACAACCATGAGAGAAAATGTACCTTTAGGAATGATAGAGAGTGATAGCCACCACTCCATGTTTCATGTGATGAGAGTGTGCCAGATACCACTCCTATCATACCACCACCACCTATACCTCCACCTATTCAACCTTTTCCATTGGTTTACACTAGGTGAGTAGGACATCACTCAGAGGATGTAGAAATATCAGTCCAAAGATTGGATCATCATCGTTGGATACTCTTGTGGTACATATTCATCCTAAGAGTTCTCTTGATGCTTTAGTTTTAGACTTACACCTTTTAGTTACAACTCATATAGGTGTTCGGTCTAGCATAATGCGATATCTATTCTCTAGTATTTTTTGCTTATGTCATCTGTCACCAGCATGACGCATGTTTGTTCTTCAGATAGATTCTACAACTATTCCTTGCTTATATGCAAAAGCTTTCCAAGATGATAATTAGGTACAAGCCATGGATAGTGAGATGGAAAATCAATATATGAAATCCACCTAGGACTTGGTTGATATTCCTCTTGGGAAACTTATTGTAGGTTGTCATTATGTGTATGCTATTAAAAATAAAACACATGGATCTATTGACCACTTTTTTTTTTTTGTATGTAGGCAAATTCAACCAAAAAACACTTTTACACCTCCTGCTTATACCAACGCAGGTATCTGCCCTTTTAACCCCTCAAAACCAGAAGAAGCTACCTCAGCAAAAAATGAAAAACCACCTGCAAAACTACGAACGAAACCAAACGAAAGATTCAACCCACCACCTACTCCACCTGAATGTATGGGATATCACGTCTTTCCATCAACAACATGCCCTTGATCTTCCTTGGCAGCACCTCTTGTACCGAACAGATAAACACCTCATCCATGTACTGCCCCCAATTCCCCAGCTCCCTCGGTATCGAGTTAATGATCTTGTGTACCACACCACCATTAATGTTGTCCTCTATAATCTTATTTCTTAGCTCCCTGATGATGTGCGCCGCCTTCCACGGAGCTTTAGCACCTCCCCATAAGATATCCACCGTGCGCTGATCATCGATCTCCATGTACGAGATCTTCAGAAACTTGTCCTCAGAAATCTTCAACCCAACAATACACGCCTGAATATATGCTAGAGAATAAGATTCCGCTTGCAGCCAAGATCGGAAGGCAACAACCACCTGGCCCCTCGAGTTTCTAACAACGCCTGCAGCCCAACGGCGAGAAATACCCTCCGGATCATTCGACTTCCCTATCGTGACATTCATCTTCAAGTTATGAATGTCCGGAGGTTTCCAACAGATGGTCTTAATCTTTCTGATGCTCCATCTAGGCTCTTTCACCCCATAGAATTCTAAGGCTTTGTAGAAATCTGGATGTTCGTTATGGATAAACGTGCGCTTCTGAACCATTCCACTGATTCTATTCAGCAACAGCTCCCATTCTACCCCGGGGTTCTTCTTAACATTCTCGTATTTAGCTTTACACCTTATCCTCCATATGCTTTCCACGATAAGCACAGCCATCCTACTCCCTATCCATCTCCTAGCTGACGACGAGGATCTATGTGCACACCAGGATAGCAGATCGTTAAAATCCTTCGGGGCGGGCTCCATGATCAGGTTCTCAAAGTTCTTCCAGAAGAATTTAGCCAATTGGCTCTCGAAGACCATATGATAAACATTCTCCACGCAATGTTCCTCACAGCAGAAACATATAGAAGCGAACTAAATGTGACATCTCATAATGTTATCGTCCGTGGGAATGGCTTTGTGTATCATCTTCCAAACTAAAGCACTAGCACGAGGACAATCTAACTTCCACAGATTATCTAGATTCTCCGATCCCAAGGCGTCATACTCTCCAAGCAGCTTCTTCACAGATCGAATGTCAAACCGGCCATCTTCAGTCATCGTCCACATGATTTTATCGTCCTCATCAGAGATAAACACCCCAGCTTTTTTGATAACTTCCAAACCCTCTGCATCAACTATCATGTTAAGAACCTGCCAGTCCCACCCATCCACATCATCCCAGAAGTCTTTAACCAAGAAATCCGTGTTCCTATCTTCCCTGTGTATGGCATGGTCCCTAAGCCTGCGTTCACACCATAATGCATCCCAGAATGGAATATCTCCTCTTCCTACAATCCAACGACATCTAGGGTAGATAATCGGGAAAGTATCCCACATCTTCTTCCATTGTGGCGATGCCACGGCCCCCTTCTTCAACATCGGCGGGTATATGCCAGAAATATGCCTATTATTGGAGTGATATTTCTTCCTGCAAAAAGAAGCCCACAACGAGTCTCCATTAACCACCTCCCAGCACGCCTTAGCCACAAACGCCTTGCTCAAGAGCTGCATAGAAAGAAAACCCAGCCCTCCCATATCAGCAGGCTTCGATACCTTATCCCATGCCACCCACGCTCTTCTCGATAGGTTGTTTCTGTCAGTCCAAAGGAAACTCGACATCGCCTTTTCCATAGCCTTACAGACCGAAATCGGGATGCCAGCTGCCGACGAAGAGTGGATAGCAGTACTCGATAAAACGTGTTTAATAAGCAGCTTTCTTCCTGCGAATGAAAGCAGACGCGCCTTCCACGAAGCAATCCTTCTTTGAATCTTCTGAGTAAGGTACTCAAAATCTTTGTTTTTCACTCTTCCAAGAGCAATCGGAACTCCCAAATAGGTCATAGAATCCGAAATCTGATCAATACCGGTCTCCCTAGCCGTTCTTTGTCTAATCGACACATCTGTGCTACCAAGGATGCACATCGATTTGCTTCTATTAATCTTCTGCCCAGTAGCTAGTTCATACTCTCCCATCACTTGTTTCACAATTTCAGCAGAACCATTCGTAGAGGCAAGCAGGAGAATGAGATCATCGGCATACATCAGCACTGGGGGTGATATCCCTCCTCCCCTTGTATAGAAAGCATCAATCACAGCTTCCTCTTGTAAGTGAACCAGACGCCTCGCCAGCATATCCTCAAAGATAACGAAAAGAGAAGGGGACAAAGCGTTTCCTTGCTTCAAACCTTTTCTAAACGGGAAGAAACCATCCGAATAATCTCCGATAGAAACCGTCATCCAGGCCTCTCTGAAGAAACTGATGCAGAGATCGATCGTGTCTTGAATAAAGCCATATTTCTTCATAACCTTCTCTAAAACCTCCCAGGACACTCGGTCATACGCCTTCGACATATCTAACTTAATTATCAAGTTCTGCTTATGAGGACCCTGTTTAATATCATGTGCAAGCTCTTGAAGGAGTCTAATGTGATGGGAAATATCTCTGTTCTTGACAAAAGCCCCTTGAAAAGGAGATATGATCTTCGGCAGCAACACAGCCATCCTGCTATTCAAGACTCTAGCTATGATTCTCAAAGCAATGTTCTCAATCGAGATCGGCCTAAAGTCCTTCATAAGATCCTTCGGGGATTCGTTCTTAGGCAACAGCACCATACGACAGCAAAAAAGGCTCCGGTGGCAACGACTTCTCCGAAAGAATTCACCCACCAGTTTCATAAAATCATCTTTGATATACTCCCACATATATGTGAAAAAAGACAGTGTGAAACCATCCGGGCCTGGTGCTGTATAACGATCCAAGCTCTTCATGCAATCACAAATCTCCTTCTCCGTTGGTATGGCAGAAAGAAAGAAGTTATCTTCTAAAGAAACGATCTCCGGGATCACCTGGGTGAAAGGTTCCAGCATCTCCTGATCTAACTGTGGTTCTTCTTCCTGCAGAGAATTATAGCATGCCGCCGCTTCTTTGACTATAAGAACCGGATCTTCAATCACAGCACCCTCAGGTGTAGTAATCTGCATGATGTTACGTCTCTTGCGTCTATGCTTCACCACCGAATGATAAAATCTAGTGTTGCGTTCACCATCTTCCAGCCAATCAACTCTGGATCTTTCTTTCCACATCAATTCTTCCTGATCGAGGATTATCTGTAACTCCCTTTCAGCCTGGATCAGCAAAGCTTCATTCGTCGGGTGAGGATTTTCGTCGAACGCCTGCTGTGTGATAAGGACCACCTCTTCCAAATCCTTCTTCTTCTGAAGAACATTGCCAAACACCTCCTTATTCCATCTTTTCAGAGCCCTCTTCGTCATCTTCATTTTCTCATAAAACACAAAGGAAGGGTGTCCAACCACTTCGGTGTTCCATGCCTCTATCATCACCTCTCTACACCTCGGGTCTAAGAGCCAAGAGGACTGAAACATAAAAGGAGCAGGCTGCTTTACCGCCGTCGACTGTCTTGCCCAAGACAGAATGGGACAGTGGTCGGAGATACGATATCTGGTAAGGTGGGATGAACACGACGCCGGGAAGACATTACTCCAAGAAGAATTAAAAAAGACCCTGTCCAATCTCTCCCAGGTCGTCGGAGTAAGATATTGCTTGTTAACCCATGTGAACTTACTCCCTTCAAAAGGAGCTTCAAACAAACTAGCATCAGCAATAAATCTGTTGAACTCCGCCATAGCCATCTGACAGGGGGAGTGTCCCCCCTTTTCTCTTCATCTCTACGAACAACATTAAAGTCTCCTGCTATTTGCCAATTCGAGTCCCCAATGGTATGAGAAAGCATAATAAGCGATTCCCATAGCTCTCTACGCTTGTACATATTACAACTAGCATACACACCAGTGAAGAAAACCTGGTTGCCCGCCAAATCTGAAAGGCGGATCGTAAGATGTTGATTATGGCTGCATATCACTTGCGGATTGTAACTGCCATCCACGAAAAGCCAAACTTTACCTCTATCAGCTTCATTATCGCCAGCCCAGTCAAGCCTGACGATATCCAGGAGTTCCTCCGCTCTCACCGCATGTAAAAACGGCTCCAACAAACACACAATGACTGGTTTGTGTCTTCTACATAAATTCCCCAAAACTCTACGCGTAGGATTATTAGCTGCACCCCGAATATTCCATGTCAGAGTTTTCCAATCCATATAAGAAAGAAAAGGAATCCCTTCTCCATGAACCACTCCTCCGATCAAAAGCTGTGTCTATCCCCCTCGCTGAAATAATCATCATAAAACCAGCGTTCATCGTCTAGAGACCGTCGGCGGCTGCTTCTTCTATGTCTCCTTCTGTTCGCTATGTCTTCTCCACATCTAAAGACATTTTTTACTCGCTGCCTAGAACGACCTCTTCGTCTGTCCTGTGCAACCCTAGGATCGAAACAAAGGTAGTCTTCTAGCCTCCTATTTCTGAGATGGAGCCTCTGACCTTCATTATCCGTCACTACTCTCCCACTGTCTCCATGTGTACGGTTCGATGTAACTCTATCTCCAGCAGAGTCCACCGAAACATGTCTCCTTTGTTCTTCCACAGATCTACTCTCTAACTGTGTGAAATGATCAGGGTTCGACTTCTGACGTTCCGGAATAGAACATACAGAGACGATCTCCAGCGGAATCCCTAATTCCTTACCTTCTTCCGTCAAGGTCGCCTCCATGGACGAGGGTTGACCCCTCGCCACCATCTGAATCTTGATAAGAGATCTCATGTCCCCATAATCCAGATTAATGAATTGAGGGATGTCATCGGCAAAGGCAACTATCTCTACCAAGGTGCCTGTAACGTCATGTTCATGTCTTCTCTAGGTGGATACGCTACTCAGCTTCCCGAATGCCTCTGCCATCTTCTCAAACGAGTCCCTATCCCTACAGGCAATCGGGACTCCCGTAAACCAGAACCAGAATCTCTCTTTGTGCTGGCATATCTGTCCATGCGCCAAAGAATTAACCTGGATGTTCTCACCCCAGGGGTCTTTGATGCCTTCTAGTGCTGCCTTCTTAGCTTCCTCCTCCGAGCTAAAGAAAACCACTGCTTTGGTCTGAGAAAATCTGTAGAAATCGATCGCAGATGGCCATCTTCTTGTGATCGGTCTCACCATATCCTCCCAACTCACCCTCGGCATCCAAGTGAGTTCAATCGCCTGAGCTAACGATGACAATCTTTCCTTCCGTATCTGATTATCAGGGCCTAAATCGACGCAAATCCTCTTCGCCACATGCTGTGGGCCTCCACGCGCCGGTATGCCGGCCGGGAGCGGCGGGAAAGCCCGGTTAGAAGAAATGTCCGGTGGTGTTGTATCCGCAACAAAAGAGCAACGGCGAGCAACATGACCCGGTTTATGGCACTTGTAGCAGACCCGGCGGCGGCTGCACTGGGATTGCCAGTGTCCTCTGGACATACAGTTATAGCATGTGTCTTTCGGTATGCCGTATATAGATCCTTTCTTCTTGCTTGTATCTTGATCCCCCTCCTTGTCACGTCGCGTGTGATCATTGCTGGTTCCTCCTGTTTCGCCAGCAATCTCAGCCACCCTCTCTTGATTAGGGTTTCCTCCTCCTTGTTGATTCTCCTGAGACGATGGCCCCTCCTGTCGAAACAATACCCCCATGTCAGGGAGAATTGTCTCCGGCTCCACCGCCGACGCCGCCGACTCCGATCTCCTTTGCGCCACCACTCTCTGTGCGCGCAATCCATGGCGAGTGGGTGCTTGCTGAAGCCATCTACTGACTATTTTCGCCGTGTTAGGGATCACTGGGTTTGGCACCATCATCGAGCCACAGACAAACTCCATACCTTCCCCACCTCCCCAAGCACCCTCTCCGAGAGGCTCTACGCGGCAAGACACGACAGAGACAAACCTCAAGGCTTCGGTGGCCTCCGGTAGGCGGAGTGCCTGACCGGAGTGTGTGGCGGCGGCGCCGCCAGGCGCGATCGCCCCTTGGATCGCCCGCCCGAACGCGACTCTTCAGCTCCTAAGTAAACCTCCCGAAAATCATGCGTGCATGGTACCGTTCATCTATTGACCACTTGAAGGCCAATGGGTACACTCAGACACATGTAGTGGAATTCTTTGAGATTTTTTCACATGTTTCTCAATTCAATTTGTGTGGATCCTTATTTCTATTGCAACACATCATGATTGGCCTCTTTTCTAGCGTGATGTCAAAACTACATTTATTCATGGTGACATTCTTAGAAATGTGTACATGGAGGAACCTCATGGGGCCCAGGGGGAGTGTCAAAAAGTGTGCAAACTGAAGAAAACCTTGTATGGCATGAAGAAATCACCACGTGCATGGTTTGATAAATTTAGTGATGCACTTATACATTTTAGGTTCAGTCGGTCTTCTACTATTTATTCTTTATCTGTGTGCAAATCCTCACATAGCACTGTGAATCTGGTTGTAAATGGATGATATTATCATCAATTGTGATGATCTTACAGGCATTTCACAACTCAAGGAGTGACTAAAAATGCAATTTTAGAAGAAAGATTTAGAATCTTTGTTATTTCCGATGAATCAAGGTTTTGCTTTGAACAAAGGCACAAATCTTTCTCAGCAAAAATATGTTCCAAATCTAGTAGAGAAAAGCATGACACATTGCAAACCAGTACCCACACCTATGGATTATCATACCAAGGCGACTATTTCTGATGACACTCTTTTTTTGAATTCAAAAAATTACAAACGAATTGTGGGTAAGCTCATCTACTTGATAGTTACTTGTCTTGATATCTCCTATGTAGTGGGAGTTGATAGACAATTCATGAGTGCATCTAAGATGTTTCACTAGATGGTGGTCACATATATCCTACATTATATTAAAGGATCAACATGGAAAGGTCTCACTTATATCACAAGGAAGGATCTCTTGTCTACTTCCTTGAATCTTGTCAGATGTACCAATGTTGATTCGATAGACGATGTTGGAGATAAATGATCTACCTCAGGATATTGTGTTCCTTGGGTCGCATTTAGTGACATGGAGGAGCAATAAACAAAATATGGTAGCGTGATCTAGAAAAGATTGAATATCGAGCAATGGCACATGCTTGTCGCAAACTATAGTGGATTATGTACATATTGTCTGAAATGGTAGTGTATTTTGAAACTCCAATCTCTCTCATGTGTGATAATTAGGAAGCCATTCACATTTCTAGCAATCTCATGTTACATGATAATTATTTAGTCCTTTCTTGTGTAATAGAGTATTGGAAGCTTCTCAAGGAGCATACTACACACTTCTTAATGAGTGTATTATTGGTATATTAAGTAAGCTAGACATGATAACAATAATAATAATGGGCCTCTAGTGTATAGCTCTACATGCACACCACCTTAAGTCGAGTCTATATATGAACTTCTTATAACTCCATTTCAGTTTAACAATGGTCCAAGACTATCACTTAGTATCAGAGAACATTCAGTAATGTTTAGGGTTTTTAAAATGCATCTTTCCTAGAGGAGCAATAATCTTGTAGTACGTACAAAAGGCATCCTCCTTCACAGGGGGAAACAACCCACTCTTGTAAGAAATAGTGACTACCATGCCTCCAATAGGAGGACCACAGATAGCCAACCACAATAGGAGGACCACAGACAACCAACCACTGCTACAACCCCCTATTGGAAGCAAGCAACACTACAACCTCCAAGAGAGCTCAATCAACACCACCACCATTCCCATTAGGGCAGAGGGCACCATCTTCCCCTTTGGTTCATGTGGTTGAGGGTTGCCAACTCAGTCATTGTCAATAATATCATGTTCCTCACTCGTCAACATCACCATGTTTACGTCCTATTGACTGCGACAATGGTGTCCCTGGGGTTTTAGTACATTGTTGTAGCCAAACCGGGTTTCCTAACTTCCCTTCTACCTCCACATTTCCCATCAGAGCAAAGGGCACCATCTACTCCTATGGCTCTTGTGGTTGAGTATTGCCAACTCGGTCTTTGTCCACAATCTCTTATTCCTCACTCATCACCAATGACACCATGTTTGCGTCCCGTTGACCATGACAATGATGCCTATGGGGTTTTATTACATCATTGTAACCAAATTGGGGTTTCCTCTCTTCCCTTCTACCTAACCATGTACCTCCCATGTGTACATGGTTGAGTGATCCTACGTTAGGAACTCTCCTAGTATTCCTATCACAAAGTTTCTTTCTTGTGATAGTGTGTAGTTGAACATCTTACTGGCATGATTCTCATCACCATGCTTCTTATCTTGATCGATTTAATTCCATCCACCACCATCTTATACATCAACACATCTAATAAAAAAGATCTTGAATCTCACACAATCATCTACAAATACAACACTTTTATGTCCATCATCAAATTGAATTGAAACAAGTACTTTGGATTTTTTGAAACTGAGTTGAAGTTCATTGAGAAGTCTATTGATGTCACCCCTTACAATTATGTGAAAACAACCATGTCAACATTTGGATATGGAATAGTATGGATTTCTCCATCACCTCCAAATACATGTTCCACAAGAACGTTAAAGATGCATGGGAAGTCGCTCTCTACCACTTCTGTTAAAAGAAGAACATGATGTGAATCTACAATATCTAGGACAAGCTCTTTGTTGAACACCAGTGGGAAAAATCAAGGGTGCATTCATATTGAACTAAACTTTTATACAGAAATAGTTATTTCATTCCTTAAGATAACAATTTACGTACATCATTGCCTTAGAATGGAAATCATCATTGCAAATGACCGTATATCTCATGTTTCTGCCCCCTTTAGCAAGCATGCGTGCTAACCTATTACAATCTCTCTTAATATCTTTAAAATCAATTCTAACAAACTCTCACCCATGCATGATGATATCACAAGCAATCATGTTGACATATATGTTCTATTCTTTTCTTTTGAATAAAAATTATGACTTCTATAGAAATTGTTTCAATGATCACCTTTGTGTAGTCCATCATCACAGATAATTCTAAGCTCCAATGCATAACTCCTTCCTCCACACACTTTGTATATCTATCTTCTTTATCCCATCCACCCTCCTAGTCTAATTTACCCATGTTATCTCTTATTGCAAGCCAAGCTCAAATTTGCATTGTGCTTTCTAGGTTGTGTATGTATTGATATTTATTACTGCTTCTAGTATAGCTCATTTGTCAACTATGTTAGTTGCATATGAGTTGAGTTGATGTATATCTAACGATTGTGTTGTTGGTAATCAGAGATCAATCACTTATACCATGTGGTAATGTTGGTTGTGTGCCTACTACCTTGGTTTCAGATGATGTCGTTGTTATGAGTTCAAATAGCTCATAGCTTGGTGGGTGTCTTGTACCAATCAAACTCTTATACCTTGTCCATGATTGATATAAGAGGAGTTGAAATTATATACTTGGTGTAATGCTTAGGCTGTCTTTTTTGAAAATAGTTCCCATAACAATATGACTCAACATCTGTAACAAACGCATGCATGATTGGTTTGTTACTCATTGATCATAACAACTGCATTAATCATTATGACAAAATTGTCTCTTCTTGAGTTCGCAGTCTGTATCCAAATAGCCATTTGCCATATAAAAGTTATTCACTTCTGGGGACTAGTTGAGACATCATGTTGAACATTTTGATATTCACCATGCCGAAATAATCATCTTGAGGAAAATAAATCATATGGATATCTCCACCTTGAGACTCAAAGGTATGGAAATAATCCTAATGCTCATTCATGTGGTAAATTCATGTCAAATAAAGAACCTAATTCTTCTTGTTGTTGAGACATTGATGAAGAAAATTACACAACCATTGTCTTCAAACCTCTGTGAGCCTCCTTTTCATGAGCCACAATGTTATCGGAATTCTCATGATTTATCTCATTTTGAAACTTTTAGCAATCCTCACATATATTGCTTGTCTTCTTGTAGTAGTTGCATCTCTTGTATAGGTAGGACTTTGACTTATTGTTCTTTTTTTGTTTTTGTTTCTCACTCAATCTTTCAAAAGAGTTATAAAACTAACACCCAAAGGATGAATGTTTCTTTTAATGCCACATTTCATTAATTCGACATCTTTTTTGTCTACCATAGAAACACCTCCAACGACCATGTTGTTATCAAAATGGACTATTAGATCCCACTAAAATCACTCTATCCATCTCCATTTCTACACCCTCGACCAAAGCATCCTCCTCGAGGAAGCCTACTCCCATGTTGCAATAGTTTCCTCATGTCTATCATCAGAGGACAAAAGAATATCCATAGAATTAGACTCTACCAACATCAATAGTCTCTGATTAATCTGCATAGCATGTTGGTTCATTAAAGTTTTAAGTACTTGCATTATTAAGAAATAATATCTCATACTTTTTGTCTCTCCAAGCTCACTAGAAATGCAAAACCTATAGCTATCCATTATATACCATTTAGATTCCTTAAAGTTGTCATGGGGAACTCTGACACTCTAGTTAAAACATTGCAACACTTGAGGAGATGACAACATTAAATCAATGATTCTAGTTAAAATGTTGCAACACTTGAGGAGATGACAACATTAAATCAATGATTCCTAGGATCTTGTTTAGGATCCACATGTCAAGAATGATGTCAGTGCCAATGTGTCTTCTCTATCAAATTTAAATATGACAACGCCATGGATTTCTTAAAGGTTGCCTTGTTGATGGATTCACTCAAATTTTTGATGTTCACTTCCTCTAGATGTTCACTTCCTCTAGACGTTTATTCACTCAAAATTGGAGTATTCCCAATTTTATATCCTTTTTGAAGATATAGTTGCGCAACTAGGCAATTTGTTGACTGATAGACACCAAAATGAAGAAAGCATCATGTTGGGTTTTAGGGAAGACAGAGAAGGCAGCAGAAACAAAAAAAAATCTCCCCAAACCCATACCGAGGAAACGCGTCAACGTCTATATATTAGGAAAGGATGGTTTGTGGAATCATACCTTGTCCAGAGGCTTGCTTGGGGACAATAACTCGCGCAATACACGATCTTCAGCACCGCTCTTGGACGGCGTCTGTGCAGCTCCTGGTCGCACCGGAACTGACAACTCCTCCTCCTCCCGGACTGTCGGATGACAGTTGTCCTCATGAGCGGCAGCGTCCTCCCGCCTCTGTAGTAGTCCAAACGGACCACCTAGAACTCCACACTCCTTGTCCCATAAGGAAGTGGAAGAAGTCACACCCTCCTGTTGACGTACTAGTCGCCAACACACTCTCCTGCCTCCAGTTGCAACTGCAGTTGTCCTTCCCTTGCTGCACCTCCCTTTTGCGGGAAGCACTTGCTCGGGCTCTCTCTTGGTTACCAAAACCAGAGAGAACGACAACTTTCCAGACCAACGGGTTGCACTGAGTTGTTTTTGAGAAGCCCCCAATACCCCTATATATAGGAGGGTCATGGGACATGGTTGTCTATCCCAGGCAATGCGGGACAAAAAACAGGAGTAGAAGGGTTTGAGATTCTCCACAAAAAGCAACCGGTTCGCAACCTGAAACGATCGGTTCACTACTGAACCGATTGGTTCGGCCCTTGAGCCGATCGGCTGGACCTAAGCCGACCGTTTGGGGCACTCCAACCGATCGGTTGGTGCCCTGAACCGATAGGTTCATGGTCCTAATCCGGCTCAAAAGACTTTCCTTGTTTCTTTCCCAATTGGTATCAAATACCAATTTATTTCCCAATCGAATTGGGCAATTTGAAACCAAAGGAAAATTCTTGACGACATGACTTTCCCAACTGGTCGGTTGCACCAGTTGAGCCGATCGGTTCAACCCTTGAACCGGTCATTTCAACCTGGGCATGAGCCGATCGGTTGGACATTCCAGCCGACGGGTTCAGCAACCTCAGCCGACCGGTTCAACACTTGAGCCGATCGGTTGGGAGCACAGGTTGGGCAAAATCAGTCAATTGCGATTTCAATCAATCCGATACTGTAATCAATGCGTCCAACACCTTGAACCATATGATATTGAGCTATCGACTGATCGAGTGTTTAATTGAACTACTAAACTCCTTTAGTAATCAATCTAAACATTGCTTTGTGGACAAAACTCCTCTTCCAGGTTAAATCCTATGTGTGTGACCCTGCAGGTCCATTTCACGTTGGCAGTGAAAGTCCATAACACTTATGACTTCACAAGCAAAGAGCGGTGCCTAGTCACACATCATTGCTACCTAAGTGAAAGTAGAAAGTTGGAGAACAACTTTCATCCTACAATCCATGAATGGTGTTACAGCGAATGTATAATTCCTTTGTCACTGATATCCCGAATGAACTCAAGGCATGGAATAGTCATCCTGTCAATGTTCATTCACTTTCTTGATCTCATAGTAGATTGAAGGAGATATATATGACATCAATATCACATACTGATTCACACATGCGTGCGCACACCTATCTCAATCCTACTCATCAAGTGGCCTTGGATATAAAACTCCCTTAGGAGGGACAAATCCCATATCTATCACTCACCCCTCAAAAGCCCCATGTGTCAAAGCCACCGAATCATCAGCTTTATAACAACCCATGTTTAAGGACTGTGTTTGATAATGTCAAAGTGTGCCCAACGACATGTGTTGAGTGTAGTGATTTCAGGTCTAAGAATCACACTCACCACCATCACTGTGAGTACTGACGATGACTACCATCTCATGGTTCTATGTGTCAAACTCACAGTGGGTTTGTCCGGTACACTTGTTCTCTAACAAGTACCTATGTGTTTGGTTTGATATCTCTATATCATGACTAATGAGATTCTGTCATCAACCAACACCACAATCTAGTCTTGTGTGTCATTGCTGTCTATCTACCTTACACAATGACATCCGACTAGGGACATAACAAGAATGTACAAACTCTTAGTATCTGTATGATCTCATCGTTCAGGTCATGAACCTGAAGGCATACGTCATTGAGTACTGTCATTCTCTAGACATTCAATCTGTTCTATCACTATCTCAAATGACTGAACCAGAAAGAATTGGAAGCTAGCCTTTGATGTTTATCAAATCAATCTTAATGTATCCCACCAATCATCCCATGGTTGGCTCTCAGGGCATACATACCAACAGACTCCCACTTGCACTGCGAGCCAATCACCCTTGAATCATATTCATAGTGATCTTCGAACATGTCCCACATGTTACTGTGCTCTAGTACCAACATAGTGAGTAATAGCAACACCTTGCCAACGTCAGTTTTAAATTGCATGTCTCACATCTCTTCGTTGTACGTCATATGTATGAGATGGAGTTGCCGTAATATGCGATCTAGTATTCCATTGCTAACCTTTAGCCACATTGCATGATCAAGGATTCCAGACTTGTCATCAATGAGTGGAATATAAGTTCATCTCATGAACTTTCAGATCCATATAGTATCCACTGCTATTCGCTAACACACAGATACTCGGCATTTCCCCTTTTAAATGGTTTTATTGGAACACTTCCAATTATCAACAAACTTTCACTTTTATATATCCTATATATATTTTGCGATTAATTTTCTGTCCATTCGGAAGTTCACATCAATGTAACTCTTTACATCGAACTCTTCCTTATTTCCATAGAACTAGTACTTCATAAGTACTTACCAAGTTCTCATGGTATTCCTAGTAACCCTTACTGGAAATAGACAGACATCCACTCGTCATGTCCCACATACGAGTTATCAGGATGAGCACATCATATTGTCATGTCATACATACAAAATGATGAATGCATTTTATTCTTGCCATGTCTCTACATGCAAGATAATGGGATGATTACATACATGATAGATCTATATCTATTCTTAGTGTTCCCATTCTTCATAAGAATTGGACACTTGGCCCTTGGGATACTAACTCCATGTAACATGGACAAGTTTTCTCCTACTGAATCTGTGCATACTGAACACTTCAGTACATATTGCCAATGTATGCTTTCTCTTTTCAGGTCAAGAGGTTTTCGAGAACTATCTCTGTAGATCTCTATTCCTATCACATAGGAAACATCTCTATCTTCCTTAAAGATAATTTCCACTTTTGGATTTCCATTCTAGAACATTTCCATTTCACATCAACATGTGGAATGTGAACATGCCCACTAAATCACAGATCCCTTTCTTTATCTTTGACATATTAGTCAAACCCTTTGACTATATCATCAAAGTAATGATCCAATTCTGAGTTGCTTGTACTCAATCAATCACATTGATTAGTCCATTGTAACTTATAGACTTCATTTGCATTAGCGGATTCATAAACCTTATAGGTTGTGTCACGTACACATCCTTATTTTATTCCTCATAGGAATGCAGTTTAGTATCCATATGCCAAATGTCCTAGTCAATAAGTTGCAATCAACAAGCATCATCCTTCAAAATGTTATCCATATGTCTTAACACTTAAGACATACTTGCACTTATGGATGTCATCCAATGGGTGCTACCATCAAGGTCATACCTTATGGTTCATATGGATGTCATTTAGGATGTAATGGTCATAAACCATAACTCAAAATTAGTTCCTCAAATTCAACTAGATAGTTGATTCATCACATGAACAACTCATCATATAGATAATAACTGAGGTGTATCTGTCAAGGATATACGAACTCACAACTCCTTGTGATTCTTAATGTCCTTTATTAGTGTGGGGTGTTCTTTAATTAAGAAGAATTTAGTTATTTGATAATCATTCTCTAACTTCTTAGAGTATGATTCCTTCTTGATTTAGACATCACTATGCCTTAATCATGAGCTCACTATGATACACTATCATAATCACTCAAAAGGATCTCAAACATTTGGTCCAAGTATTTCATTCATTGATCTCATCAAGAATTAACACTTTACCAAGTTCATACTTCATCTATGATATTCTTGAACACTTCAAGATATTCATATTGGTATTTCTCTAAACACCATTTGAAGTATTAGCATTTGTTCCAATAGGTATGTAAATACATCACATGTATTATACCTAATAGGATAATCACTCTCCAACTACATTAGTGAAGATTGATTAATCATGTCCAAGATATTCATGTCTCTTACTGGTTCTCTAACCAAAAGAGTCTAGTTTTTATCCATCACATGGTAACTAGAAATGAATTTCTCATGATTGATGCTAATTTTATTGTTTGAGTTATCTATAACTTTTAGGTATCATTTTATCTCATGCATATCATATACCACAAGATAAACAAAGCATTGCCACAAAGATCATATCTTTAAGATTGAAACCTCAACTTTATTAATTGCCATCATTGTCATAAATATGCAAAAATAAAGTGTTTCTATCTATTGGCAAATATGAAATAGTAGTTCATAACTTTATTACATGCCTTGTGGGCTGAAAATAAACTAAAGTACTCTTATCTATGAAGGCAACACTTGCCCCAAGTATGCGTGCTTTACACTTTACATCTTGGTATCATATACCTCAAAAAGTATTACAAGTTTACTTTCATGACACCTTTAAGTAGAGGCTTCAGTCGCCTCCTTCTTCTTTTGTTCTTCCAGATAGAGAGGACAATTCCTTTTCCAATGTCCTGGCTTTTGACAATGGTGGCAATTTCCTTTCTTGGTCACACCTCCCTTGGCCTTGAGAGCTGAAGTCGTCTTGGGCTCCTGGCTAGCATCAGAACCTTTCTTAGCTTTGCCTTTGCCCTTGCGCTTGGACTTGCCTTTCTTGCCCGTGATCACCATCACAGACTTGGGCTTGTCCTTCTTCATCTGTAACTCGGCTGTCCTCAACATGCCCAACAACTCTGACAGTGGCCTATCAAAGTTGTTCATGTTGTAGTTCATCACAAACTGACTGTAAGATTCTGTCAACGATTGTAGTATCACGTCAGTAGCCAACTCTTGGCTCAGTGGAAATCCCAGTCTCTGTAGGTTCTCCACATACCCAATCATCTTGAGTGTGTGAGGACCAACTGGATCTCCTTCTGTCATGACGCACTTGAACAATGCCCTAGAAACATTGTATCTCTCTTGTCGTGCCTGATCTTCATACATGTTCCTGAGATGCTGAATCATCTCAATGACACCCATGTTCTCATGTTGTCTTTGCAACTCATGGTTCATTGAATATAGCATCAAGCACTTTGCATCAATGGCATCATCAGAATGCTTCTTGTAAGCATCCCTTTCTGCCTTTGGTGCATTAGGAGCGGGTTCCTCTGGAATTGGAGTATCCAGGACATAGAGCTTACGCTCTTGAGTGAGAAAAATTCTCAATGTCCGATACCAGTCGTGGAAGTTTGTCCCATTAAGCTTGTCCTTGTCAAGGACCGATCGCAAAGAAAAGTTGTTGTTGTTTGTTGCCATTTGAACTACAAAAGGAAAATATGCAATTTTAGTCCAAAAACTCATTTTTGACTTATTTGATTGATTTGAAAATTTGACGATATAATTAGGCCCTTAATTGATTATCGCTCCCACTATTTTAGTTCAAATTGATAGCCCTCACCATCAATTCAGAAGATTGCAGCGTACAACCTTCTAGTGGGCAAGATCCTGAAATCCTCTAAGTCATGAGTCAGCTTTGGCTAATCACCCACAACTTAGATCTCTTAGGTAGGCAACTTTTGCCAATTGCATCATATGCAACTCTTGATAAGATGTCATATACAACTCCTTCCAATGATCATCTCCATGCCTCAAGGTACTAGATCCCATCTAGATCACCTTGTTAAGTCCGACCCAAAGCAAACACGATGAATATGCACCCTGCTAGGGTAGACCCACACATTCATCCTTCACGCTTCCACGAGATAGACGGTGCACCACGCTAGGGCGTGCCCACACTTGGTCGATCAAGCTTTTCACGTGTGTCGCATTTGGAAGGCATCTAAAACTTAATATTTTAATAAGGGATTTGGGTTTTATATACATATACATATCCAATCACCACAATACATAGTACGTATCATATACATGCTATATCCCACATAAAACATGCACAAAACGATAAAAAAAGTGATGATTATGGCCATCCTAATGTGATTCCTCGAGCCTAAAGGAATCACGGTAATCTAGGTCTACATCTCATGCAACCTGTACAAGATGAACATTTGTGCCTTGCCATCTGAGTTGATCATCTCATCACATGAATGATCTGTTCTCTTCAGCGGGTCATCTGGGTGCCACCATCCGATCGGTTGGCTCCTCCAACCGATCGGTTCGCCCAGTCGTCGTGCATCTCATCATGTCCGCCACCCGCTCGTCTCTCTCCTCGAACGGTCATCAACCGATTGGTTCACTCCTTGAACCGATCGTCTGGAACGTCAACCGATCGGTTCACGCCTTGAACCGATCGTTTCAGCTGTCGTCTTGATGTCCGCCGGTCTTCGACATAACAGGAAATAAAATCTATCCTATTTATACATTGCTTTAAAAGGGAAACCCCAAGTTACATTCGGGGGGAGCAAAGGTAAGAAAGAATCTCGAATTATTTCGAGTTACATTAGGAATAAGAGAGGGAAGATCGGTGCGCAGACCGAGATGCAAGCAACCACAAACAGCCACACACAGATAGGCGTTTATAGGCCATAATCATGTTGTACACATCCACCACAAAACTCATTTAAGGGCGACGCGTATCGAGTGCATTAATAATACATATCATATATGTAATTGGGATTTGTGGATTTAGGATTGGACATGCATAAAGCCGATATTATTTGCATCGCCTGCAATAAATAAAGTCGACAAACCAAAATCGATCATATCGATATTCCTAAAATATAGGGTAGTTGACTTGGCTCTGATACCACTGTTGGGTTTTAGGGGAGACAGAGAAGGCAGCGGAAACAAAAAAATTTCTCCCCAAACCCATACCGAGGAAACGCGTCAACGTCTATATATTAGGAAAGGATGGTTTGTGGAATCATACCTTGTCTCGAGGCTTGCTCGGCGACAATACCTCGCGCAATGCACGGTCTTCAGCATCGGTCTTGGACGGTGTCTGTGCAGCTCCTGGTCGCACCGGGACTGACAACTCCTCCTCCTACCAGACTGTCGGATGACAGTTGTCCTCCTGAGCGGCAGCGTCCTCCCGCCTCTGTAGTAATCCACACGGACCACCTAGAACTCCACACTCCTTGTCCCACAAAGAAGTGGAAGGAGTCGCACCCTCCTGTTGACGTACTAGTCGCCAACATACTCTCCTGCCTCCAGTTGCAACTGCAGTTGTCCTTCCCTTGCTGCACCTCCCTTTTGCGGGAAGCACTTGCTCGGGCTCTCTCTTGGTTACCAAAACCAGAGAGAACGACAACTTTCCAGAGCAACTGGTTGCACTGAGTTGTTCTTTGAAAAGCCCCCAATACCCCTATATATAGGAGGGTCATGGGACAGGGTTCTCTATCTCGGGCAATGCGGGACAAAAAGCAGGAGTAGAAGGGTTTGGGATTCTCCACAAAAAGCAACCGGTTCGCAACCTGAAATGATCGGTTCACTGCTGAACCGATCGGTTCGGCCCTTGAGCCGATCGGCTGGACCTGAGCCGACCGTTTAGGGCACTCCAACCGATCGGTTGGTGCCCTGAACCGATCGGTTCATGGTCCTAACCGGCTCAAAAGACTTTCCTTGTTTCTTTCCCAATTGGTATCAAATACCAATTTATTTCCCAATCGAATTGGGCAATTTGAAACCAAAGGAAAATTCTTGCCGACATGACTTTCCCAACTAGTCGGTTGCACCAGTTGAGCCGATCGGTTCAACCCTTGAACCGATCATTTCAACCTGGGCATGAGCCGATCGGTTGGACATTCCAGCCGACGGGTTCAGCAACCTCAGCCGACCGGTTCAACACTTGAGCCGATCCGTTGGGAGCACAAGTTGGGCAAAATCAGTCAATTGCAATTTCAATCAATCCGATACTCTAATCAATGTGTCCAACACCTTGAACCATATGATATTGAGCTATTGACTGATCGAGTGTTTAATTGAACTACTAAACTCCTTTAGTAATCAATCTAAACATTGCTTTGTGGACAAAACTCCTCTTCCAGGTTAAATCCTATGTGTGTGACCCTGCAGGTCCATTTCACGTTGGTAGTGAAAGTCCATAACACTTATGACTTCACAAACAAAGAGCGGTGCCTAGTCACACATCATTGCTACCCAAGTGAAAGTAGAAAGTTGGAGAACAACTTTCATCCTACAATCCGTGAATGGTGTTACAACGAATGTATAATTCCTTTGTCACTGATATCCCGAATGAACTCAAGGCATGGAATAGTCATCCTGTCAATGTTCATTCACTTTCTTGATCTCATAGTAGATTGAAGGAGATATGTATGACATCAATATCACATACTGATTCACACATGCATGCGCATGCCTATCTCAATCCTACTCATCAAGTGGCCTTGGATATCAAACTCCCTTAGGAGGGACAAATCCCATATCTATCACTCACCCCTCAAAAGCCCCATGTGTCAAAGCCACCCAATCATCACCTTTATAACAACCCATGTTTCAGGACTGCGTTTGATGATGTCAAAGTGTGCCCAATGACATGTGTTGAGTGTATTGATTTGAGGTCTAAGAATCACACTCACCACCATCACTTTGAGTACTGACTGTGACTACCATCTCATGGTTCCATGTGTCAAACTCACGGTGGGTCTGTCCGGTACACTTGTTCTCTAACAAGTACCTATGTGTTTGGTTTGATATCTCTATATCATGACTAATGAGATTCTGTCATCAACCAACACCACAATCTAGTCTTGTGTGTCATTGCTGTCTATCTACCTTCCACAATGACATCCGACTAGGGACATAACAAGAATGTACAAACTCTTAGCATCCGTATGATCTCATCGTTCAGGTCATGAACCTGAAGGCATACGTCATTGAGTACTGTCATTCTCTAGACATTCAATCTGTTTAATCACTATCTCAAATGACTGAACCAGAAAGAATTGGAAGCTAGCCTTTGATGTTTATCAAATCAATCTTAATGTATCCCACCAATCATCCCATGGTTGGCTCTCAGGGCATACATACCAACACATCAATCCTCCCAATTTTGAATGTAGTAGGAGAATTCAAGACCTCATTATTTTAGTTTTCACACAATTGCAAGTATCAGAGTACAATTTGAAGACTTCAATCATCAAAACCATTCCATTGGGCTTGATGTGGAATTTATCTCACCGTCCTGATTAGGCTACCAGATGGACTCACATGGATTCTTAAGTGAAGACTCACCCATCCAAGGAAGCACTTCATCCCATCCAAATGATTCAGCTGAGCAACCAATGGAGGATACACATCAAGAGAATGTATGGTGTGATGCCATCAACTTTTATTCTCCTGAAGGTAGCCAAGCAACCTCACAACTTGAGAGTCTATTTGAGCAATCTGATTCAACCTCTATTCTAGACCAAGGTGATAGCTCTCAAATTCATACATGTAACTTGGTTTCAAGAAGCATGCTCACTATGGTTAGGAATGGTTGTTTGAGGAGGAGGATGAAAGTTATTCAGATTGGGGAAGTGAGTATATTGACGACGAAGAGCCAAAGCAACATGTGCTGACATTCGTCACAACCCCCTTACAAGGTTTGGTCGGTGTTGAAGGACCCTATTGGATGATCCAGTACAACATGGTTGTTGAACAGTAAGATACCCCAGAATCCATAGAAGATGACAAGCTTGGGGTGGTAGAAATGAAAGCATATTCACCTGGGGATATTTCTTACTCGCAATATAATTGGATGACTTGATTTGGAAATGAAGATTACTCTAAGCATCCAACCTCAGGTTTAGAGGTGGAGAAAGAAGATATGATTCCTCTAAAAAACTTGCATCCTCTCCCCCCATCTCATCTTGTGTCGACATCCTAGCGCCTACCTATTTAGATTCATACCTTGATGGGTACCTTGAGGGTGCTATGAAGAAGAATTCATTCTAGTGTAGTTCAAATAAATTCTAGCGTAGAGATGACTTCATCAAGTCACCAAATTTTATTCTTATTCTTTAGTCTCATCAGGTTTAATTGATCCACCTATTCGATCCCTACATGGTGAGCCCAATTGGTAAGACACATGTGAAATTGGTCCCAAAACTTAGGATTTGGGATCCCAATGTCTGTATCGTGGGACAACCACCCCCTTTTTCTTACTCCTTCCTTTTCTATTTCTATCAAATTAAATTCTATTTTTCATGTTCTTATTTATATAGTTTGTGTCATCTAACTTCTTAAATATATCATTGCATACATAAATAATTCTAGGACTTTGATAAATTTCTTTCCCGTACATCCATGCACTTCTTCTTACTATCCCAAGTTTAGGTCTTGGTCGAGGAAGAGCAAAGTTTTAAGCTTGGGTGGTAGGGCTATTCACCTTTCTATCTCTTTATTTTTCAGGCATGCATGTTTACTTCCTTGTTCTTACATTTAGGTATAAATTTTCAAACCTTAGCTTTTCAAACTAGCTTTACTTATTAATAAGATCTTGTTGCATAATTTGTAATCTTGACAATTAAGGCTAATTGTCCAATCATTGCCTTGATTTCTTAATATCTTGTTTTTTTGTCTCATTGACTCTTTCCTTGAGGTTTGACAATCGATCTAAGGTTAAGAGCCTATCTAAAGTTTAAAAGCACTTATTTCCTTGATTAATGTTGTGAATGGCAGACCCATGATTTGGGACCATATGGATGGAGCTTTTGTATGAAAAAACCACGAGCTAAGTTTTCCAACTACATTCTAAGGATTTGTGAACCATAATAAATATTTTCACTAAGGTACCAAGAAAAGGATGATGAGTTTTTGTCAAGATGGATAGCTTCTCTGATTATATACACACTCATCACATCAGATTGAGTCAAAAAGATTAAAATTTAAAAAATTGCAAAAGAGGCTTGGCTTCCCAAAATTCCTAAAAATGTCAAGATATCTCTTCTTCCATACAAATTAGAATATAGAGAATACAAGTCAGAGTGTGAATAAAAAGATGAGTGTTGTTTTCTCTTTTAAACAAAGACGAGGATGGTAACCAGTGGGTGTATAACTGCACTCATGAACGCTGGTATGTCGTGCCTAGTAGTAGCACCCTGAAAGCTCATTACAGAGTCTTTAGGAAACACCTAGGAGACCTATGAGATAATCTCAGTAGCAAGGTTGGTTTGAGCACAGTATGAGGAGTTCGTCTCACTGCTTTGGACCAAGTGTTTCAGACCACAAGGATCGTTGCTCGGTACATGGATCGGCCTGACGTGAATCATGTCATCAATGTCAATAGAGTATTTTTATCTTTTCTTTTTAGGAACTGAAAAGTGGGAGGCACATTGTTCTTGATTGTTTTACATGAATACAAGATGACATCTCAATACTAGCCTATAAAGGATATAAAGTTGGTGGTCATGGTAGAAATTGGTGTTCTACTTGGTGGTCATGGTAACTTGGTCTTGGAGATGAGGTCTTGAATTCTCCTACTTTGTGAACTTTTAACATCATTTTCATTTCCCATCAGAACATTACTTATGCCTTTCAACCTGTATTACTTGTCAAAGCAGGTGTTTGCTTGCTTTGCATTAAATATATGCTATGACCTTTATAAAAAAAACAATGCTCTGGAAAAGTGTATCTTTGTGTAGGATGGACCTTATCTTTAAGAATGTTATAATCTCATATGTTATACTTAGGCACAATTGTCTCACCAACTCGAAGTCCCTTGCAAAGGAGCACAAATCGAGGTTCCTCATCAACTCCACCAACCTAAGGAAGGTGGCCAAAAGTGCAAGGTTACGGTACCGTTAATGCTTTCATCGAGTTGTTTGAATGCAATAGACAAATACAAATTTTCTTCTTCAATGTACTTCATAAGAAAATGTGCTATTAAGCACTTTTATTCATTATGATACATCCTAAGAAAATATTTATAAAATAATGCCAAAATCAAATGTTATCAACTACCCTTTGTTTGTCCCTATGAAAGACTCAACTAAACTGTACAAAGAATATTCAACATGGTTTGGCAAAACAAGTTTGAAAACTCAGTAGTGAAAGATCACCGGTGACAAGTTCCTTGTATTCAAACACCAACTGAACATACCAAAAGCAGCAAGTGAAAGATCACATGGCATCTAAGTATTATTAAGTAAGATCGCTGTAAACCAACAAAACTTGTTAGGATAAGAATCGTGTACGGGTCACGAAAAGAGTCGAATGACTACAATTGACAAGCATCAATTTTCTTCTTGATAAGTTTGTGAGTAAAATTTCTAGGTCATTAATTCCTTTTTCTAGATATAAGACAGGGGAATATTTTGGCATAATTGATAAGGCTATCATGAGTTGTATGTGCTATGACACTAAGTGCTTCTATCTCTTGAATGTGAGTTAAATTGATCTAATAGTTAGTTTAGTTAACTTAGAACTAAATCAAAACCATCATCTTAATCTTTGAATCATTAAGTAATTACAGTGTCCCACACACTTGTTAACAATAACCATGAAGCTCTAGAAGGATAACGCTGAACTCAACCGAGTCTTGGAAATAAGAGAGAACCAAAATCTTGGGGCAACCAAATAACAACCGTGAATGGTAGGTTAAATTCCTTGATATGAAATCATAATTAGTGTTAATCGTTGAGCTACAAATTATGTCAATCCATACTAAGTAGTAAAGGCTACTCTAGAAATCAATTAATTTACAAGGAAAAATGTCAATGCATGGCAAGCATGCATGTTTCTTTGAGAATATCTAGAATGTATTTTCGATGTGAAAGACATATGCCAGAAGAAGATTGGGAAAATCATTCATCTAGTCTTTCCCATATCCCCTATGCTGGTCAGATCCTAGAGGATAATGTCATTTATATGCCCATTTTGGTGTAGTGTCAGTCCTCATAAGTACTTTGTCATATCAACTCCATGTGTGCTATCCTAGATTCATATCTCATAGTCAATTAGATGGTTAAACAAGAGAAGCATATATTTGTGATTTAGAGCTTCTCCTTAATGCCCAAAAAAATGCAGCAACAGGCATTTTAATGGCATGAATTATGATTGGTGGAGTAAAACCATATAAGCACCCAGCAATAATGCTTTTGATGATGCTGCCTAGATAGAAAGGTGGGTGGAAATTATTGAATCATGCTAGTCATATATCAGTGTGGAAATATAGGTAACAAAATGATGCAGGCAATGTGGATCATCTTGAGATATAGTATCATTAGACCCTCATATAACCTGATACATATACTACGGGACTCCAGGAATGACTAATACTTAGAGAATGTTCTGATCTAGTATTTGGAGAGAATATCATTTGTATGATGATTACCATGCACTTTCTCAAAAGAAGTGATACGATGGTGATACAGACACAATTATTAGATGATCATGCCAAAGTCCCTTGGTTTTGCATCTAGATGGTAACCCTGTCGAACTTGTTCTAAGTTACCTTCTTTATGAAGCCTTTTTTACTTGTCCACCTTCTTCAGTTGAATAAAGCAAAGCAAGTGAATATGCCTTTTTGAGTAAAATACAAGAAGATTGGACATTGTTGTAGCTTTCAAAGTACTCAACAACCCCCCCCCCCCCATTTTTCCTAGTCATGAAATCACTCTTGTGGACGGGAGGCCACATATAGAGAAAGGTAAATGCATCTAGTTCATAGGAGATATATATTTGAATACAACTACCGAGACCTTCACAGGCATCCTTTCAGGAGCTTCATAACACCATGTTAGATTAGCACCCTCAGTCCCTAAAACTGAATCGAGGCTACTCTACAAGTACATGATATGTTAAAACCTCTAGTTTATAGAAGAATTGCATCGCTTGTTTCTCCTAAAAGACCATATTTGTTCAAAGTTCCTCTCAATTGCAAGTATATCAAACAAGTCTAACATGCATATGCCATTCACCAAATATGTATTGGATGTCACCTTAGCAAAACATACGACTGAGCCCATGTCCATCATTGTCCTTTGGTGCATTGTTTTTCCTACATATCTTTCCACTTAAACGTGATCCTTCAGTTATTTTCAAGCTCTCCAGGTTGCAATGCATTTTCTTCCACATTTCGGGTTGTTTATTATATACAGACATAAAAGATGGTAGTGAGGGATATTAGCATATAGGGTTCTACTGTTTTCTCACCTTCTTGTATAATCCATTTGTTATTTGGCGATACTCGTTCAACAGTTGCTGAAGTAGCTTCCAGTATTCAAGTTAAGAATGAGTCGGAGTGTCAAGTTGAATCTTTACCTGCTTTGCTCGCACTTGGGTCACATGTACATATTAGACAATTTTACTCCCATCCATACTTGTTGAGTCGGCCGACTAGTCGACGACTAGTCGCTGACTGCGGCTGGTCACTGGAGGGGGGTCCGACTAGCCTAGCGCCCAAATTTGGACCTTAGTTTGGCGTCTGCCGACTGGTCACTGGTCGGCTAGTCGGCCGACTAGTCCGACTGGTCGGCCCAAACCAAGCATGGGCGGCCTCTTAGTTAGGCCAGAGCCAAGAATAATAAGTTTTTTTTTGCTATTCTAATCCCCCACCCCTTATCTCGTGCAATTATTTGATGTGAACATCAATTTCATTGACAATACACTAGTTCAATTAATTTAGTTACAACAATTCAACAAACACTAAAAGTCTAAATTCAATAATGGTATATCACTTTTCTCTATCTAATTATATTTGTTTAATTTGAATACATCGAATAGTCTTCATTCCAAAATTTTGAGGTGTTTTATGACATTATTTACCAAATCTAGGTTATTATATGCTTGGATACATGCTTACATTATTGGATCTATATGATTACTATATATAACTATATGTAGATGATCAATATTATGTAAATATCATACCTACGACTGGGCGACCGACTAGTCGATTGGTCGACGACTAGTCGGCTGGTCGCCCAAGCTGGAAAGGTGACCGACTGGCCGCCTTGACAAGTATGCTCCCATCCCTAGTGGCATCAAAGAGCTACCGCAGATACCCAATTTATCAAACCTAGAGCCTGCCGTGAAGAGTGTGAACTTTTGGCCTCTACAGAAATATGTAATTGCCTAGTAAGATAGAAATCTCAGAGCAACTGCCATCATATAAATGTTTTCAGATTTTCCCAATGCAATTACAACGCAAGCTGGTCATAAATTGTATGCCCTTCGTCTAAATCTATTATCGTGATGTGTCTCATTAGCTTTTATTGCTATCTTATCTTATTCTGTATCTTACTTTTCGTTAGTAAAGATACTTCTTGATCACTGGACTAGGCAAGTTGTATACTTAAGTTTCTAGGGTGTGTTCGTATGCATGTATTAAGTGTACACAACTATAGATAAACTAGAAGACTAATATGTAGAAAGGGGTGTACAAAGACTAAGCAAACAACTTTTCCAACCGAGAAAACATTACATCAAGATTCCCAAACGGACACCAAACGACAAGAGTTAAGACAAACTTAAATCTCTCATGGGAAGAAAAAAGTACGCCTGCTAACAGCTTAGTGACCAAGCGAATATGATTTAGTATGCATGTTAAGACAAACTTAAAGCTTCTCAAACATCAAGAAAATATGATTTAGTGACCAAGCGACAAACATCAAGAAGATTGACAGAAAAACCTGAAATCACAAGAGAAAACTGGAATTCAATCATAAGAAGAGGCACTTTGGGAAAGGAGAGAGGAGCACGAGAAGAAACCTTTAGCAGCGGCGTCTCCTCAACTCCAACCAGAGCCGCCTATCTTCTCCACGATGGAGGGTTTTTGTCAGCGTCTGTCTCTTCATACCCGCTGACGAAGAGCATTGTGCCCCCCCAACTAGTAGACGGTGTGTTCCCTTGAGCGGGTAGAGTTCCTCGGCCATCCCTAGAGCTCCCTGGGGTGCCCCTGAACTTCGTGAGGGCTCAAGATTGCAGGGGAAGACAGCGCTGTTTGGGATTGCGTGTGGGGCATGGGAGTGGGTTGCTTCGGCTGAGCTTGAGTTTAGGTGGGGGTTCTTGGAGCAATCTAATTCTCGGGGTTGGGGAGGCGGTTGACGAAGCGCCTGACGTCGGTGGCAGTAGGTGGCCTACGGTGGTGGAAGACGGCGCGGGGTGTGTGTTGGGGTTCGAGTGGGGTAGTTGGAGATGTCCGTCAAGCGGGCAGCGTCATGGTAGAGAGGATGGTCATGAACCCGCCGTTGAACTCCGTGGCGGTGACGAGGAACGACAATGGGGCGGGTTCCTTGGGAGGGGTGGTGTAGGCTGTGGCGACGAGTGCGGCCAGTGGAAGGGATGACTCGCGGGGGGTTGTTTTGGGGTTCTTGAAGCAATGGAGGAGATGACGGGAGGACCGCTCGAAGGGGAAATGGGGTACAGGGAGGGAGGGAGACGAGAGCCTCTCAGTCCCCCCTCCTACAAGGAACTCCTTTGGTCTTTGTATTTGTTCCTCGATGCGGTTGTAACTAATTTGGTTCTAAGCGGTTGTAACTTTTTTTATAGAACTAGCAAGTTACACATGCTAAGCAAGAGAACTATATTACAATTGTATTAAAATTGTATATAAATAAAAACAATACTTAATATCAGATTGTGTCATTGTTTTTACGTAAAAAAAATCAAGTACTCAAATGTCAAATGTCACAATTTTTTAGACAAAAAATCAAAAATAAGTTAATTTAGTAGTACCTAATCTCCTTGACACATGGTACTTTGTCATCACATATTTAGTCTCAAATTATTTAGCTGGAGTGAGCCTCATATGATGTTATTTAATTGACATTCTCTGAATTTAAAAAATAACATTGTATGTTGCTCTTTAATTTCAAAAATTTTATACATTATTCATAATGGTGTGTAATTCATTATTATGATTGAATATAATGAACACCTTAGATTACAAATGAGAGAATATGAATAAAAACATATAGGAGCCAAGTCTTGCCTAGGTACCATGAATAAAAACATATAGAAGCCAAGTCTTGCCTAGGTACCTTGCTTTGGCTCTCAATACCTTGTCTTAACTAGTTTGGTTTGTGCTCCTTTTTTGTTCATGTTTGATATGAAAAATGTTATACCTTGTCTTAACAATAAATATCATTAGAAATAGTTATTCTGAAAATGTTATACAAGACATATAATGGTGCATAATTCATGGTTATGAATGTTATTGAACACCTTGCATTATGAACGAGGGACTATAAATAATAACATACATGAGCCAAGGTTTGCCAAGGTACCTTGCTTTGGCTCTCAACACCTTGTCGTAGCAAGTTTGATTCATGCTGATTTTTTTTTGTTCATGTTTAGTATCGTTTTCATATTATACTTGTTAAGGTGCATGTAGGAGGTAGACTCACCAGAGTGGTATGGGTTCTATTTAGCTCCTAACTCGACATCGTCTTAACCAAGCGTGAATAAAGCTCCATGCTCACTTCAGCCTAGGTGTCATGGTGCCTAAAGGAATGCTCCACAACCAAAGCCTGACCAATTTTTATATTATAGCAACCCCAAGTACTTATACTCCACAATTAGCGTTAACCAAATCTAGACTAATATGCATGTTAGGAACCCTAAATAATTATACTTCACAATTAGCATGAATGATGTGTACTTCATAAATGTTTCATTCATTGTTTTGGGCTTATATTTGGGTTTTATGAGAAGTCTATGTATATCTATATAACTATGGATAGACACTCGTCATGTTTATTTAGTAAAATTCTCTTGATCACTAAATGATATACTTAAATTAGGGAAAATACACTAGAAAATTAAAGAGCCATGATGGTCTAATACTTATGGTTCATGTCATAAAGGTGAGATCAACTATGATCCAAAGAATACTTAAGAATTTAGACAAATTCATGAAAAGTCGATGGAGTTTGATCAATCACCGACTTAAACAATCACGCAAATCCTAGAAAAGTTGTCCACAAACTGAAACGAGTTGTTGATAAGTGACTTTGAACCCTAAGAGATGAAAAACACAAACATGTAGAATCACTTGTCGAACATAATCATTAGAAAGTATTACCCTATTTAGTTACTAGGTTAATCAGTCTATTATGTACATGGGCTTGTTTGTCGTGGTCGTCAGGGTCTAGTCCAATTCCTTGTAATTGCCTCCTCCCCAAAACATAGGACATGGGTGTACATATCAATACACAACAACGATTACAGTGTCCCACACGCTTGTTAACAATAACCATGAAGCTCTAGAAGGATAACAATGAACTCAACCGAGTCTCAGAAATAAGCAAGAACCAAAATCTTGGGGCAACCAAATAACAACTGTGAATGGTAGGCTAAATTCCTTGATATGAAATCATAAGTAGTGTAAATCGTCGAGCTACAAAATATGTAAATCCATACTAAGTAGTAAAGGCTACTCTAGTATCAAAATAAACATACAAATGCAAAAACAAAACAATTCAAACAACTGAAACAACTTAAGATTCCTATGATAAACGTGATTGGGTCCAATATAACTATTGTGATCTGTTCACGCCAAACAATGACAAGCCAGTAAATCGGGAACGGTTAGGCCAATGCGTACTTGCTTAAAAAGCCTCAACCCCCAAGTCATGTGTCCCACTAGCAAACCAAGTCCAACCAAAGGCTTGACAAACCGTACATAGGAACATTCCTTCATAAGTGGGAAAATTAAAACTAATACAGACATGAAACTATAGTTAAAAACTTAGAATAAACGTCTAAATTTGGGTGTTGTCGATGCCTTTGATGTTTTTGCAACAAGATGTCTTTAGGTTGGACTTGGTTTGCTAGTGGGAAAAATGGATTTAACTTTGAATATGGGTTTGAATACAAGGTATAAGTTTATGTTTTGAGAATAACAAGCCTTTAGGTGAGTGTGGGGATCTTGAAAACACAAATTCATAAAATCAAACATAACTTCCCAGATGAATGCTCCATGGCTCATACATATAACAAAAAAATTATTGCTAAAATGATTGAATGAATCTCCTTTTCGTAGGTAAACCATCCTAACTATCGTCCTTTAAGTGCAGAGCTTAAGAATGCTTGCATTAATAATGTGCCCACTATGAAACCTAAAGCATCTCAAGGAATGGTGAAATCTTGCTTAATGTTTTGCATTACTAAGAATGGTGGAGTAATCAGAAGATCCTTCAAATTTGATAAATGCATGTATAGCTTCTTCATTCCATGTAAAGAAATTCTTTTTCAATAAACTAGTCAAATGTTGAGTCAGTTGACATAATTCCTTACAAACTTCTTGCAATAACATTTTAACCCCAAGATTCCCCTCAAAGCTTTCACAATAAGTGGTTGTGGCCAATATTGTAAACTATGGATTATTGAAGAATCATGTGCAATACCTTCTTGAGATATCACATGTCACAAATATTCCACCGAGCTAGGCCTAAACAAGCATTTACTCCTCTTGACATATAATTTGTTCTTCCGTAACAAATCCCAACACAATTTACAGGTGATGTATATGTGACTGAGAATTCATGCTCTATAATAATTCATCATCAAAGAAAACCAACATAATTGTTTGTAAAAAAGATAAAAAATATCATTCATTAAAGATTGTAAGGTAGTTAGAGCATTAGCAAGCCCAAAGGGAAAAAATAGGTATACATAGTGAACCTGAAGGGTTCTAAATGCAGTGTTGTGATGTCTTTATATTCCACTCTCACTTGATACTACCCTTCTCGTAAATCTAACTCATAGAATTACTACTCCATGAAGCTCATCTAGATTCCATCAATTATCAAAATAAGAAACTTGTCAAGATTAGAGATCTGATTCAAGCGTATGTAATATACACAGCCAAGTACCATCATATTTTATGGCCAAAAGTACATGAGATGAGTAAGGGCTAGTGTTATTTCTTATCAATTCAGCTTGCAATTGTTCCTCAACCCGCCTCTTGATTCTATTATTTTGTAAATGAGGATAAGAAAATGGTATTTTATATACATATTTACGTATGTTCTAATGAAGGGATCATGTGATATTGATCCCTCTTTAGTGTCAATCCCACTGGTTGTTGAAAACCATCTTAAAAGTGTTCCAAAAATTGTTCCAATCTTGGAAATTCTGATTGATTAGTATCCTTTTTCAGTTGGACATCCCTGTCAATCCCTACTATCATCAATTGAACCACTTCCACTTTCTTATTCCTTCTTAATTCTCAAGGAAAACATGTCACATTTAAAATCTAAGATTCCCTTGTAACCTTTAGACTGTCACAAAATTGTCATGGGAGCGAAACTTAAACAATTGTATATTAAATTCATACCACACATGAATAATTGGACATAGCCATTTAATCCCTAGAAGCACATCAAAACTCCCTAATTAAAGAACCAACAATTCTTCCTCCATATAAATCTTTAAAATTTTGAATTCAAATCTTTAGCATTTCCATTTTTCTTTGATTTTCTCACCATTAACCACTGCAGCAGTATATACCTGGGTCATGTTAATTGGAAACATACCTCTCTTTAATATTGAAATCTAAGAAATTGTCAGTGCTACTTGAATCTAACAAGGCCACTAACTCCCACTCATAGATTCTCAGTTTCACTCTCATAGTTTAAGGTGGAACCTCCCCTATTAAGGGTTGCACGATTATTATGGGATTCTCATCTTGATCTTCTCACATATGAGTTTTAGCATCATCCCTTGTCATAGTGTGTATCATGTATCAAATAGGGTTTCCCCTTTAACTTATTTTTGGTCACCCCCCCCCTATTTTGCATTTCCTTTGAAGCACAAATTATTCTTCCGTCTAAAATTTTCCTCCTCCACAATGAGTATTTTAGGAGTAGTATGTTTTTCTTTCCCACAAAAACTTCGAATTACTTGTTGATTCATCCCTCCTTGCATATTTTTTGATGTTCTACTTGGTGGTCATGGTAGAAATTGGATGATTGGACTCACTTTGATACCACTTCTTGGGGATGAACATAGAGTGAGAGACTGAAAAATAAACCTTAATGAACTTGTTGGAGGTCTAGAATTGTGAGTCAAATGAGTCAACTACATACATATGATGAGTGCAATGATGGTGGAAAGTAAACGATCACAAAACAAATGTACAGTAGTTTGACCTATTCCTAATGAGGGAGCCTACGTCCATTGCTAGAAATTATGCAATTGTAGAAAACCAATTGTAGAATAGAGAGACAAAAGTACTAAATCCCATCAAATTTGAAAACCAATTGTAGAAGACATTGTTTTCAGAGGATCTCAAAGAGTCTTAAAACCCCAAGTCAATCCCTTAGTTCGTCATCGTCTTTAAGTCTTTGCATTATGATATCTCTTCATGGCTCTTTCTGAGAATCTAACATGCAACTTTTGTTCCAATTGGAATGAGATTCATGTAGGGTCGCAATATGATCAAGTCGGTTGTTATACAGTCAAAGTAACTTGATATCAAATATGGTCATGTTTAACCAATCAAGATGTCTTGATAATATTTCTTTCTATTCACAATATATGTTAAAGTGCATCATAGTCATATATAGTAATATGGTGATTGTATCTTGCCATAAGGAAGTTAATATGCATCCAAAAATGTCAGGCTCAATTTAAGCATTGGACCATATAATGAAGCTTTTCACGAGAGTTTAAGATATTCTCTCAACACTTATAAATTTGTAATTTAGAGTTAACGCTCTGGAGTAATTAAAACATTCCTTAATGTACTTAATATCGGTGTTAATTAACATTGTGATGGACTGTATATTGGCTTAATTTTGAGGACACAATTTCTTTTAAGGTATGTAGGATGTGAGAGAGTGAACTTTTTAGGCCTTCAAATATCTAGTGACATAGTTGAGTTAATCTTATTTGGGTTATATTAAGAGCGTCAAATACTTGATAAAGTTTGAAGAGTTCTTTCCATTAATTTTATGGTTGATATCCCTAATTTTATGCCATTTTGAGGTATTGAATTGACTGATGAGACAGATGAATCTTGACAACAAATTTGAGAAGAATGTAGCTTGAGTTGTAGTAGCTCTATGATTAAAGTTTCATGAAGTTTTGAGGTTCCTAGAAGAACTTATTTAAGTTTGAATGTCATTTAAATAAGGTTCATATTGATGTATATTAGATCAAAGTTCAAATACTTTAAACTAAGCTGGAGGTCAGTGATATATCTCATGGTCTAGTAGTGGGCTCGTCACATGGATTGTCCTGTAGTAGGACATAATTTGGACGATTGAAGATGGATTCGAGGGTAAACCCAGTGTCTTCAACCTTGATTTATCGTGGGGACTAAAACGTGGGGCAACTGTGACCCACTCATGACGCCAGAACAACCAGGTCGTGGATAGAGGAAGGATATAGAGTGAGTAGTTAGCCTCGCCTTCTAAAGAATGATATAATGACCTTTCATATCGTATCTTTGGGAGGATAATAGAGAGAGACTGGGTCGTTTTCCTTTCCCTCATCTCAACTGCTGCACACAATAAGAAAGAGAAGGATGAAATGGGAAATAGAGGTAGAAGACACTCACAAGGAGGAGCTACCAAAGGGAAAGAGAGAGAGAGTCTGATGACTTACAGGAGTTTGGTGGGATTCCTCAAAGTTTCAGATAGTGCTACATTTGAGTTGTGATGTAGAAGAGTCGTTCACCCTTTTGTTCTGCCATAGCAGCCAGCCAGCCAGCGGGCAGTGACTTCTCGAGATGACAAGGGGTTACCTTCAGTGGAAAGATGAGGGGTCGTCATCTTGGAGGGATTCCAAATCCCTTAGCAATCTTGGAAGATAAGAGGAGGGGACTTCCCCTTTTGTCATCCATGACAGTGAGGACTCACTGAGCTTGGTTAGATCAAGCTTCACAGATCCCCAAGAGGTCTGTCCAAGCCGGGAGCATATGTGTGGAGGCTGTGAACCCATAGGGCATGCCAGATTCAGAAACAGAGGCTAGATGGCTCCTTTCTCCTCACTGGAAGGATCCTTGCGGCGACGCCTATACCAATCCTGCAAAGGAACATAGCCTCACGCGCGAAGGCGTGGACTCGCATGGGACGAGACAGAGAGAACCGGGTCCAAAAGAAAAACACTGACTGGTCCAGCCACTAAACCCAGACTAAGAACTGACTGGCTCGATGCTGAACCAGGTGAGTTCAGGAGTGGAACCAGTTGAAGGATCCACGCCAGTTGGTGGACACATGGTGACATGCGGTTGGCTCAAAAAGGTAAACAACTCATCAAATGTTTAGTTCTTCAATAATTCATAGAAATTAGCCCATTGGAGTCCTTCACTACATTCTAGTCTTCAGTGATCTCCTTTACTTCATCTTCCTCCGCTTCATCTTCTAAATTTTGTAGTTCTTGGAATCAATTTTTGTGTTTCACTCCCCCAATGGACCCATCTTTGTCTTTTCCATTTGGCTTCTTTCTTGGTTTCTTAAAGAATTGTCGCACATGGATCTCCTTAGAAAAGGCCAGTTTCAGGACCTCATCACTTGTCTTCATATTTGGTCGTATATCTGTTGTAGCTTTCATAGTCTCCACGATCGGCCTTGGTGATGGACATATGTGTTCATTATGTCCTACTCGTCCACAATTCATACATATGTAGGGTATGTTCTCATATTGCACGCTATATCTCTTGTCTCAAATCATGATCGTGGGAATTAGAGGTTTTTGTGTATCGATTTCTATAGCCAATGTAGTGAATGTCCCTCTCATTTGCACAGTTTTATTGATATCAACTCTGATAGTCTTACCTATTCTGTCCCCTACCACATTGAGGAATGTGTCATGGTACAAGTAGATCGGTAGGTTAATAATTCATACATATGATCATTTTCTCGAGGTGGGTACTATCAGTGTTGAAAAGCTGATGCCACCTCTGTACTGATAAGTAGGAACCAAACAATGACCATGGCCCCCCTATGAGAGCTCTAACATAGTCCTCTTCCATCTGTAGTTATACAAGGAAGTAGTCATTTTCCAGATCTATTAGATTGAATAGGCCATAGGACTTCCACATCAACCATATTCTATCCTTCATCATGAGGTAGCCTATGTCTCTTGAAATCAACTTGACAACAACTGTAATTTTCCACAGTTTCTGAAGTCCATCAATCACTTCATACCTTATATCAAATGTTGGCACCCCATCCATCTTCACTATGATATTTTGAGGTTTGAGGGACGTCCCTATGTCAAATGCATCAAAAGGATCCCCTCTTTGCGTACTGTCCACTACATCTTCGTAAGAACCCTGTCGGTAGGGGGAATCCTTATGTGTACCCGTGTCTACCCCATATCCAGCCGACACCTCAAGAAGTGGTTGTCCGCTGATGGTTGGGAATTTAGATATCTCCAGTGCGCCTTCCACATTCATGGATACATCATAAAAGGTCTCACCATTGTCTGACCCAGACCTATTATGGCTTCCATTGTAGTTGAGTTTTAACCCTAGATTTTCAAAAGTCTCCACTTGATTCATTTTTCTGTTTGTGCTCTTTTGTGTGTGTATGATTGTGTAACCTCATAGATGAGCCTCTGTCATGGTTATACTAACCTTTGATGTAGGATCATCCCCTTCCAGATGTCTACCTTTGTTGGTTTCCCCATTTCTGATGATTCCTCTGTCGCTATCACCTCTTCCCAACCCTACCACCACCATTTATCAAGCCCCAACCAAGCGTAGATCATCATTGATAGTGCATATAGTGGCAATGAGAATTTGAATGTTTCCCTCCTAGGATAGGAGTGCAACCATGATGCTTATGCTGACACATTGACTGGTCGTTCGTGCTCTCATCCCCCTCATAACCTACTAAAGAAGCATGTACTTGGGTTGTGCCAACAAAAATCTCCAAACACATTTTTTCAAAGACTAGAGAAGTTGATTGTAGGTTAAAATAACCTATGTATCTTGATTAGGTGCAATCAATTAGTTAAAAACTAATATTTGTATTTTAGTTAAACCAGGGACCTATTAGATACTTGATTGACTTAGTTGTTATTTTAAGGACTTAAATGCAATTTCTAAGTGTTGTTATTTTATTTGAGTTTAGTATTCATTTAGATTAGAAAATTTATAATTCTATGCAATTGGTATGTCATACAATTTTTAGTCTTTTTTTGTTATATGTACCATTCATGGAGCATTCATCTAGGAAGTTTTGTCTGATTTTACAAATTTGTGTTTTCAGGATCCCCATACTCATCTAAAGTCTTATTAGTCTCAAAACATAAACTTCGTGTATTTAAACCCATATTCAAAGTAAAATTCATCTGAACCACTAGCAAATTGGATCAAACCTAAAGACAACTTGTTGCAAAATCACTAACGGAATGTGCCTCACAAAACATGGAAACCCTACAAAAAGAGTTCACAATGATTATTCTTGCATTCTATAAAAAGTACACTAGTGATATCCATTCCAATTGAAAGAAGTATCAACAATAGTTACAACCCCATCAAAATGCTTGTGATCCTACGAGAGCTCAGTTAAGTGTAGTTAATTCTTGTTTGTGACGTCCCTGAATTTTCTAAAATTTAATCTGATGTGTGACCTACAAATTGAAATCCTCACCTCAGCAAGAATCCCAATTTAAATACCACACACTAGGTTAAGAAGAAGAAATTCTGAGGAATTTAGAAGGAAACCACAGTAGCACATGCACATGAACAATAATAAAACCATACAATACATGTTTACCATTCAAAATATAATTATAAAATGAATTGTTACAACATATGATATTCTATATTGAACATTTGAAAGGAGGAGCCCATAAACACTCAAGAATTGATCTGCTTGAAGGATAGTTACTGGCTATCCTAGCAGGGTTGAAAGCTATTGTATCCACAATATAGAGTGGATTTTATCCAGAATGCAGACAAGTGCCCGAATAAGTATATATCCCTCGTGGAAAGGATACTACGATGGAGGAGACAATTCACGCTCTCAAACCTATTGAAGATCAGATAATCGGACAATGTCTCAGCTAACAAGTTAGCCAAGTGATTTTTAAAGGAGCCGGGAGAGGCCTATGAAGCCATTGACCGCCCTGAGTTTCTCAAGATATGTATCTCAATGGACAGAGAACATGTTGAGAGTCAGGTGTAATGAGGGTTGAAATACCAAAAAAAGACTAAAGAGACAAGTGAGAGGTGTTGGGTGGGCATGATCTGAAGGAGAGTCGAAATAACAATATGTGGAGGAAATGTGAGAGGAAAGATAATACAATGAGAATAGAGTAGTAGCATAAAATTGGGAGAGTCGAAACAGAAGAAGAAAACATACCAAGTCAGTCAAACAACAAAGTTAGGAGGATGAAATCAATTGAACTTGGAAGAGGAGGAAGTGTGAGAGGAAGAATAAAAATATAGAAGCAATGGAAAGGGAGAAGTAATAGACATTAGAGGAGTAGCATGAGTATGATAGAGGAAGAGTGGAAATAGTAGTCAGATGAGATATTATGGGAGGAGGAAGGATAATATAATGAGAATGGAGAACTACCATCAAAATGGGAGAGATTGAAGAAGAGAAAAAACATAGCAGCAAGTCATTCAAAAAACAAAGTTAGGAGGATGAAATAGATCAGACATGGAAGAAGAGGAACCATGCGAGGAAGAATAACAATATAGAAGAAATATCATGGAAGAAGCAATAGTAATAACAAGTGTGGGAGGATTCGAGGAGACCGGAAGAAGAGAAAAAAGTAAAAATTGTGATTCCAATGATATATCCATGTTCCTGCTTGATGAAGGAAACAAGTCAAGGAGAATGTAATGCATCAGTAATAGTAGAGCACCAATAAATTTATAATAGTTAGAAGAAGTAATTTGGTAACATTGCAACAATTTTTATACTTGGTAGAGCAAAAAAATTGAAAAAATGATTGGAGCATGCATTAAAGTTGCAACAATGTTGCTTGCTGGTGGAAATGTTGAGAAATAGAAAAAAACAAGAAAAGATATTTAGGAGGAATAACATATATAAATAGAAAAGTAGATAAGTTTTTTAAAGATAAGAAAACAATAAAAAAGGGTAATATAAGGCCCAAATCTAGGCCCAATTAGGCCTAGAAATTTCACACTCATGGTATGTAACCTAGTTTTAATTTGACGTGGAGCGCACATAGTAGTTAATTTGAGGTACACAGTGAGAGATGTATCCATAAAAAAGCTAGGGATGCCTAGTTTAGGAGTCTATGGTCATTTTACATAAAAATACAATAGTTGGGGCTATCAAGTCAACTACTTCATAATATGTCTTATCCAATATCTTGGTCAATGAAGGAGGACCTTTGAATCACCTTCTTTTAAAAGGTTCCACTCAAAAGTGAGGTAATAGTTCCCTACATCCATCTTAGTGTTGGCCATGAGATTAGGGCACTAACTACTTGGGGGTCAGGGAGCAACATGGTCATTGTATCATAATCCTACATGGAGGGAAAATTCCCTCTTGGTGTCAACTTGGGTTCTCCTACATTGGACCTCCCCTCTAGCTTGTCATTAGGGCCCTAAGGAGGGGATAATGGAGGTGGTTGTTTTGATCTGATGTGTTTCTCATTTGATTCCTTTTTCATGCTAGTGTTGTTATAGGCTACTATTCTAGCAGCGTAGGTAATTCCTTTTTCCTTAAGGGAACCTAGGGATCTAATGTCGAGAAATATGAGTACAGAGTATAGCAGTGGAAATATAAAAGTTTATCTATTTGTATTCCCCAATACAACAAGATCATGTCAACTACTATGAAATAGGAAGGATGGTTTTAGCAAGTTATACCTGGTCCTGGAGAAAGTCTAGCGACAAAACTTGCTTCTTTGCAAATACTGACAAGCTGCTCTTGGACGGTGGCTGTGCAACTCCAAGACTTCACCATAAACAAAGTATATGCAACCTCTACAGTGACTCATGTAGTCTTGATGTGATTTATTATCGCACTAACAAACTCACCCAGGGCTGAAATCCTTGGGTTTTTAACCAAAACCTTGTGCAATAATACCACCAACAAGAGGACAGGTCTTATCGCAGTATAGTTGAGGATCAAATCCCAAGGGACAACGTTTTTAAGAATCTCTTACTAATCGAATCTAGTTGAATCAAGACTAATGTTTAGAACAAGGTTGGTTGATTTGAGTTTAATTAAACTAAATGCAAGGAAAATAAAGAGCAGGATTAAAAGTTGATTAAAGATTAATGATGGGAATTACTGGGATGGTCTCGGGTTTCACCGCCACTACACATGCAAACACATCCAATCACATCCAATCACAAACATCCAGGCAAGATATAAAAATCCAAATAGAGCTATTGTAAAACCCCCCCATACGGGCGTTAGGTTCGCGTAAGCATCACCTTAGGTATCAGATGTCTCGTCACCATCCAGATCACATACTTACTGCTCTGAAGATACATATATCCAACTGAAGCTGCAGGCCCCCCATGCGGGCATCAAGCACACAGAAGCGTCACTGTGGGCTAGATGTCTCGTCACCTCACGGATCACACACTTACTACTTCAGGGAATCCCATCCGATTTCTCATCAGGGAGTCAAACACGTTAATTGGCATTCAAACCCTACATATTGAAGTTCTCGCAACATAGGAAACGAACAAGATAAATGTAAGTAGGTGATAAATCCACAAGCACACATCAATGATTAACAAAGAAATGAAATGTTATATACATGCCATGGAATGTTTAGTAAATGAACATGTAAGCATGGGTAGCGGGGCTAGTCCCCGCACCCCAATGAAAGGAAACAACTCGCTCATAGTGAGAGAAACAAGAATAATAAGAGAGAGAGAAGATTCCACCATGATCATGGTGAAGAAGATGATCGCAGCTCGGTGGAGAAACAGTCTTCTACACAACGTCGGGGCAGATCTGGACGAGGAGGGAAGAACACCACGGTAGACAGGGCATATCTTCTCTCTCCACCCTCTCTCTCTTCTTGTAGTCCTCGCTCACAGTAGGAGGAGCAACTCGTGGACGTGATGGCAGTGTAGGCACGACGTAGATGCAACAGATCTAGATTTGGATCTAGATCTAGATCTAGATCTGGATGGAGTGGCTTGTAGATATGAGTTTCCACTTTAGATCTAGATGAACGGGGGCGCAAGACCACCACAGAGGTAGGCTCTTGGCTGTGGGGATCGTCTCCCTAGGCTTAGGGTAGACCTGCAGCCTAATAGTGTCCGGAGAGGATGCCCCGAATGGATGGGGTAGGGGGCTATCTATAGCCATGGATGGCTGGGCACTACTGGGAATCGGTCGCGGTTATTTGACAGCTGGGTTGTAGTTCCTGTGGCATGCAGTTGAGGTCGTAGTTCTTGGAGAAATTGCGGTCTGCTTGCACCCTTGGTCGCAGTTCCTTGTGCACTTGACCGTGGGCTAGGGTAGGAGTTGATACTGAGCAGATCACGATCGTGAACCTACTGGGAACCATGGGGTGGAGGTGTAGAAGAGATGGTGAAGCCACGGGTGTGGCTCTGCTATTGATCGCATGCCCAGGTCGTGGTGGTAGCGGGCGGTGTCTGTTGCTTGCTAGGATGGAGTCACGGTTGGTGGGGGTCACGGTTCCTCATGACGACGTGGTCGCGGTGTTGGATGGTAAAGAAACCACAGTCGTGGATAGTGGAAGAGGGAACCGCACAGTGTTTAGGAGGTAAACTGCAGACAGGTAACAGATGTTGGAACCGCGGTCTCGGTTAGCAGCAAGAGAGGGAGGGTCGCAGTCGTGAGTGGAGAAGAGCCTGGTTTTGCCGCGGTCACGATTCACAGACACCGCAATCGTGGCTCTGCAAGGCTTGGTCGCAGTTCGGAGAGGTAGCTGCAATGATCACGATCGTGAGGGTGAAGTGTTGCCGCGATCATGATTGTTGGGAACCGCAGTTGCGGTTTAGGGTGAGCTGGGAGAAGACCGCGACCTGTTGGAGGAGAAGCGGGAGTTAGCAAAGGAAAAGAAGAGGCCGTGATCTGGTGACATGGGCCGAGAAGATAGGGCCCACATGCCCAAAATGACCTGCACAAAGGTGCAAAAATTCCATAAAAATAGGGATAAATCCGATTAAACCAAAACAAATCAAAATTTAGAAGATATGGTCGATAAGCACGAGAATGTAAGAAAAAATGGGCCAAATGAGGTGATTGAGCCCGGATGAATATGCATTCATCAAAATACCCCGAACTTAAATGTTGCTTGTCCTCGAGTAACACAAAATCTGAAACAGTCACCAAATGGATACTTTCATCTCGTGTGATTGCCTCATCTTCACGTCACGATTATTTCTTCTCTACTTTGTATGACTAAGCATCTCAACTTCCTGAGACCCCTGAACACATCTTACCATATCTTCGTTCCTGAGTTTGTTTCTCAAACACACTTCCTCTCCACCTTTTCCAACATCAAGCATGTCAAAGGGTTTCGTAAGAGTCCAGAGATACCCGCAGAACAACAAGTGTGCACCTGATCTGACACTGGTGTTTTTCAAGATAAGGGAGGCATTCATTGTGCCTTTAGGTGGAAAAGGGAGTGAAGGGTGGTATGGAAGGGAGAAGTAAATCTCTCCTCTATTTGACTCGAGATATTATATGGTTGCAATTTCATTGATTGTATTTTTTTATGCAAATCTCTCCTCTATTCGACTCGAGATTGCATTTTTGTGTGCACATTGGCATCTTTTCTTGGTGATACGCCCCTATTACATAGCGAGGGGTATGGAAGAAGCGAATAAAGAGAGAGAGGGTGTGCCACCCTGAACTTAGGGTTTGGCACTATATTGGCTATTTCTGTTTCTTTTTGATGGACGGAGGGGTAAGAAGATGATGGAAGAAGTGTAGAAGAGAGTTCAGATCAGAATGCAACTTGATTTACAATTCAGTGCACCGAGTTGTTCTCTTTATCTTACTCTGCTCAAATAATGACTTGATGAGGATCCGATGGAGATTCCATGCTATTGTTCCACTAGTCAGTTAGGAAGCACAATGTGTTTGATCCCTCTTAGTTTGACAAATACTTGCCATTTTTATTGATCATGATGTTAGGATTCATAAGCTTCACACGGTGATTTCTAACCATTGGCTAGTTTAAAAAATTGTCCCCCTTGAGGCTTCGCTTCGGAAAAGGAGGGTATAATGATTCAAAACTGCATGGAAAAATGGGATAGCTGACTAGGAAATGGTTTTAATTAAAACAAAAAGCGTTAAAACTTCATCAAGTTTCTATACAAACTACTTTGAAAACTTCAAAATTTTTGAAATTTTTTGAAAAAATGCTCAAAATTGCAACGATGAAATCTTAAGGCTGAAACATATGAGTGGGTGGAAAGTGAAGTACGTACCACCCACCCTCCACCCCGAACTTAGAAATTTGCTCGTCCCGAGCAAACTCTAAATCCGAGATGGAGGGGAAAACTCGTGCCGGTTGGTCCACCAGATGTGGTTGCATTCCTTTCGGCGACACGTCCTCCATATGAAATCTAAAAAATGGAAACTATCAAAACTAAGACTACATCTTGCGATGCATTGTCTACCAGGTGCAAAATTTCCTAAGAAGTAAAAAAAATTAAGGAAAAGTTCTATTTCAAAATTAAAAGTAAAAACAAAATTATTGATCAGGTTGCCTCCCGACAAGTGCTTTTTTTTACGTCGATGGCTCGACGTGATTCCTTCAATTTTCTGGTAGATATGTTGGTTTGGAAAGATTCATTGATTCATCAGTTGTGGTGAAATATCTCTTCAAGCATTGGCCATTTGCCACAAAATCACCAGACTTTTCACTCCATAAAGCAAAAGCACCATGTGGGAAGATGCTCTTGACAATGTATGGTCCAGACCATCGAGAACAGAGTTTCCACTAGTACAGAATTGGTCTCTCAGGTCGGTTTTTTGAAGTCTGCAGCGTCACTTTTTAGGCGACGCCTAGGTGGGCGTCGCTACAGTACTAGCGACGCTATAGAGGTAGAAAAACCGACCTAGAGAGGTAAAAAAACCGACCCTAGAGAGGTAAAAAAACCGACCCTAGAGAGGTAGAAAAACCGACCCTAGAGGGAACAAAAACCGACCCAAGAAAAGTACAAAAACCGACCCAAAAGAGGTAAAAAACCGACCCAAAGAGCAACAAAAACCGGCCCTAGAAGTCTTCAAACAGCTGTAAAAACACCTACTGGGTCGGTTTTTCTGAATAACCGACCCAACAAGTATCTATTGGGTCGGTTTTTCTCCATACGTGACCCTAAAAGTCTTCAAATAGCTTTAAAAAATACCTACTGGGTCGGTTTTTCGGAATAACCGACCCAAGAAGTCTTCAAATTGCTGTAGAATTTCAGGATAGAACCTATTGGGTAGGTTTTTCTATATAAGCGACCCTAGAAGTCTTCATGAACCTACTGGGTCGGTTTTTTGTATAACCGACCCAAGAAGTGTCTATTGGGTCGGTTTTTCTGTATAAGCGACCCTAGAAGTCTTCAAATTGCTATAGAAATTTGGGATAGAACCTACTGGGTCGGTTTTTTTAATAGCCGACCCAAGAAGTCTATAGGGACGGTTTTTTCAATAACCGACCTGAGAAGTTACATTTTTTTTAAAGAAAAATTCTGCAGAAACAGAAATCTTCAGTACAGCAACCTGTAAAACAGAATTGCTTTACGCAATTCAAAACCTGCAGTAGAAATAGACTTGCAAATGCAATGATGCAAGCCAAAAATGCATTCCAAAACCATTTGCAAACTTTTATGTCCAATCCTTTTTTGAATTGATGTTTCATAACAACAATTATTCACATATATTGAGTTGAGTCTTCATACACAACACTTACTAACATTCTTGCAAGTCTAAGATAGATTCATTCAAATGAGACATATAGCACATACTAACATTCATACACATAGCACATACTAACAACAATGATACATTGCAAGTTTAAAAGTGATATTAATGTCATACTACAAAAAGTAAATTTTGATAGAGTTTCAAATCTACATACACAAATGAAGTTATGAATTTCAATCCAATGTTGTAGTGACTTCATTGAGAAAAGCATCTGACCATTCTTCTCGGAATTCATTTAACCCATCAAGTGTGTAAGGATGAGTTGTAAAGATCTGCAAAAAAAGCACATGCTCATATATATTTTATAAAATGATGCAAATCTCATATGTAAATTTATTATGTTATTCTTTAATAATTGCCTTATCTATACTGTGAATGTCTAGTGATGCTTCTTTCAAAATAGTTTGCATATACTTCATTACGTAGTAGCCACAAGCCCAATCATTATTTTGTATATGACACTACAAATAAAGAATTATAACTTAATATTAGTAAACTGCTACAAACAGAGTTGTACAAATAAAGAAATAAGACTATAAGAGAGTTAACATATAAAATTTGACATTAATACATTACTGTAAGAGTTGTACATATACGACTAAGCAGTCAAAGTAGTTACCTTGACATTTTTCAAAGTCAGTGTCTTTAATTTTGGGGGTATTATTCCTCCACCTTCATGATAAGCCTTTATACCCCTATCAATCAATTTGATTACGATAGTTGTCAAAATAGAAATTCTAAGTATAAATATCATGTTGAAGCATAACAATTGATGTTATATAAACTAAATTTATGCTTACTCCATAGTTGGCAATCTCAGTTTGTGACCCCTTGTTGTTTTTCCCATTGGGTCAAGATAATAGAAAGTCATCAATTTTGGGACAACCACCACTAGTTCCCAATGTCTAGATCTGATTAAATTTATATTGAAAACAAAAATTAGAATTATAATTTAGTCAATATTAGAATTCTATTGAATTATAATACTTACTGGACGTTAAAAGGAATTAGAATAATTTCCTTTCCCACACTACCAAAATATTTGAATGCAGTACTGATGTACTCATTCACATCATCCATTTGTGTCTGCACTTGACTAGTGAGTGAAGGAACTAAGAATCCAACATTCTTTATATCAAAGTTTGTCATCTCAGTATATAAATGGCTGTAAAACATTTGTAAAAATTTGATATGTTACAAATAAGGTAAAAATGTATATATTCGAGTAATCTATATTGATTAATTCTTACCTTATCCATACTTCTAATATCGAAGTATTTAGCCAATCATACCGGAACAACTCTATAATATCATCAAGAAAAATAAAATTCTCAAAGTCCCTCCCAACTGCATCTTCTGTTAAATTGACCCCCATATGTGATCCTGGGCTTTGGTTGGCTAAGTATCGAGCCAAACATTTACTTTTATTTCCCAATTCATCGAATGTGGCTTCTGGAATGAAAGAAGGCTTGGGCATAGGAGGACGACTACTAGGATTTTTACTTTTTGGTTTACAAACCTGTTAATTAAATACATACTTATATTAAACGAGTTCATATATGTAGCTAGTCAAATATGAAAAACATGTAGATATACCTTGTCAATGATAACCAAGTGTCAAGGCCATCCCACCATAGCACCCTCTGCTCCATCAACTGTACCATATTCAGAAGAAGGTATGGGTAGTGGTTTGTCCCCCATTCCGTCATACACAAGATGGATGGACACACGACAAATGTCATCAGAAACTGATTGACAATGCAATGTACCACCGATGTTGTATACCTTACCCGCTGCCACAACATTGTACTCTGGAACCTCCACTGCAAGTTTACAGTTCATACCAACCTAGTTGAAATTATATAAGTTATATACAAAGCGGTAAACCAGATACCTACTATATTATATATATCATATTAACATATATAGAACAAACTTACTGCAGATTGTTGTGGTGGTTCATTGGGAGTGCTCCCATGACCTTCTACAATTGGAGTATGAGCTTGTACCTCATCATCTGAGAGACGCACGGTTTGAGGAGGTTGATAAGGTTGAGAAGGTTGAATAGGCTGAAATGAAGACAATATTTGTTGCACTTTCTGTGATACTAATGCTTCAACCTCGTCATGTGTAACTGTACGACCTCTTCTAGATTCTGAAGGCCCATAATAAGTCTTGAATCCTATGCCAGCTCCTAATCCCCTAACACGGCCAGGATGCTCTTTCGTACCAAGAGCAACTGATAGTTCATCCATGCGTCCAATTGGTATGAACTTTCCTTGTTTTCTTTGCTCATAGAGATCATCCTATTCATATTTAATGAAAATATTAAATCACAAACAATTAGAGATCATCCTATTCATATTTAATGAAAATATTACATCACAAACAATTAGATATTATTAAATCCTACTCTTTAATTACTTAATTGTGATGAACTTACCATCTTTTGTGCCACCTCCTTAGTTGTAGGGTTGGTAATTTCACCTGCTTTATTTTTTCTAGCATCAAGCCAAATTTTATAACGGGGTGGACACTCAACTTGAGTTGTGCTAGACCCTTCTCCAGAAGAGATTTGCTTCTCCAGTTGTTCTCGATGCTGGGCATAACTAAGGGATCCCATGTGATGGTTATGCACATTTTTGGCCCGTCTTTCCTTTTGGGCCTCATGAATAGCCTGATCATTTAAAATGAGGTATTGCAATTTACAACTTGGCAAACATATACATATATAAAAACATTAATTGTATACCTGAAACTCTTCTGAATTCCTTTGTGCAACAAATCTGTCCCACACCTCAGGATCTATAAAAATATATACGTCTGTTGCTTTCTTCTTTTGCTTAGGATTATCTATATAATCCCTTTTGAGATAGGTCTTAAATGCCCTCCATCGTACACCACAATGCTGCAACACTCTTTTCATGTGGTCTTTTTCATTTAAATGAAAAACACCCTATATACAAATGAAGCAATAATGTTATTTCAAAAAGTATATGTCAAAACAAAAAACTGGAATCAATAAACAAAAAACAAGATAATATAGTATCAAAATTCAACTCACAGATATATCTTTCCAAAGGAGGTCTTTCAAGCCAATAGGAACATCATGCCAGTTTTCTATATCTATTGGCACCTTACTGCGTGCGGTTGCCCCTACATAATGCTAAAAGTACTAGCATGTTCCCCAATAGGTACTCCTCCCCTTTCAAACTGGATTGACAATTTTTCCCCTTTTGCCCTAAGCTCTTGCAGCTGACGCATCACTGTGGGACCTCTACTCTTCTTAACATCACCACTAGCATCCTCATGCTCATGATCAGAATGTTCATCTTCACTTGCCATTTTAGAACAACCTGCAAATATACATGATAAAAGAAAACATAAGTGATAATAAAAGAACAAGTGGTGATATATAATAAAATGTATACATGATAAAAGAAAATGTGTGCTTGAATGATAATACATGCCTCTAGTTTTGGTTGAGTTGTTAGTCAAGTAAAATTCCTTCAGCATGGTCTTGACGTGTATATAAGTCATCGGTGTTAACTTCAACATTGACACTTGGCAAACCAACTGAAAATGGGCTGGAATCATCATACTTTTCGTAGTATTCTTCTTCATTTATAGGATCCACAATAAACTGTCTTTTTTCATGAAGAACGATAGACCAATTTTTATTTGCTGGGTCATCAATATAGAATACTTGTTTTGCTTGGTCTGCCATGATGAATGGTTCATCTTTCTCTCCAATTTTTTCAAAATTCACCAATGTGAAACCCAACTCATCAACTAAAACGCCTTTTTTGTTATCAACCCAATTGCATCTAAAGATAGGAACTCTGAAATTTGTATAGTCCATTTCCCATATGTCCTCAATGATGCCGAAATGGGACATCTCAGCTTCGTGTGGTCTTTTATCTTTGGCACTAGCAAAATACAACGAACAAGCTTTAACAGTGACCCCACTATTTTGGACTACACTACTTTCATCTTGACGTTTAGTGTAATATAAAAATCCGTTTATGTCATAACCTTCATATGACATGACATCCATTTTTGGCTTAAAGGCGAGCCATTTTATGTTCTCAGCAACATTATTTGGTGATTCAGATAGCTACTTAAAGACTTTCTCTTCAAACCACCTAATAAATGTTCAATTATGCTCTCTTGCAAGCCACATTGAACTGGATCACAGATGATTTTTCTTGATAAGATCATTGTGTTCTGTGATGTAGCTACTGACTTCATCGATGTTGTGTAAAATATACAAATGTGCTTGTTCCCACAACTCAAGACTAATTCCTTTCACTCGTGCTCCCAGAGTTCCTTTGCCACAATAAGACTCAGTAATAAGATCATTTTTTAGATCGCTAGAAGTTTCATTGGAATTCAAAAAATTGTTGCAAAAGTCCATCACTTCCCTAGCCACATAACCCTCAATAATACTCCCTTCAGGACGATAACGATTCCAAACATCACCTTTAAAAACACTCATGTAGCGTTCAAATGGATACATCCAATGTAAAAAAATTGGACCCAACATCTTCACCTCCCTTGTAATATGTACTACAAGATGAACCATGATATCAAAAAATGAAGGAGGAAAGTACATTTCAAGCTGACACATGGTAACAATTACATCATTTTGTAATTTATCGAGAGTATCAGGATGTATCACTTTGTTGCATATTTCATTGAAGAAGAAACAGAGTCTTGTGATTGCAAACCTTACATGCTTTGGCAATATAGATCGATTCAGCCACAGGTAAAATTTGTTGCATTAAGGTGTGACAATCATGAGATTTGAGACCTATCAACTTCAGATCCTTCTTTGATACCAATCTACGAATATTAGAAGAGTATCTTTGTGGAACCTTAATATTATACAAGCACTCACAAAAAGTCTTTTTCTCCTTCTTGGACAATGTGTAACAAGCTGGTGGTAAATATGTGCGGCGATCCCTGATCTCAACTGATAATTCTTTTCTTATACCCATTAATTCTAAATCTTTTCTAGAGTTGATGCCGTCTTTAGTCTTTCCTGGTATGTTCAATAACGTACCGATGATGCTATCACACACATTTTTTTCAACATGCATGACATCAATGCAATGTCTAATTATCAAAAATCTCCAATAAGGAAGATCCCAGAATATTGACCTCTTCTTGTATAGAGATTTGTCACATGCGAGCGTACGACTACTTGAACTCTTTCCAAATTCATTAATAATATGTTTCACCCTATCATATACAACATTTCCTGGTATAGGTTTAGGAGCACTTCGTTCCTCAGTTGACCCATTAAAGGTTTTGCGTTGCCTTCGATAAGGATGCACTGGTGGGAGAAACCTCCGATGACCAAGATATATGATTTTACCACCATGTTTCAGTCGAATTGAATCAGTATTTTCCTCACAAACAGGACATGCTTTGTATCCTTTTATGCTATATCCAGACAAATTTCCATAAGCTGGGAAGTCATTAATCGTGCAAAACAACATAGCACGCAAAGTAAAGATCTCTTTACGTGAAGCATCATATGTCATAACACCTTCTTCCCATAATTTCGTTAGGTCATCAATTAGAGGTTGAAGGTAAACATCAATATCATTTCCAGGTTGCTTGGGCCCTGATATCAATATTGACAACATGACATACTTATTTTTCATACACAACCAAGGAGGAAGATTGTATATAACAATCATAACAGGCCACGTGCTATGTTGGCTGCTTAATGTACCATATGGATTCATTCCATCTGTACAGAGTCCAAGTCTTAAGTTCCTTGTTTCTTTACCAAATTGAGGGTATAATAAATCAATTTTCTTCCATTGTGGTGAATTAGATGCATGTCGTAGGACGCCATCATCATTGACCTTTAACTCCCCATGCCAAGAAAAATTTTGTGCATCTTCTGTATTAGCAAATAAGCGTTGAAATCGTGGTATTATTGGTAGATACCACATCACCTTGGCAGGAGAGCCATTTTTGTCTTAGCTGAATTTGTAGTCTTGTACCTTGACGCACCACATTTTGGACAATTTATCAAATCACTATAGTCCTTCTGAAATAACACACAGTCATTTGGACATGCATGAATCTTCTTAGCCTCCATTCCCATTGGGCACATTATTTTCTTTGCTTGATATGTAGAAATTGGAAGCTCGTTGCCTTCAGGAAGAATTTCCTTTAACAAAGACAACAATGAAGTGAAACTCTTATCGCTCCACCAATTTTGAGCTTTAAGAGTATATAATCTCATCACATCACTCAACCTCGTGAACTTAGTACAACCCTTATATAATGGTTTTTCAGCATCATGGACAATGTTTGCAAATAAAGAAGGTGGATCAATGACATTGTCCTGACAGCTACGTAGCATCTCATCAACCATATCATCCTGAATCGGGTCATCCTGAATCGGTTCATCATTGACATTAACATCATTATCTATATCTTCTATGTCACCACTATTAATATCGACATTTTCTGATCCATAATTAAGTTTCTCTCCATGCCAATACCATTCATTATAACCTTGTATGATCCCATTGCATATGACATGATTCTTAATTTCCTCAACAGTATCAACTTTCAAATTGTTACCACAATTTCTACATGGACAATAGAACCTATCTGTAGGTAGTTTCCTATGTTCCTCAGCAAATCTGATAAATTCATCAACACCTTTGGTAAACTCTGGACTGCAACGGTTCTTGATAGACATCCAACTTCGATCCATTTTCTAGATCACATTAAAATTAATTATCAAACTGAGCATTTAATATTGATACTATAAGTTGTAAGGTTTTTTTATAGGAAATTAATTACTTTTATACTAAAGTGTACCACCTATCCCATTTTTGAATATTTAACCTCACTAGTAATTGTATAATGTATGTTTAGTTTTCAATAAAATTTTAGCAGCATTTCCCCTTAGTTCTCCAAGTACATCAATGTAAATGGCAAATAACCACTCACATATGTACCCAGAGAACAAATGAGGAAATACTACTAAAAAATTTCTTCAAAACTAAACATACATTATACAACTACATCCTAAGTAAGATTAAATATCCAAAAACAGTCCCATATCGGGGACTATCCAAAATTTACTCCTAATGAATAAATTTTGAACGGGTTTCTAAGTTTATATATAAATGTATTTGTCATATTTATGCATAGGTGGTCTCATCTATAAACCCTAAAGTGTCAATCTAAAACTAAACAATGTCTACCCTTGCATGATGTAGATATAAAAGAATACATGTTTTTATTATGGGTTGGTTTACTAGATAAACATTCATTTATATGTACTGAATTGAATAATCAATTAGGTGCTCTTAACAGAAATAAATAGAAAGGTGTAAATTAAACATCATGCAGGATCCTTCATAATAGATAACAGTAAATCAAGTAAATCAAGACTCAAATGCAAAAGACAGCCAACACGACCAGTGTACCTAGCACGGCCGTATAGCACGGCACGGCCGTGGTACAACTCAAATCAAAAGACAGCCAACACGATCAGTGTACCTAGCACGGCCGTATAGCACGGCACGGCCGTGGTACAACTGTACCTAGCACGGCCGTATAGCACGGCACGACCGTGGTACAACGTACCTAGCACGGCCGTATAGCACGGCACGACTGTGGTACAACTCAAATTTAGAAGACAGTTAAAAACTAAAATTTTTGGCTTAAAGGCGAGCGTGGCACTAAGCATGGCCGTGCAAAGCACAGGCCGTGGCACCAAGCATGGTCGTAGCAGGAGTCTGAAACGGAAAATGAATTTACCTATCTGTTCGGAGAGGTGGTGGCGTCGAAAGCCTTGGCGGCAGAAAAATCGTTTGGCGAAGCAAGAGCGACCTTGGCGGCGAGCTGGTCTATGGCAACGGCGGCGAGATCTTGGCGGTGAGCTGGTGAGCTTCGGCAACAGCGGTGAGTTGGTGAGCTATGACCCGGCGAGACCTTGGCGGCACTTTTGGCGGCGAGTTAGCGAGAAACAATGGAGGCGACGACCCGAACGACAAGCTGGTGATGGAGCGACAAGCGACGAACGACACGCTGGTGGCGGTGAATCTTTGGAGGCGTCAACCTTGGCATCGGTGAGTGTGAGCGACAGTATGAACGAGAGTCGATAGTGAGGCTAGGAGAGAGAGTGCGAGAGTGGGGAGTGTGTGCTAGTGAGAGTGCGAGTGAGAGAGTAAGGGTTATCTGCAGACTTCTCTGGTCGGTTAAGCAAAAAACCGACCCAACAGGTCTCTGCGGATGGTTATCTCAAACAACCGACCCAAGAGGGTCTTTGCGCGACACTTCTAGGGACGGTTCTTTAAAAAACCGACCCGAAAGGCTGAACTTCTAGGGACGGCTGTCTCGGAAAACTGACCCGAAAGGGTCTTTGCGCGGAGACCTCTAGGGACGGCTGTCTCGAAAAACCGACCCAAAAGGTTTTTGCGCGGAGACCTCTAGGGACGGTTAAAGAGAATAACCGACCCAAGAGGGTATAGATCCACGCGCGAAAGGCAAAATTTAATTCTTTTTCTCCGCGGGAAGCATGTCGGGTCGGTTTTTATATAAAACCGATGCTATGTTTATGCGTGCCGCGAATTTGATGATTTCACTGGTCTATTTCTAGCGTCGATTAACCTTAAAAAACCGACCCAATAGCTAAAAGTGGTACCCGAATTTTTTCTAATGACTTGTTGCTTCGGTTTTAGCTTATTCGGTCGGTTTTTCTAATATAAGTGACGCTAACGAAAGTGATGTTAGAGACCGAAAATGTACTAGTGTTCCCTGGGAATAACCTCAGTCTCAAGTTGAACAGCAGAACTTGGTCTCCCACTTGAATGTCCTTCCTCTTCAGATGACCATCATGCCAAAGTTTCGTGCGTTCCTTGTCGATTCGTGCATTATCATAAGCTGTCATCCGAAGTTCTTCTAACTCTTGAAGTTGTAGAATCCTAGCTTCGCCAGCTTTCTTAATGTCAAAATTCAGCTGTTTTATTTCCCACCATGCTTTATGTTCCAGTGTCATAGGCAGGTGACATGATTTTCTATAGATGAGTCTGAAGGGTGTTGTTCCAAGAGGAGTTTTGAACACGATTCGGTAGGCCCATAAAGCGTCGTTGATTTTCACTAAACAATCCTTTCGGTTGTATCCTACTATCTTTTCCAGGATACCTTTGAGTTGACGGTTCGAAACCTCTACCTGCCCACTTGTTTGTAGGTGGTAGGGGGAGGCTACCTTGTGCGTAACACCATATTTCCTTAATAGTGCTTCGAAGCTTCTTTCTAGAAAATGAGAACCTCCATCGGATATCACATTTCGTGGGATTCCAAAACGGGGAAAAATAATATCTTTGAACATTTTGATGACGGGTTTTGAATTGCTAGTAATCGTTGGTATTGCCTCTACCCATTTGGAGACATAATCAACCACGACTAGGAAGTAGGAAAATCCATGTGAGGATGGGAATGGACCCATGTAGTCCACTCCCCAAACATCAAAAATCTTGACTTCTTGCCATAGCTTAAGTGGCATCTCATCTCTTTTCATAATGTTTTCCATTCTCTGACACTTGTTACATGATAAAACAAAGTTGTAAGCATCTCTGATATGGTTGGCCAAAAGAAACCACATTGCAAAACGTTCAGAGCGGTTTTCTTAGAACTCATATGGCCTCCAACTGGGCCTGAGTGGCATTGTTCTAAAATAAGATGAGGTTCTTCCTCAGCTATACAATGTCTGTAGAGACCATCTACACAGAGCTTAAAGAGGTATGTCTCATCCCAGTGATATTGTCTCACATCATGCATGAATTTCTTCAATGCATTGCCAGTACATTCAGGGTGGATGACACTTGCGGCAAGGTAATTCACATAGTCTGAGTACCAAGGAGTAGCTTCTGAGACTTTCATGAGATGGTCGTCTGGAAGAGAGTCATTCATAGGGGTAGTTTCAGTGTCCAAGGCGTGGATACGACTCAAGTGGTCCGCCACAACATTCTCTGTACCTTTCTTATCTCTTATCTCTAGATCAAATTCTTCCAGGAGGAGAATCCATCTTATCAGCCTAGGTTTTGCATCTTTCTTTTTCAGGAGGTAATGAATAGCAGCATGATCTGTATAGACAATGACCTTCAAACCAATGAGGTAGGATCTGAACTTGTCAAAGGCATACACGACTGCTGAGAGTTCCTTCTCAGTAGTTGTATAATTCATTTGAGCTTCGTCAAGGGTCTTCGATGCATAGTAAATGACATGATGTTTCTTCTCTATACATTGGCCTAAAATGGCACCCACAACATAATCACTGGCATCACACATAATTTCAAATGGATGATCCCAATCTGGAGCTCGGATGATGGGCGTTATTGTAAGATCATGCTTCAGGTTGTTGAAACTTTTGATGCATTCTTCGTCAAACTGGAAATCAACATCCTTTAGCAACAAGTTTGTCATGGGCTTGGTTATCTTGGAGAAATCCTTGATAAACCTTCTGTAAAAGCCTGCATGACCGAGGAATGCGCAGACCTCTCTTACATTGGTTGGGATAGCGAGTTTGGAAATTACTTCAGTCTTTGCTTTGTCAACTTTGATTCCTCGATTACTGACCCTATGGCTGAGGACAATGCCTTCCTTCACCGTAAAATGACATTTCTCCCAATTTAGCACTAGATGTGCTTCTTCACATCGTTTGAGGATGAGGGAGATGTGCTTTAGACATGAATCATATGAATCTCCATATACGGAGAAATCATCCATAAAAACTTCCATAATAGTTTCGGTTAGACCAACAAATATGGTTGCCATGCAACGTTGGAAGGTTGCAGGCGCATTACAGAGCCCAAATGGCATCCTTCTAAATGTATATGTTCCAAAGGGGCAAGTAAAAGTAGTTTTCTCTTGGTCATCTGGATGTATAGGAATTTGATAGAATCCAGAGTAACCATCAAGATAGCAAAAATATTCCTGGTGAGTCAATCGCTCTAAGACTTGATCTAGAAAAGGCATCGGGAAGTGATCTTTATGAGTTGCCTTGTTCAATTTCCTATAATCGATACACATCCTCCACCCGGTAACTGTTCGAGTGGGGATGAGTTCATTATCTTCATTCTGTATCACAGTAGTGCCACCTTTCTTTGGGACAACATGTACATGACTCACCAATGGTGAGTCAGAAATAGGGTAGATGATGCCGGTAGTGAGCAATTTAATGACTTCATGACAGACTACTTCCTTCATATTTGGATTAAGCTTTCATTGATGTTCAACAGTCGGCTTGTGGTCTTCCACCATAGGGATCTTGTGCATGCAAAGTGTTTGACTGACTCCGGTGAGATCACTCATCTTGTAGCTTATAGCTTTCCTTCTTTCTTATAATTCTTTTAGAAGTTTATTTTCTTGTTCGGCCGTTAGATCGGAATTTATAATAACTGGACAAACCTTGAGATCATCTAGAAACACATACTCCAGTCCCTTGGGTAGGGGCTTCATTTCAAGGGCTTCTGGCTTCTCACACGGCTCTTCAGTTGCATTCACAACCTTGAGTTCCTCGAATTTGCCTTCCAGGTCTTCTTCGGCAGTGTTGAGGTGAAGAACACAATCTTTAACTTGTTCATCAATGGAGTTGTCAGCATATGGGTTTGTAAGAGTTACTTCTAAAGGATCATCTTGTTCATACTTCTCTTGTGTGAGGAGTGACATTTTCTCTATACAATCAATCAAATAGACTTCTTCCTGCATGCTCGGTCTTCACATGCTTTCAAAAACTTTAAACTCAAGGGTTTCTTTACCTAGTCTGAGCAGCAAAGTTCCTGCTTCAACGTCAATCAGAGTTCTTACAGTGGCAAGGAACGGGCGATCAAAGATAAGAGGGTATCTGGCGTCTTCCTTTATGTCCATGATGACAAAGTTACATGGGACATAACAGTCTTTTCCTACCTTGACTGGGACATCTTTAATGATTCCCAAGGGAAGAGTCATAGAATTGTCTACAAGCTGTATGGTCATGCCAATTGGAAGCAGTTCTACAAAGCCTAGCCTCTTGCAAAGGCTAAGTGGCATAATAGAGATGCTAGCACCAAGATCGGCCAATCCTTTCTTACATGAAGAGTCACTGATATGGCACGAAATCTCAAAGGACCCCGGATCTTTCTGCTTCTTGGACATCTTGCTCTATATGATATCAGAAGTTGTTGTTGCTAACTTGACTGTCTCGTATTCTTCGGTTATATATTTCCTTGTGAGAAGAGACTTTAAGTATTGAGTCCAGGCTGGTATCTCAGCCAGCGCATCTAGAAAGGGTATATCGACATGAAGCTTCTTCATAGCTTACTTGAACTTGTTGAATCTAGTATCGAGCTTTGTTTTCTTTAAACGAGTAGGGAAAGGAGGATGAAGCTTGTACACTGGCACATCCGGCTTAGGTGTGTCTTTCGCCTCTAAAGTAATTGGTTCCTCCAATCTTGCTTTGTCTGTCTTATCAGCGGTTGGTGGTCCCTTCGGTTGAGACTTAGGTATTGTAGAGTCTTGGACATTCACAAAGTCATCATCGTTTGTTTCTACTATTGGTATCTTGGTAGGGGGTCAGAGTATCCTTTCTTGGACCTGGTGGTAACAACCTTCAGTTGTTCAGGATGCTTAGGATTGTTCTCTGGTTGGCCAGCGAAAGTTCCAGCTGGTGGCTTGAGGCTAGCTGAAAGTTGAGCTAGTTGAGATTCAATAGCCTTCTGATGGGCTTGCTGGTTCACTATCATAGTCTGTTGTGACTGCAACATCTTTTCAATGGCTGATAGTTTGTCATCAAGAGAGATGGGACCGGCTTGTGGCCCTTGTTGTTGTTGATAGGGAATTTGGTTGGGATTCTGGAACTGAGAGTTGTTCTAAAAATTGTTGTAGTTTCTATTCTGGAAGTTACCTCTAAAGTTCCCTTGACTTCTGAAATTTGGTTGTTGGTTATATTGGAATCTGGGTGGGCCTCGTTGTTGATTATTTGAACGAAGTTGTCACAAGTTTTCTGCTTCCAAAGGATTTCCATATTGAAAACCCAGATGGTTCCTACTCTGATTCGGGTTATAATATCCTTGACCAGGGATAGTGTTGATAGTATTTAGATTTTCTATTTGACCATTATCTCCCTGGGCACAAGTATTGCCCAGAACAACATCATAGATGATATTACAGGTTAGAGTAGAATGATCGGTGCCTTTACATGCTTCACAGAATAGTGAAGTTGACTTAACTTGTTCTTGTTGTCGAGGGGGCAAACGTCTTCTTTCATAGGCGGCAAAAGATGATTCAAGTTGGTCTTGTTTGGCAACTAGAAGCTTGAGAGACTTGGCAATAGACTTGTACTCAGGAGTAGCTTCTGCCATAGCAACCTTCAGCACTCCTTTACTTACGGGTCTACCCCAATTGGCTTGGTTTTTAGCTGCAAGGGTGACGACCTTCCATGCGTTGTCATAACTTTGATGCATGAAGTTTCCTCCAGATGAGGAGTCTAAAAACTTCTTGATATCATCATCCATACCCCTGTAAAAGATTTCGATGAGTTGATTCTTAGGAATGCCATGGTGTGGACACTTGCGTAGAAGCTCCTTGTATCTTTCCCATGCTTCAGCAAGAGTTTCGCCGCAGATCTGAGTGAATTGTGTTATTCGTCCCCTAATTTCATAGGTGAGAGAGGGAGGATAAAACTTTTCTAGAAAAACATTTGAAGTTGTTCCCAAGTAGTGATGGGTTCGCATTACAAGGAATTATACCAACTCATGGCTCTATCGGCAAAAGAATATTTAAAGAGACGGAGTCTGATGGCATCATCTATGACTCCATTATGCTTTGTCATAGCACATAGATCTATAAACCTCAGAAGATGTTCTTGACTATCCTCTCCTTGCTTACCATAGAAAGGGCTATTATGAAGTAGTGTAACCCAATGTGCTCTTATCTCAAAATTTGGAGCGTTGATGGGAGGAGGTTGTACTGGGTGATGAACGTCAACAACTTTTGGGATTGAGAATTCTCTTAGGTTTTTTTGTAACTCGACTTGTTGAGTTGTTGCTTGAGCTGCTTGGATTTCTTCTTGAAATGCAGCTCGGGCTTCTTGCATAAGCCTATCTCTTTTCACATAAAGGGCTTGAGCTACCCTTCGGGCTATTTCCTCCTCTTGTGCCATCCTAGCTTGGTTTTCTCTACTCTGACGACGAAAGGTTCTTTCTATCTCAGGGTCATAGCTAGCAGCAAGGCCGGAACTATTTGGGCGGTGCACGCACTAATCTTTGAGGGTACCTAGGATGGAAAGATCTTCCGGGAGTAAGATGGACGGAGTAGAGTCAAATTCAAGTAGATGCTCGATAGTATCAAAAGTAAAAGAAAAACCTAGATTAGTCTCAAAAGAATTAGATTTGACTAGATGATTCTGTTGTCCCCGGCAACGGTGCCAGAATTTGACGTGGTTTATTACCGCACTAACAAACTCACCCAGGGTTGAAATCCCTGGGTTTTCAACTAAAACCTTGTGCAATAATACCACCCGCAAGTGGAAGGTCTTATCGCAGTATAGTTGAGGATAGAATCCCAAGAGACAACATTTTTAAGAATCTCTTACTAGTCGAATTGAGTTGAATCAAGACTAATGTTTATAACAAGGTTGGTTGATTTGAGTTAATTAAACTAAATGCAAGGAAAGTAAAGAGCAAGATTAAAAGTTGATTAAAGATTAATTATGGGAATCGTTGGGATGGTCCCGGGTTTCACCGCCACTACACATGCAAACACATCCAATCACAAACATCCAGGCAAGATATAACAATCCAAATAGATCTACTGCAAAACCCCCCATACGGGCATCAGGTTCGCGTAAGCATCACCTTAGGTATCAGATGTCTCATCACCATCCAGATCACATACTTACTGCTCCAAAGATACATATATCCAACTGAAACTGTGGGTCCCCCATGCGGGCATCAGGCACATAGAAGCGTCACCGTGGGCTAGATGTATTGTCACCTCACAGATCAAACACTTACTACTTCAGGGAATCCCATCCGATTTCTCATCAGGGAGTCAACCACGTCAATCGACATTCAAATCCTACATATTGAAGTTCTCACAACATAGGAAATGAACAAGATAAATGCAAGCAGGTGATCAATCCACAAGCACACATCGATGATTAACAACGAAATGAAAAGTTATATACATGCCATTGAATGTTTAGTAAATGAACATGTAAGTATGTGTAGCGGGCTAGTCCCCGCACCCCAGCAAAAGGAAACTACTCGCTCATAGTGAGAGAAATAAGAATAACAAGAGAGAGAAAAGATTCTGCCATGAGCATGGTGAAGAAGATGATCGCAACTCGGTGGAGAAACGGTCTTCTACACAACGTCGGGGCAGATTTGGACGAGGAGGGAAGAACACCACGGCAGATGGGGTATATCTTCTCTATCCACCCTCTTTCTCTTCTCGTAGTCCTCGCTCGTAGTAGGAAGAGCAACTCGTGGACGTGATGGCAGCATAGGCACGACGTAGGTGCAACAGATCTAGATCCGGATCTAGATCTAGATCTAGATCTGGATGGAGTGGCTTGCAGATCTGAGTTTCCACTTCAGATCTGGATGAACGAGGGTGCAAGACCACCACCGAGGTAGGCTCCTGGCTGTGGGGATCGTCTCCCTAGGCTCAGGGCAGACCTGCAGCCTAACGGTGTCTGGAGAGGATGCCCTGAATGGCTGGGGTAGAGGGCTATTTATAGCCACAGATGGATGGGCACTGCTGGGAGTCGGTCACAGTTATTTGACAGCTGGGTCATGGTTCCTGTGGCATGCAATTGAGGTCGCGGTTCTTAGAGAAACCGCGGTCTGCTTGCACCCTTGGTCACGGTTCCTTGTGCACTTGACCGTGGCCAGGGCAGGAGTTGATACTGAGCAGATCGTGATCATGAACCTGCTGGGAACCGTGGGGTGGAGGCATAGAAGAGATGGTGAAGCCACGGGTGAGGCTCAACTATTGATCGCATGCCCAGGTTGTGGTGGTAGCGGGCGGTGTCTGCTGCTTGCTAGGGTGGAGTCGCGGTTGGAGGGGGTCACGGTTCCTCATGACGGCATGGTCGTGGTGTTCGATGGTGAAGAAACTACGGTCGCGGATAGTGGAAGAGGGAACCGCGGGTCGCGGTGTTTAGGAGGGAAAATGCGGACAGGTTGCGGATGTTGGAATCGCAGTCGTGATAAGAAACAAGAGAGGGAGGGTCGCGGTCATGAGTGGAGCAGAACTTGGTTTTTCTGCGGTCGTGATTCACAGACACCGCGATCGCGGCTCTGCAAGGCTTGGTCGCGGTTCGAAGAGGTAGCTGCAATGATTACGTGGTTGGGCCGATGGGAATGGGGCTCGACCTTCTTCATCTGTAGGTGACCAAGCTATAATGTGTTTCCCATCTGCAGATGAGTCTTCCCAGCGTCGACGGCGGAGCTTCCATGTCCCGCGAGACACATGCTTGCACTGCTTACAGCATGGGCATTGGCAGTGCCATTGTTCTGCCCGGCGGGTGTGCTTTCTTTGCAGGTCCCCGGAGAACTTGGCTCGTAACTGCACTGCGAAGACAGAGGGGAGGCGGAATGACTCTTGTGTCTCCAAGGGTACATGCTTCTGATGCCTACAGCATGGACATTGGCGGAGCCAATGCTCGTCCCCGACGATTTGCTTCCACTGTAGGGCCCCTGGGCATTTGGCACGTGCTTGCACTACTAAACGACCACCTGCAAAGGATGTACAAGACTTTGATGGTGTTGGCGAGTCACTAGATGTTGGATCTGTAGTGGAAGACCGTGACAGCGGGATTAATGATGGGGAGGTGGGAGCCGGGAGTCAAAAAGAAGGGAGGACGGGATCGATGAAGAGTTTGTTTAGAGGTATCTCTGATTTTGAGAGGTTGTTGATGACAATCGAGTACGATGATGTTTATTGAGGAGTCTATGTGTACATGTGCGTGATATGAGTTTGTCTGTTGTGAGGATGTACTTTTGATGATTAGGCATCTTGCTGGTGAGGGTGTAATCCCTCCTGATGACAAATGTGGCCTGCGTGAGGTGCAGGATGAATAAGATTGACCACAATTTGAATTTAAAAAAAGAGAGGGTGAAGTGTTGTCGCGGTTGCGATTGTTGGGAACCGCGGTTACGGTTTAGGGTAAGCTGGGAGAAGACTGCGACCTATTGGAGGAGAAGCGGGAGTTAGCAAAGGAAAAGAAGCCGTGATTTGGTGAGATGGGCCGAGAAGATAGGGCCCACATGCCCACAATGACCTGCACAAAGGTGCAAAAATTCAATAAAAATAGGGATAAATCTGATTAAACCAAAACAAATCAAATGTTAGAAGATATGGTCAATAAGCACGAGAATGTAAGAAAAATTGGGCCAAACGAGGTGATTGAGCCCGGATGAATATGCATTCATCAGGTCTCGCCACAGACTGTAGATTGACTTTGCTCTCTGAGCAGCAGTCAAAGGACTCCTGCCTCTAGAGCAGCCCATATAGACTTACTAGAACTCTTGTTGCTCACCAAGAACTGATAGGAAGGAGTTGTCCTCCCTGTTGGTGTACTAGTCACCAACCTACTCTCCCACAACAACAACTTCTCAGTTGTTCTCTCCCTTTGGCTATCCCTCCTTTTCAGGTAGGACTTGTCCGGGCTCACCTAGTTACCACAACCAGAGAGGACAACACTTGTCAGGGCAACAAATTATCTATTGTCTGTGTAGTTGTTGTATCTTGGGAATCTTCCAGTACCCCTCTATATATAGGAGGGGTTACAGTCAGGGTTCCCAATCCCTAGCCAATGTGGAACTAAAAGTGGGAGCGAAAAGGACTAAGAGATATTGATTTTTTGCAACAACTTGCAATTTGCGATAGTTGAAGCGTCCGTTTTGCACACCCAGATGGTCGTATGGTGCATGAGACAATCGTCTCGCACTGCCAAACGGTCGTTTGGCAGTTTCCAATCATAATTGAATTTGGCTATTTTGAATCCAATTAATATCTCATATTAATTTCCTTGTTCCTCAAGTAAAGAACAACTGAAACTATTTGGGATACATTCAGAACCTTTGTTCGACCCAACTGGGCCATCTCACCAAAGCGAGATCCTCATCTCACTCACCCAGATCAAGATGAGTCGATCAGTTCAATCATATTGAACTGGTCGGTCAAGGGCTAAACTTAGACAAATCAATCTCCCATCAACTTGACCCCCAAATAGCCATCTCAACTACTTGAGACACTCGTCTGGCTTCCCAAACGGCCGTCTCACACAGTGAGATGGTCGTTTGGCAGTCTTGGTTAGCTAATCAAGCAATCAGTTACATGAATTGAATACCTAAACACTTTTAGTAACTAATCCAATTGTCATTCAATATCAAACTTCTCTTCTAGATGAGTTCCTCTGTGTGTGACCCTATAGGTCCCATATCACGTTGGTAGTGAATGTCCATAACTAGCTTATGACATCACAAGCAAAGAGTGGTGCCTACTTGCATATCAGTGCTACCTAAGTGAAATGAAAAGTTGGAGAACAACTTCAACCTACAATCTATATAAGGTGTTGGAGTGATTGTATAATACCTTTGTCTCTAATATCCAGGATGAACTCGAGGCATGGTTGGTCATGATCTCAACATTCAATCCATGTTTCTTGAACCAAGAGTAGACTGTCTAAGATAATGTGACCTCAATGTCATATATTGATTCACATGTGCATGCACATGCATTTCTTAGTCTCGGTAATCAAGTGTCCATGATATCATACTCTTGTGGGAGGGAAAAATCATGTATCTATCACTCATAGTATATCCCCATGTGTCAAAGTCACCCAATCATCACTGTTATAACAACCAATGTTTCAAGATAGCATTTGATGATGTCAAAGCATACCCAATGACATGTGATGAGTGCAGTGATTTTAGGTCTAAGAATCACAGTCACCACCTTCACTATGAGAGATGACTGTGACCACAAAACCATGTGTCACTCTCAAGGTGGGTCTATCTGATACATTGTTCTCTAACATGTGTCTGTGTGCTTGGTTTGATATTGCCATATCATGACTAATGAGATTTAGTCATCAACCAACTCACACTCTGATCTTATGTGTTATTGTTGTCTATCAACCTTCCACAATAACAACCTATCATTGACATAATGAGAATATATATGTATATGTACTCTTAACATCTGTATGATCTCATCACAAGGATAGGAACTTGATGAGATACGTCATTGAGTAATATAATTCTCTAGACATTCACTTTGTATCCTCATTATCTCATAACTGAGTGAAACAGATGAACTGGAAGCTTGCCTTTATATATGTGTTATTATTAATTAAATAATTATAGGTAATTATGACATGTCAATCATCATATGATTTGCTCTATGGGAATATCTTACCCACATAATCCCACTTACACTTAGAGCAAATCACCAAAGGATCTCATCCTTAGTGATCTAAACATGTCCAACATGCTTCAACTGCGCTAGTGCTAAAATAGCGGGTTAGCAACATTTTGCTTATAGTCGGTATATTGCATGTTTCTTATCTCTTCACTCTGAGATGAAACCTCCATAATATGGTATATGATATTCCTTGCCTAACAATTAGCTCAATTGTTGTCACAGTATCTCTACTGAGTCATTAATAGTGGGAACATATATAAATTCATCATATGAACTTTTGGATCCATGTAGTATCACTCTGTGTTCACAACACAACCACACTTAACTTCTATTGTAGATTATCATTAATGGCTATTAGTTTGGAACCTTTCCAACTAATCACATATTTTATCTTTTAAAATCAAAACATATTTTAATTTTGTGATCACTTTGTCATTTATGGAAGCTTGCATCGATGGAACTCTTTATGTAACGTACTAGATCTCGGACCCTACCCTGGAAGTTGACATTTTGGACTTAGCCAAACAAGGTTGAAGGTTAGACCTAAATAGATGTTTAGTATAACCCCAGTGAGATAATGCATGTATATATCACCTTAATGTAACCTAATGTTCTAACATTAATCGTAGGTTTATAATAGATACATAAAATATGCCACATAACTCATTTTGGTGGTAATATGAAGATAAGAAACTTAATTGGATGAATAATTTAGATAATAGGTTGTTAATGGGCCATATAACATATCTCATGAAAATAAGTCTCAAAAGTGGAAACAAACTTCAAGTTCAAAATCTACATATCAAAATTAGCCTACATGTCAAATTTCATCTAATTTGGACAACCTTGAAATATTAGGATTAGTTTAGGGGAGAGAAAATGAGTAAAAGGCATAAGTAATGAATAATTTGATTATATAATTTCAAAATATGAAAATAATGGCAAATGCATATTCAACATATCAAAGATAACTTGTGGATGAAGTTTGGTCCAATTTGGATGTTGTTTGTGCAAGTTATGCAATTTTAGGTACATTCTAGACTTTTCTACAATTTACCCAATCGGGAGGTTTTCTTTGCAAATTGACACATGCATCATAATCCTTATATATTCCCTTATCATTATCGAGTTGTTGAACCATAGGGCGCCTAGTTGCACCTTGGTTTGAAGGTGTTTCTTTCTAAGGGCATTTTAGGGATAAATGAGCTTATCTTTAGAAGCTATCAACTAATGGGGTTATTTCTTTGATTGGAGGTCGCTTGGGATGGCCTATAAGTGTCCATAAACCGAAATTTAATATTCGAGAAGCCACTATGAGCTGTCCTCTTGCATGGCCATGAAATCCCTAGGCTAAGGACACATGGAAAGCTCCATGGACACCTCATGCTTGACTTCTTCCTTATCCATAAAGGTTTTTATGTCCATAGGCACCCTTAACATTGGACACATGGAAAGTAACTTAACACATCGTGCTTGAATTCTTCCTTATCCATAAAGGCTTGCATGTCCATGGACACCCTTATACATGACACATGGAAAGTCTCATAGAAAGGGGTGTATATAATGTGTGGGTATGATGCGGGTCTGGTCATATCCATATCCATACCCATCTAATTTAGCGGATCTGATTCCGATTCTAGACCCACATAATATAAAACCTAGACCCGCATCATACCCATACCTATAATAATAGTGGGTATTCGATGCTGGTATGCGGGTAAGAGGTTCTATAATAATTCATATTGTTTATGTAAAAAATGACTATGTTCTATATATCTTAATACAACAAGATATTGTTATTATATGGTATATTAACATGCAACAGTTATATTAGATAATGCTATATTTTATACATTAACATTAATTGAGTTAGTTGTTTACATATTTGTAGTCATCATCATAACATTTAACTTTTTTTATTGTCGGGGGAACCCACCCCCCTAGGCAGAGGCCCAGATAGTTAACGTTTAACTTATGTAGAAAGTAATATAAACTAGTAGATGTTTTGATTTTAAGTTTACATATGTTGTTTGTTATTGTAACCAGAATAGTTAATTCTTAATTATATGACTAATCCCAACCTTATTGTGTTAGAGTAGGATATAATCTTAAGAATTATATTAGTCATACTAGTAAAGTATGATATATATAACATATTATTTAAGTGGTTCCTGTGTATAGCGGGTACACGGGTCTAGAGGGTCTAGGTCCAAGCATACCCATTATTGGACCCGCTTATATGCAGGTTCAAGGGTATACGGGTCCAAGGGTATGCAGGTATGAAAAATTAAATCTGTGACAGGTTTTTTAAGGGTCCAAATTTGTGGGTCCACGGGTCTACCCATACCCATTTACAACCCTACTCATAGACACCTCATACTTGACCTCTTCCTTTCTATATCCATATCTACCCCCTCCCAACTCCCAATTTGAAAACTCTTGCTCTCCTTTATTCCCTCTAGCTTAGATCATAAGTCCTACTCTATTTTACCACAAAGGTGTTGTCCCAAGGTGAAGAAGGCTCCTGGGGTTCCAAATTTCTCTATTTAGGATTTCTTAAGCTTCTCCTTGGTGATTTTGCCCAAAACTAGTAAGTATCTTCCTTTCCTTCCCTATTTTCATGTTGTTAGTCTTCCTTCCACCTTACTCTAGGTCAGAACTATGGTTGTGAGGAAACCCCACATAGAACCCATAAACACCTCATCTCCTGATCTTTTGTTAGGGTTTTTCACCTCTAAAGTGGAAAAGGTGCTTCTTGCTCGAGATAGGAGCTTTGTTGGAGAAACCAACCTCTCTAAGATTGGGAACCTTACTTATTGGACCTTTCCACCTTCCCTAGAGGTTTTTTGGAGGCCTAGTCTTAGATCTAGGACTGACTTGGACTATTTCGACTCTGAAGTTGAAGTATGGTTGCATCCCACATTATTTCCATATTGAGCAATTTCTAATTCTTCACTCTAAATGTATGATGTATCCCTTATTCTTCTATGTTGAGCAATTTACCTATATGATTATTCATTCTCTTTGTCCTATGGACATTAGCCTATACAAAATGTCTTTTCTATTGAAAATCATGTTTCATGTGAACTACCTTATTTGATATTGATCATGTGATCATGGATATTCTTTTGAACTCTTATCTTATGCTTTGTCCATGATGGCTAAAAGATGAGATGTGATGTCTTTTTCCCACTTATGAGGTGGATGTATATGTTGGTCACTTATGTGGTGACTAGTTTATATATTCTGATTATACTTTCTACATGCTTCTATATTTAACATGCTAAGTGATTTAGTAGCACTAGAGTGGTTTAATTGCATTAGTTTTTATGGAAGATGTGTTATTTCATGCCAAGCAGATGTGATATTTCCTACTCTTTTGGGATGAAAAGGAACCTCATACCCAGGGCAAGATGTGTGATTCTTGGCCCATGTTTTATATATTTGGGAGATTGGCATATTCCTTTCTCTATCAGATTTCAAGTTTATGAGACTTGGCCGCCTTTGTATTTATATTGTTCTAGGGATATGTTTATCTGACGTGCATACAGGTTGATGATATGGGGTGTGTGCCCTAATTCTTTACATGTGCTTGTGTGATACAATCTTTATGTATTATTAATGGCAAGTATTCTTTTGTTATCATATGATTTAATTCCTTTTCTCTTGATACCCATTTGGGTGGTCCTTATCCTCTCTATGGGAAGCCTTTTATATTTGATGTCCTTTATTCCATATATTGCTCAATTTCCTATTTATGATGTACTTTTGTAATCTTTTGTGAAAATTGAATATAGTCATTATTTTTATTCGGTTGCTATACTTTGGTTGTTTTGAATACCAATTATTGAAGTTTGAAAATTTTGCACCTATTCTAGCATACCTTTGAGTGTGTTTGGAATGGATGTTTTATTCTTCAATTTTTCTTTAGTAAGGGGTGATCCCGCCTCCTTACAGCATGGTATCAGAGCCCATAGTAGTTGGAATTTGACTATTTCAATTTTGTCTCCCTAGTTAGAATCCTTGCCTTACCTTTAAGTGACATGTTTCCCTAGAGTTGATCAATTGATGATGAAGGGTTGATTTAGGATCATATAGTTTCACATTAGAATAATGATGAATAGATCCTTAAAATACTTACAAGTAAAAGATGCATAAGTAACCATAGTAACTTGAGGTTGTTTATCTTGGCCTTTAGGCAGCTACTAGGACATGAAGTTGAAAGAAAAGGTCTCTAGAAAGGATCAAGGTTTGGGGATGGCAAGATTTTCCTCCGCACCACTATCTTGGTTTATGAGGACTCCCGAATCAATATGATACCGACATGTCCTGAGCTGATATGAATTGTCTGAAATAGCATGCTTTTAGGCAATAGTAGCCTTAGACATCTATATGATTTATCTTTAGGGACCCTAATATGTTGAACTAGTCTCCCACGTGTCAAGACTTGTTTGAGGATGGACAAGATCAAGTTAACCCATAGTTCATAGTTAGTCTTTACAAGTTATGTTTATTTTTATTGCATGATGCTTATATAGTTGGATGTAAGGAAGTGTAATTGAACCTTTGGTACCTAAAGAATAGTTTTGACTTAATAAGATGATCCTTTAAGGGGTGGTGAATAAGTTGTTTTCTTATATGTGGATGTTTTTATTTCGAGGATTAAATCCCTTTAAGGGGTGGTGTGTTGTAACATACTAGATCTCGGACACTATCCTGGAAGTTGACATTTTGGAATTAGCCAAACAAGGTTGAAGGTTAGACCAAAATAGATGTTTAGTATAACCCCAATGAACTAATGCATGTATAGATCACCTCAATGTAACCTAATGTTCTAATACTAATCTTAGGATTATAATGGATACATAAAATATGCCACATAACTCATTTTGGTGGTAATATGAAGATAAGAAACTTAATTGGATGAATAATTTAGATAATCGGTCGTTAATGGGCCATATGACATATCTCATAAAAATAAGTCTCAAAAGTGGAAAAAAACTTCAAATTCAAAATCTACATATCAAAATTAGCCTACATGTCAAGTTTCATCTAATTTGGACCACCTTGAAATATTATGATAAGTTTAGGAGAGAGAAAATGAGTAAAAGGCATAAGTAATGAAGAATGTGATTATATAACTTCAAAATATGGAAATAATGGCAAATTCATATTCAATCTATCAAAGATAACTTGTGGATGAAGTTTGGTCCAATTTGGATGTTGTTTATGCAAGTTATGCAATTTTAGGTACATTCTGGACTTTTCTACAATTTACCCAATTGGGAGGTTTTCTTTGCAAATTGACACATGCATTATAATCCTTATATATTCCCTTACCATTCTCAAGTTTTTGAACCATAGGGCGCCTAGTTGCACCTTGGTTTGAAGGTGTTTCTTTCCAAGGGCATTTTAGGGATAAATGAGCTTGTCTTCAAAAGCTATCAACCAATGGGGTTATTTCTTTGATTGGAGGTCGGTTGGGATGGACTATAAGTGTCCATAAACTGACATTTGATATTAAATAATGCTCTATGAGCTTTCCTCTTGTATGGCCATGAAATCCCTAGGCTAAGGACACATGGAAAGCTCCATGGACACCTCATGCTTGACTTCTTCCCTATCCATAAAGGTTTCCATGTCCATAGGCACCCTTAGCATTGGACACATGGAAAGTAACTTGACACCTCATGATTGACTTCTTCCTTATCCATAAATGTTTTCATGTCCACGGACACCATTATACATGACACATTGAAAGTCTCATAGACACCTCATACTTGACCTCTTCCTTTATATAGCCATATCTACCCCTTCCCAACTCCCAATTTGAAAACTCTTGCTCTCCTTTATTCCCTCTAGATTAGAGCATCATTCCTACTCAGTTTTACCACAAAGGTGTTGTACCAAGGTAAAAGGAGGTGCCTACCTTGGTGAAGAAGGCTCCTAGGGTTCCAAATTTCTCTATTTAGGATTTCTGAAGCTTCTCCTTGGTGATTTTGACCAAAACTAGTAAGTATCCTCCTTTCCTTCCCAATTTTGATGATGTTAGTCTTCCTTCCACCTTATTCCAAGTCGAAAACATGGCCGTCCTTGGTGAAACCCCACCTAGAACCCATAAATACCTCATCTCCGTGTTCTTTTGTTAGGGTTTTTCACCTCTAAAGTGGAGAAGGTGCTTCTTGCTCGAGATAGGAGCTTTATTGGAGAAATCAGCCTCTCTAAGCTTGGGAACCTTACTTATTGGACCTTTCCACCTTCCCTAGAGGTTCTTTGGAGGCCTAGGCTTAGATCTAGGATTGACTTGGACTATTTAGACTCTGAATTTGAGGTATGATGTATCCCCTATTCTTCTATGTTGAGCAATTCACCTATGCTTATTCATTCTCTTTACCCTATGGACATTAGCCTATACACAATGTCTTTTCTTTTAAAAATCATGGTTCATGTGAACTACCTTATTTGATATTGATCATGTGATCATGGATATTCTTTTGAACTTTTATCTTATGCTTTGTTCATGATGGAATTCTAAAAGATGACATGTGATGTCTTTTGCCCACTTATGAGGTGGATGTATATGTTGGTCACTATGTGGTGACTAGTTTATATATTTTGACTATACTTTCTACTTGCCTCTACATTTAACATGATATGTGATTCAGTAGCACTAGAGTAGTGTAATTGCATTGGTTTTTATGGAAGATGTGTTATTTCTTGTCGAGTAGATGTAATATTTCCTACTCTTTTGGGATGGAAAGGAACCTCATACCCCGGGCAAGATGTGTGATTCTTGGCCCATGTTTTATATATTTGGGAGATTGGCAGTATTCCTTTCTCTATCAGGTTTCAAGTTTATGAGACTTGGCCACCTTGGTGTTTATATTGTTCTAGGGCTATGTTTATCTCACATGCATGAAGGTTGATGATATGGGGTATGTGCCCTACTTCTTTACATGTGCTTGTGTGGCACAATATTTATGTTTTATTAATGGCAATTATTCGTTTGTTATCATATGATTTCAATTCCTTTTCTCTTGATACCCATTTGGGTGGTCCTTATCCTTTCTATGGGAAGCCTTTTATATTTGATGTCCTTTATTCCATATATTGCTCAATTTCCTATTTAGTATGCACATACCAACCTTTGATGATGTCATCTATTTTCTCTTCTTGCTGGGGTATGCTTCCAGCCCTAGCTGAAGAACTTGGATGATAAGGCATGAAGTTTTGGACTAGCTTAAAGAGTTAAAGCTTGGAGACAAAGTTGTTATGGTTCAGATTCCCTCTACTTAGATCCTTATGTTGTATCATACATGTAAACCCTTATGGGATATTATGATGTACTTTTGTAATCTTTTGTGAAAATTGAATATAGTCATTATTTTTATTCCGCTGCTATACTTTGGTTGTTTTGAATACTATTTATTGAAGTTTGAAAATTTTGCACCTATTCTAGAATACCTTTGAGTGTGTTTGGAATGGATGTTTTATTCTTCAATTTTTCTTTAGTAAGGGGGTGATCCCACCTCCTTACACTTTACATCCAACTCTTCCTTTTTATTGCTACCATCATTGACTAGCAATTTATCCTTAGTCACTTCTCAAGTACTAATGGATATCTTTAATGACTTTCTAATAACCTTTATTGAAATTTATATCATCTTGCCATGTCCAATACATACAAGATTATATGGGATAAGCTTGTTAATAGCTTACATGAAAGATCCATTATTGGGATGGCCCATTGAATCTTGTTCATATAATTCCATTCTTTATAGGAATTGGAATACATGGTTCATGAGAGACCAATCCATATTCTCTCTCATGGAATCCTTCCATGTTGAACTCTTTCAACATATTGCTATTGTACACAAACTTCCATTGTGAAACATTCAAGAACTATCTCATCGGTCTTGGTCCTTATCTCATAAGACGTTTCACCTTATCCTTCATTACTGAAGGAGTTTTTTATGCCAGTTCTCAATATTCACAATATTGAGATGTTATTCCTCATCATGTGTGGAATATCTATATATGATCCCACTAAATCTTTTGTAAATACATATTTCTTTTGTCTTGATTCAAGTCAAACTCTTTAACTATCTTGTCAAGTCAAAAGATCCCACTTCTGAGTTGCTTATTTCAATCCCAGATTGAACTTAGTAGTTTATGGACATAATTTTCATTCATGAATTTATGAATCCTTTTAGGTTGTGTCACCTACACATCCTCTGATGTATTTCCTTAAGGAATCTAGTTTCCATCTCTATATGTAAAATAGCATAGTCCATTCTACTATGATAACAAGCGTGTAAATGAATTTCTATCATGTTCAACAACTTGAACTTGATTTATTCAACCAATTTGTCCTTTTAAGTTATCCATGTTGGTCTTTGAAACAAGACCCTGCTGCACCCTTTAGGTGTTACCCTTTAAGGTGGCGCTATCAAGGTCATAACTTGTTAGCTTACATGGATCCCATATTACTCAGAAATAGCTTCTAGTTGAGTAGTTGGCTCATCCAGTATGACCAACCCATTTGAACCGTTGGATTCATAATCCTCCAATCTCAGATGTGTTCTACTAGAATATTTTTCTTTGTATTACATTATTAACTTGATATTCCACAACAACTTGTCATTCTCATTGTTCTCATTATACCCTTGTTGTTGACCTCAAACATTTTGAGTTCTACTTTAGCTCCCACTGATTCTTTAGGAATTCAGTTATCCTATTAACGAAACAATTTCGTTATTGGGAATGGATTAGTAATGTTCAACTATCATGGGTTGTGGATAAACCTTCTCAATAAACTACTTTCTCAAGGTGGGTTTCAATCCTTTAGACCTATTGGGACATTCCCAAATCATATCATATATGATGTCTTACAAACCATTCACATGGTACATTATTTAGTGATGGTATATATTTGTGCGGTTATAAGAAGACTAGATTAATTGATATTATATCATGACCCATCATGGTATAATTCCTTAATTCTGACACATCATCATGTTTAGATGAATTTGACTTGTGATACATTATCATGTCCTGAAGGTACTCAAGGTATTTCAATGTTTGATCATATCAAAGTATCTTAATACTTTCATCAATGGTATACTTCATTTACAATCTCCTAAGAGTTTGATTCTTTTGTTTCATTTGGTACATATCATCATATTACTTGTAAATTAAAATAAACTATTAAGCATTCATTCCATAAGATCTTCATGCATCATATGTATGAGGTCTAATGGAAGACTTATCCACCCACTACATCTAGTGAAGAATGTCATGTCATATTGTGTGCAAGTAAGACTTTGCATGTTTCCTAAGGTTCAATAACCAAGGGAATCTAGATTAACATCAATATGTGTTCTAGGCATGCACCTCTCATATCCATACAAGATGACTAATGCTAATGGTAGTCTTGAGTTATCAATTATAATATTTTAGTATAAGCATTATAAACATTCATCTTTGATCATTTCACATAAATATCACAAGATGTTTTAGGGCCAATGCCATGCAAGATCATATCTTTGAAATAGAAGCACTAATCATTCTTTATTGATAATCTTCCTTGTCTATACAAGATTCATAAAGAAAATGTTTCTATTCTAATTGCATAATGATATAGCAGTTCTAATAACTCTATTACATGTCCATTGGGCTAAGATAAATTTAAATGCAGACTCTGGCTTCCACAACATTTTCTTCACCTTCTCCATCTTCGTCCTTCCATGAAGGCATTTACTTCTTGTCAGATCTTGCACATCCATATGTCAGATCTCTATTTGGTATCACATACCAATATAAAGAAGTAATAAAATTTGTCTTATGTTGTTTATACCTGAAGTGGAGGCCTCAATGCCATCCTTCTTCTTCTTTAATTCCTCTAACCAGAGTGGGCAATTTCTCTTCCAATGTACAGGCTGGTGACAATCGCCTCTTTGTTTCTTTATTCCACATTTTGCCTTGAGATCTAAAGACTTGGGCTTCTGGCTAGCTTTAGAACCTTTCTTAGCTTTGCCTTTGCCTTTACAATTCCCCTTTGTCTTGTTGATCATCATCACAGACTTGGGCTTGTCCTTCATTATTTGTGTCTCAGCTGTTCTCAACATGCCCAACAACTCTGTCAATGGCTTGTCAAAGTCATTCATGTTGTAGTTAATGACAAACTGACTATATGACTCTGGCAGAGACTACATAATCACGTCAGTGGCCAACTCTTGGCCCAAGTGGAATCCCAGTCTAGTTAAGTTCTCTACATACCCAATCATCTTGAGCACATGAGGACCTACTGGATCTCCTTCAGCCATGTGACATTTGAACAATGCCTTAGAGACATCAAATCTCTCTTGTCTTACATGATCTTCATACATGTTCTTGAGATGTATAACCATCTCAATCACCCCCATGTTCTCATGTTGCCTTTGCAACTCATGGTTCATTGAACAAAGTATCAGACATTTGACATCCACAACATCCTCAATATGCTTCTTATAAGCATCCTTGTCAGCCCTTGGAGCATTTTGAGGTGGTTCCTCTAGTTCTGGCGTTTCCAAGACATAGAGTGTTATAACCCATAACTAAGTTAACTAATTAATACCTCGATTAGCGTGAAGTACCTTGATTAGTGCTAAGCATTTTGTTAAACATCATGGTTAATTAATATAAGCTAATATGTGAATCAATAGTTGAGATTGAATCATCTGAGGTAATTAATGATAGTAGCAATGTTGATCATTAAGTTAATTAAGTTGAATTAAGTACTCACTGACGTGTTTAGTTCTTGGATCAAGTGAGATAGTCTAATTAGCATGATTATTTGCTTTGAGATTGTAGTGGATTCCGTGCTTGGAATTTTGCAAGAAAAATCATTTGAATCGGACCCTCAAGGCAAAAGTTACAATCTTCTTAGTTTTCTTGGACTTGAGATGCAGTTTTCCCATTTATTCATCCCTTTAGTGGGTCGGCTACTTTATTTCCCTTATCTTCTTTCTTCCCAGCCGACGCTCAATAGAACAGGAACAGACAGCACTTGAGCGACGCCCAAGCAGGTTGATCGACCTGCAGCTGAAGAAAAGGGGAGGGGTGATCTTGGGGCGACTTGGGCATCCTAGCTCCAATTCCAGCAGGTCGATGCTTCCTCCCCTCCGTTCTCTTTCTTCCTCCTCCTTCGTTCCCCTTTCCTTACCTAGGGTGGTGCCCCATCTGCAGCCGACCTGCTGCACAGGGCTGCGGCCAGCAACTAAGGGGGAGAGTGGGGCGGCTTCACAGCACCATCGATCCAGCAAGGCGTCGCCTCCACTATATTCTTCTTCCTTCTTCCTCTACCTCGCCCCCATCGTAGCCCTAGCTTGCTAGGCGGCGCCCTAGCAAACTGCAGCAGAACGACAGCCGCAACAGCGGCCAGGGAGCTTCCTTGGGCAAGCAAGTACCACCAAAACCACCACCCCAACTTCGGCCAAGAGCCTAGTGCACGAAACCGCAGCTTCCAGTCATGATTGGCACCTAGCCAAAACCTTTCTTCCAACTGAGCGCGGGAAGTAGTTGCTTGCTGTAGCATGTTCTAAACCAGGAGCTGTTGGGCGCATGAGACACCAAGGAAAAAGATAGCTTTGACCCCGGCCTTGAGGCCTAGGTACAAATCTGCAACCCTAGTCCTCGATTTAGCTATTAACCGAGTTTCCTTTATAAGGAAATCAAACAGGGTTTTGGTCGGCCAGTTTGCACGGCGTGCAGACCAGTTGCACGGGGTGCAGATCAGTTGCACGGGGTGCACATCAGTTGCACGGGGTGCAAAGTTGCAGAAAAGCAGAATTAGGCGTGTTTGTGGATGTTTTCGGTGGTTACGAACACACCGAAGTGGGTGAGTAGTAGTTCATTCAGAAATCATTATTTAACTCAATCTAAATGCTTAATTGCTTATGTATCAGTTAGTATAACTTCTAAACAGTGTAGTACATACAATAGAGTATGTTAGATTCATTGGAACTTGAAATACGCAATATTCTTAATGAAAATGATGAATTTTCCTGTATTATAGTTGCAATGTATTTGCTGATTTAAAATTTGATGTTTAGCATCGAAACTGGATAAATGATACTGAATCATGTTTAAGGATGACAAATGATATATATGTGTTTCAAGTGATGTTCAGAATGTGCAATAAGTATGGAATGTGATATTTTTGTTTTAAATGGTTATATGTTAATCAGTTATTAGACTTAGGTGCCCTAACACCGTAGAACCCCTTTGACAGATCTGCTTCTTAGGGGTGAAACTCGTGTTGCAACATTATCCGTGCGGAGTCATGGAGACACGAGGACAGAGAGGCAGTGTCCAACAACAACGCGTGCGATGTCACGGTGGCACTGGAGAAAATTGGGGGTTATTGCAACAAGATCCGTGCGGAGTCATGGAGGTAACCCCGTGAGACTCTCCGCCTGTGTACTCAGGTTAGAGGAGGAGTCTAGAACACTCGATGTAGTGCAGTGAGGCCGATGAGCCTGGGGTCATGTGGCAGAGCAGGGCTGGCGTCAGACTTAGCATTTCCCGGGTGTGTCGCTAAGTCTTGTACGGTGGGATCGTAGTTCGCTACGGATCTTCATATGCAGGGTACACTGCATATGATTAGGGCATAATAATAATATAAATATGTAATCATATAGGATCACAGTAAATTAAAGTATTCAAACTTTTGTGCAAATTCATTATATCTGTTTATTGGTTTAAATTATCTATTGTTGCATAGAAATGCGATTATGTTCTGTAATCTGCTATGTCATTAGAACTGCCCTGCTTGTACTGTATTTATGGTTATTTCAATTTTATAAACCTGATGAGTTGTTTAGTGATAGCTAAATGAAATGCTATTCACTGAGCGAGTAGGCTCATTCCTCTACTCAAACATTTTCAGGTCAGCATCAGCAACAGGAATCAGAAGGATCGTTTCATCCTAACGTTTAGTCTTTAGAAGGTTTGTAGTTAGTCTAGTTAGAGGTCTCTTAGTCCTTTCCCCTCCATCTTTGGGACATGGTGTGGGTGAGAGAGAGTATGTATGGCGAATGTGTATAAAGATGTAAATTTCCTGTTATGTTTACTTTCTGTTAAACAATGTTACATGTTGTAAACTCTGTTTATATTGCTAGTCAGTTTAATAAAAATGCTTCCGCAGTTTGTTTAGATTTAGTTTACAGCATAAATCAGATTAACTTTTAATGTCTTTAAAAAATGTTTTAAAAGCTTTGAGTGGTTTGACTTGTGTGTAATCCCTCCGTCGCGCCCTAATCTCGTGATTAGTGGGTAATGCGAGATCGGGGTGTGACATCTTGGTATCAGAGCATAGGTTGAGTAAATGGTTACTCTAAGTCAAGGTCAGGGGACGATAAGAGACCAATAGGATTAAGGTTTAAGAGTTTTTCTTCTGTCTGTAATTTTCTAACAGGAAGTGTTCTGTTATACTATTATAGATGGCAGGAAAAGGATGTGGTCACGAGAACCAAGTAAAGAGTTTAAGTTGAGTCGTTAAGAATCATTAAGGTCAAAAGATAAAGTTATAAGTGAGACGAATAATAAATGATGAGTTTTAGCTCTGGGAGGTCTGAGTGTTTAGATACCCTGGCCAGGTGTCTGAATACTTAGATTGACCAGTATCAAGCTACTCTATCTGTTCTTCTCTGGATGCCCTGGCCAGGTATGCAGAGGAAGGATGGGCTAGAGAGAAACCCTAGAAATCTTAGGGTTATGAGATAAGAAATTAATGTAGGAATAAGAGATTACATATAAGATGCGATTCAACTCTTGTCTATTATTGCTTATTTGATTGGAAATCACTAGAAATGCTTTTATATGCATGAAATTAGAATTTTCAGTTTGTAAAGCAAATATGATTCTTTTATATTGTTGTGTCATGAAGTGAATTGTTTAGTGTTTGTTTTCTTTGTATTAAAGTAGACCCGAAATTACGTTTAAATAAGTTTGCCCTAAGTGGATATTCTTTCCACATGTTTAAGATTAATAGGGGTTGATTAATCTTGAGTAGCTCTTGGCTTCAGGACTACAGGTTCGGCCTGGTCCGGCTGGAAGGATGCGTTACTGGGATCTAATGACTCCTATTAACAGTAAAATAAGAGTAGACTCTGGTTGAATTAGACCCGTAACATAGTGAGAATGTATATACACTAGGATGTTTTAACTATGATAAGAAGTCTAAATGTTCTTTTGTCTTGAGAATTAGGGTTTGAGAAGCATAGACCCTAATTGGCCCAAAATAGGGTTTTAATGACATATGAATACAGAATTTGATAAATAGAATGTCTCACTAAATGATTTTTTTTGTATTTTATGCGTAACTCTGATTTAGCTCCAATTTGGATATGGTTTGGATATATAAAATGTAAACAACATTGGAAAATATCAGAATTTTTGAAGAATGTTCTGACCTGTTTATCGGCCGAGTTTCAAACTCGACCGATCACATTTTCAGAATGATATAGCAGTGTGGTAATTGAATTTTATCTTTTTATTGGTATATCCAATTGATCTCAAATTTTAACTGTGCTTGAAAATCATAATTTTAGACACTCTATTAAATTGGCGTAATTTTTGGATGACTTTTGATCTCTACAGTGAGGGTGTCGGTCGAGTTTGCAACTCGACCGAATCTGCTGCAGACTGCAATATAGCAGTCAATGTTTGATTTTTAATTATTTATTGGTAATTAGAAATGATTTCAAATTTTTATTGAAGGTCTAAAACTTCATTAGGTATAACATATAAAATTTCCAGAATTTTTGAATCTTCTGTTAGCTATTTAATAAACGAATTACAGAAACTATTGTGAAAACTGAATTTTCAGCCAGTATAATTAAAGTTGAGTGTTGGGTTAATATGCTATTGACCCAAGCAGCTCAAATTGATCTATATGATCGACCACACACACACACAATAATTCTATGTTACTGATAAGGACCAAACCCTAGAATGATTAGAGTTGTAGTAGTTCAAGGGATATCACTAGTGATTTAACCTTGAATACTAGTATCTTTGTAAAATAAGACCTTGAGATTTGTTCTATGAAAAGTAAACTGACTTTGATAGTGATCTAGGGTTTTGAGGTAGATAATCTGAACGGTACATGAGCAACATGTAATGACTTAGAGAAAAGAGTAAGACATATACTTGAAATGTAACAATAAGAAAGTAGCATAGAATGCGGAGTATTATCCGATATATGGTCTAAAGATAGCTGATGTAGTTCATGTTTTTAAGACATGGCGTCACTATCTTTATGATGTGACAATAGATTATCACCCTGGTAAAGAGAATGTGGTGGCTGATGCTTTCAGCAGAAAGTCAAGTTCAACAGTTAATGCATTCTCTATGACAAGTTTCAATAGAGACCTGTTAGTAGAAATGTGGAGGTTGAACTTAGACTTAGGGGTGACAGCACAGAGTGGTTTGATTGTACAGATGTAAGTTAAGCCTACTTCTTATGATTAGATCAAGGAACTACCATAGGGTGACAGTGAGTTAAACCAGACCCTGCATGACATGTTGTGTGTACCTCGAGATAGTGTTTTGAAAGAAAAGATTCTTGTGAAAGTGCATGCATCGATGTATGCTATGCATTCAGGGAACACTAAGATGTATATGAATCTCAAGGAATTGTATTGGTGGTCAGATATGCAGAAGGATGTAGTTGATTAGGTGGTTAAGTGCAATGTGTGTCAGCAGGTTAAGACTTAGCATCAGAAACCCACATGTACTTTGTAATCTTTTCCTATACTAGTATGGGAATGGGAACATATCGCAATGGATTTTGTGATAGGGTTGCCCTAGACACCTAGAGGTTATGACTCGATATGAAAGATTGTGGATAGACTAATTTAGTCTGCTCGCTTTCTTCATATTAAGTCAAACTTTGATGTCTCGAAACTTGACTAAGATATACATGAATGAAATAATTAGGTTGCCTGGTAATCCAGTTTCAATCATATCATATCGAGATCCTAAGTTCACATTTAGGATTGTAGAAACAGTTGCACCGTGCTTCGGGCACAAAGTTAAGATTCAGTATAACCTTTTCAACTGCAGACGGATGGCCAGTCTGAGAGAACCATTCAGACTCTTGAGGACATGCTGAGAGCATGTGTTTTGCTTTTCAGTGAAAGTAGGGATGAACATTTAAGTCTTATAGAGTTTGCTTAGTGTGAATGTTGAGTTTAGAAATACACAACTGATAATGGTACGGTTTGGGTATAAACCCAGACAATACAGATTTAGTAAACCATTAGATGCATGATTTCAAGATAGTAAGATAGCATTAAAATATGCAAATATACCTAGTTGCATGCTTCCTGTTATGTTAATGTGTGTGACCTAACATTTACATGAATTGGCACGTTTCTCTGAGATATTATTAGAAATTCTCAAGTACTATTAAATATTTGTGTTATGATACGTAAATAACTCTTAATTGAGTTATGTGATGCATAAAACAGGAATTTGGTTAATATGCACGTTCTTCGAGAAATTTCAGATAATTGAAAAATAGTACAGATGGTTTCTTATAGGTGAAGTAAATTATTCTTATTGGTGTGATAAGATGTTCAATTACATGAATTCAGTATGTATGTGCCAAAATTGATTTGAGTTTGGAATATTAATGAATTTTTAATCTGCGTGCATGCATGATATAAAGATTACTCAGTAAATACAATGATTTTGAATATACTGCTCTGCCAATTCTAGAATGATACTGTATTATGATTTGAACTGCAATCAAACAGATGAGATAACGGAAACCCTAAGAGTAGGGTGTTGCCATGTGACTAGTGAATGAGATAACCCTAAGAGTAGGGTGTTGGCATGTGATGAATGAATAAGGAAAATGAAACCCTAAGGATAGGGTGTACGATGAATCAAGTCTTTTGATATCAATTTTCATTATGAGATGTGATGATGTTTAACAGTTAAATTACATGATTTTATTTTAGTACCAGATTGACATGCATTCTGATTATTTAAGAATTTTTAGTTTGTCTGCATGTATAGTATAATAATTTCTCGGTAATTACCATAAATTGAGATACTGTTATAATAGTTCTACAAAGACAATGTTTTGTGGTTTGATCTGGAATCAGATCAGATGTGTCCTAGGTTGAAAGACCAATGCAGATAGTTGATCAGAGGATCAAGAAACTCAAAATCGTGAGATACCCTTAGAGAAGGTTTTGTGGAGAAACCACAACCTAGAGGAAGCCACATGGGAGTTTTGGGATAGATATGCGTAACAAGTTTTCTTTTCTCTTTTAGGAATTTCGGGACGAAATTCTTATAAGGGAGGGAGATTGTTATAACCCATAACTAAGTTAACTAATTAATACCTCGATTAGCGTGAAGTACCTTGATTAGTGCTAAGTATTTTGTTAAACATCATGGTTAATTAATATAAGCTAATATGTGAATCAATAGTTGAGATTGAATCATCTGAGGTAATTAATGATAGTAGCAATGTTGATCATTAAGTTAATTAAGTTGAATTAAGTACTCACTGATGTGTTTAGTTCTTGGATCAAGTGAGACAGTCTAATTAGCATGATTATTTGCTTTGAGATTGTAGTGGATTCCGTTCTTGGAATTTTGCAAGAAAAATCGTTTAAATCGGACCCTCAAGGCAAAAGTTACAATCTTCTTAGTTTTCTTGGACTTGAGATGCAATTTTCCCATTTATTCATCCCTTTAGTGGGTCGGCTACTTTATTTCCCTTATCTTCTTTCTTCCCAGCCGACGCTCAATAGAACAGGAACAGACAACGCTTGAGCGACGCCCAAGCAGGTTGATCGACCTGCAGCTGAGGAAAAGGGGAGGGGCGATCTTGGGGCGACTTGGGCATCCTAGCTCGAATTCCAGCATGTCGATGCTTCCTCCCCTCCGTTCTCTTTCTTCCTCCTCCTTCGTTCCCCTTTCCTTGCCTAGGGTGGTGCCCCATCTGCAGCCGACCTGCTGCACAGGGCTGCGGCCAGCAACTAAGGGGGAGAGCGGGGCGGCTTCGTAGCACCATCGATCCAGCAAGGCGTCGCCTCCACTATCTTCTTCTTCCTTCTTCCTCTACCTCGCCCCCATCGTAGCCCTAGCTTGCTAGGCGGCACCCTAGCAAACTGCAGCAGAACGACAGCCGCAACAGTGGCCAGGGAGCTTCCTTGGGCGAGCAAGTACCACCAAAACCACCACCCCGACTTCGGCCAAGAGCCTAGTGCACGAAACCACAGCTTCCAGTCATGATTGGCACCTAGCCAAAACCTTTCTTCCAACTGAGCGCGGGAAGTAGCTGCTTGCTGCAGCATGTTCTAAACCAGGAGCTGTTGGGCGCATGAGACACCAAGAAAAAAGATAGCTTTGACCCCGGCCTTGAGGCCTAGGTACAAATCTGCAACCCTAGTCCTCGATTTAGCTATTAACCGAGTTTCCTTTATAAGGAAATCAAACAGGGTTTTGGTCGGCCAGTTTGCACGGCATGCAGACCAGTTGCACGGGGTGCAGATCAGTTGCACGGGGTGCACATCAGTTGCACGGGGTGCAAAGTTGTAGAAAAGCAGAATTAGGCGTGTTTGTGGATGTTTTCGGTGGTTACGAACACACCGAAGTGGGTGAGTAGTAGTTCATTCAGAAATCATTATTTAACTCAATCTAAATGCTTAATTGCTTCTGTATCAGTTAGTATAACTTCTAAACAGTGTAGTACATACAATAGAGTATGTTAGATTCATTGGAACTTGAAATACGCAATATGCTTAATGAAAATGATGAATTTTCTTGTATTATAGTTGCAATGTATTTGCTGATTTAAAATTTGATGTTTAGCATCGAAACTGGATAAATGATACTGAATCATGTTTAAGGATGACAAATGATATATATGTGTTTCAAGTGATGTTCAGAATGTGCAATAAGTATGGAATGTGATATTTTTGTTTTAAATGGTTATATGTTAATCAGTTATTAGACTTAGGTGCCCTAACACCGTAGAACCCCTTTAACAGATCTGCTTCTTAGGGGTGAAACTCGTGTTGCAACATTATCCGTGCGGAGTCATGGAGACACGAGGACAGAGAGGCAGTGTACAACAACAACGCGTGCGATGTCACGGTGGCACTGGAGAAAATTGGGGGTTATTGCAACAAGATCCGTGCGGAGTCATGGAGGTAACCCCGTGAGACTCTCCGCCTGTGTACTCAGGTTAGAGGAGGAGTCTAGAGCACTCGATGTAGTGCAGTGAGGCCGATGAGCCTGGGGTCCTGTGGCAGAGCAGGGCTGGCGTCAGACTTAGCATTTCCCGGGTGTGTCGCTAAGTCTTGTACGGTGGGATCGTAGTTCGCTACAGATCTTCATATGCAGGGAACACTGCATATGATTAGGGCATAATCATAATATAAATATGTAATCATATAGGATCATAGTAAATTAAAGTATTCGAACTTTTGTGCAAATTCATTATATCTGTTTATTGGTTTAAATTATCTGTTGTTGCATAGAAATGCGATTATGTTCTGTAATCTGCTATGTCATTAGAACTGCCCTGCTTGTACTGTATTTATGGTTATTTCAATTTTATAAACCTGATGAGTTGTTTAGTGATAGCTAAATGAAATGCTATTCACTGAGCGAGTAGGCTCATTCCTCTACTCAAACATTTTCAGGTCAGCATCAGCAACAGGAATCAGAAGGATCGTTTCATCCTAACGTTTAGTCTTTAGAAGGTTTGTAGTTAGTCTAGTTAGAGGTCTCTTAGTCCTTTCCCCTCCATCTTTGGGACATGGTGTGGGTGAGAGAGAGTATGTATGGAGAATGTGTATAAAGATGTAAATTTCCTGTTATGTTTACTTTCTGTTAAACAATGTTACATGTTGTAAACTCTGTTTATATTGCTAGTCAGTTTAATAAAAATGCTTCCGCAGTTTGTTTAGATTTAGTTTACAGCATAAATCAGATTAACTTTTAATGTCTTAAAAATATTTTAAAAGCTTTGAGTGGTTTGACTTGTGTGTAATCCTTCCGTCGTGCCCTAATCTCGTGATTAGTGGGTAATGCGAGATCGGGGTGTGACATAGAGCTTGCTCTCCTACGTGAGAAAAATTCTTAATGTCCTAAACCAGTCATGGAAGTTATTCCCAACAAGTTTGTCCTTCTCAAGGACCGACCGTAGAGAAAAGTGATTGTTCGATGTGGCCACTTGATTCTACAAAATAATTTACAATTTTGTCAAAAACTCAATTTTTTTATTTGATTTGATTTGGTTTGGTTAAAATTGGGCGATAACAATTAGGTCTTTCATTAATTATCATTCTAATTATTTGTTCAAATTGATAACCCTCAAGCATAAATTTGGAAAATTATAGTGAACAATTTTCTAATGAGCTAAGATCCAAAATGATTCAATTATTACCTGGCCTACACCAACATCCATAATCAATCATTAAGGTAGGCAATCATGCCAATTGCATCATATGCAATTCTTGGATAGATGGCATGCACAACTCCTTGCCAAAATCATCTGCATGCTTCTGGGCCCAGACTCTCTGAGTACCACCAGTTAAGCCCAACCCAATAGCCAATACAATAATAACACACCCTGCTTTGATGGAACCTGCATTACTACCATCACACTTCCACGAGGTAGATGGCGCACCACGCTTTGGTGTAACCTACTGTAAGGTCCGGCCCCACTGCCCAAGGCTCTAGTAGAGTTTCAGGATAGACGACTGGCCCCACAGACCACCACTAGCCTTAACTGCGCGCTTTATCCACACTCACGCGCAAGCCAGGATCAACTTCCCGACTGGTCACCCATCCTAGTACTACTCCAAGTTGAGCACGCTTAACTATAGAGTTCTTTAGTGATGGGCTCCTGGAAAAGGAGGTGCACCTTGGTGATATGGGTAGTCCAATCATTCCTTTTAAGATCATGTTATCCAAGGCCTCAAATCCTAGGATGTTACAATCTCCCCCACTTAGACTCTTGACGTCCTCGTCAAGGCTCAACTATAAGGCCTCATAACATCGCCCCATTTCAGTGCAGACCCAAAATGGCCCATGGACCCCCAGCTCCCGATCAAAGAATACCAGCGTAAGGGTGGCTACCTCAACCATGGACAACCCTTTCCTACATGCCTGGACCGCACGGCTCAAGACTGGCATGTCACATCTGTAAGGTCCGGGCCCACTGCCTAAGGCTCTAGTAGAGTTTCAGGAAAGACGACTGGCCCCACATACCACCACTAGCCTTAACTGCGCGCTTTATCCACACTCACGCGCAAGCCAGGATCAACTTCCCGACTGGTCACCCATCCTAGTACTACTCCAAGCTGAGCACGCTTAACTATGGAGTTCTTTAGTGATGGGCTCCCGGAAAAGGAGGTGCACCTTGGTGATATGGGTAGTCCAATCATTCCTTTTAAGATCATGTTATCAAAGGCCTCAAATCCTGGGATGTTACACCTACTCTTGGTCAAACAAGTTTTTTTGTGTTATCAAAGGCGACAAAACTTGCTTCTTTGCAACTACTGACAAGTTGTTCTTGGACAGTGGTTGCGCCACAGACTGTAGGTTGACTTTGCTCTCTGAGAAGTAGCCAAAGGACTCCTGCCTCTAGAGCAGTCAACATGGACCAACTAGAACTCATATTGTTCATCAAGAACAGACAGGAAGGAGTTGTCCTCCCCGTTGGTGTACTAGTCATCAACCTACTCTCCCACAATGACAACTTCTTAGTTATTCTCTTCTATTGGCTATCCCTCCTTTTCAGGTCGGACTTGCCCAGGCTTTCTTGGTTACCACAACCAGAGAGGACATCATTTGTTAGATCAACTGATTCTCTGTTGTCTGTGTAGTTGTTGTATTTAGGGAAGCCCCCAGTACCCCTCTATATAGGAGCGGTTAGGGTCGGTTTTCGCAGTCCCCAGCCAATGCGGGTTAGGGTCAGGGTTCCCAGTTCCCAGTTCCCAGTCCCAATTTGCAATGTGCGACAGTCGAAACGGCCATTTCGCACACCCAGACGGTCATCTGGTGTGCAAGACGGTCATCTCGCACTGCCAGACGACCATTTGGTAGTTTCCAATCTGAATCAAATTTGGCTATTTTGAATCCAATTAATATCTCATATTAATTTCCACCCCTATAAGTTAACTTTTAAAATACATTGCATCATTTGACTATCATATGATGCAAACATTAACAAACTATGTTGAGCATGGAATAACTATACTTATGCATGAATGGCCAATTTTATTGGCATTTTTTGTTAGTTTTATACCCAAAGGATCATATAAATACACTGTGTATATTTCATGAATAATCATTAACAATTGTCAATGCCTATTTCTAACTGAATAGAAGGAAAATAAAATAAAAATTAAATTTCAAAACAATTGTATCATAAGTTAGAAACATAAATAACATGCTCAAAATTATACAATGTTGAAGAGAGATATGATCACGGTCTTGGAAGCACCAAAAACCTTCACTGCAGTAGTCACATAATATTTGACGCCACTCGTATCTCTAAGTACATCACTAATCATTGATGGTATTAGAAATGTCACATTTGATATTCCAAACTCATCATCCTCGTACCAACGACTGAACATATATATATATATATATATGTGCAATAACTAGTTTATATATAGGAAACAATTATAAAATGTGTATTCTCCACATATGATAAGGTATTCAGAATCACTGTAACCAAAGTTTAATCACTAATGTGTTCAACCATTGATACTAAAATAGCTCAGAAACATCTATCAACACTATAATAGTGTCATGATCATTACCTATGACCTCCACTAGAAGATCGATCCGTGTTGTATCTGATTGATCTATATTGTCTAACCATACTATCAAAACTTTGCAGTTACAACTTAAGGAGTCGTACAACTTTTGTGGAATAAAATGTAGTGGTGGAGGCTTTGGAACCCTAGGGGGCTTTGTAGCTATTGTGGTTTGCATGTATGTATTCTCATATTAACTTCAAATTATATATAAATTCAATATACAATCTGTCATACCTCAAAAATTATAACGAGTCGTTGGGTCACACAGTAAAGTCACCTTCTACCCGTGATACCCTAACTTTTTCTCTCTCCTCTGATGTACACTTTCTCTATCATCAACTGGTACTCAATCTAATATCAAATTTCATATTGAAATATTGGTGATGCTCTAATTTAGTAACACAATTCATGACCAATTTCATAATGAGTGACATTAATTAGCTCAGTTGATCTAAGTTTCATGATTTATGAATCACCCTCTTGTGACCAATACTAGATAACTTATATGTGGTCTTCATGTTTCCATCTATGTATCATGATGTAGTACAAAAATCGCCTCTGTTGGACCTATGAGGCTCAAGTTATGAATCATTTAACATTCTTCAATAAAACTTTATTTTCACCCCTTTTATGCCTTGCGGCCTTGTTGGGCCGACCCATCCATGGGCCCAGCCTGAGCGTGGCTCAGTTCTGCTTTGGGAAAGTATCCCACAGCTGGAGGGTCATCTCCCTCCTACAGCCAGATCGGGGAAGAATTGAAATCCTAGAAACCCTAGTACCGTGTACCTTATAAGTGCCACCCTGTCCGACCCTTGCTTGTTTATCCTTCTCCACCTCCTTTCTTCTCTTCCATGCTCCTTTGTTCCCTCTTCTTCAGCCTAGCCATCAACACCCTAGAAACCATGGCACACGACCATTATCCTAGCCACCCATCACCCCCACCAAGCAAGAACTAGTGAGGAGGGCGGCAGACGGCGACGGTGTTCCCTACTCCGACCACCTCAACATTGCCTCGAGCTGCTATAGGTATTATGGCTGTTGGGCAACAAAAGAAGGGAGGATCTCATTTTCCTCCCATATTACAATGCGGGGAACATGGGATTTCCGTGCGGTCTGGGCATGTAAGAGAGGGAGAGAGACACAATCGTACAATGTGTGTGTAATAGTCTAGATTGGGCAACACATGAACCAATTGCCATCGTCCTAACCACGTTCAGAGTGGTAGGATACAGTCAGTAACAACAATAATCATGATACGGGTGTTAGAGAATGTTAGAGGGTGGTCCCTGGCCGCATCGGATCCTAGTGCATTGATCTGAGCCACTGAGCGGCCCATCAACAACTCAAGCTGCCATGTGCATATTATGGTAACATCCAATGCCAATTCTATAAAGTTTTCATGCCAGTTAGACTATTTTCTTTGCAAATAGGTCCTTGGGGCACAAGACAAAGAAATCAAAGTTTTTGTGCATAAATAAATAGTCATGGCATTATGAATTATTAGATAACTGAAATATGGAATAATACGTAAGTTGCCAAAAGAAAATAAACTATGTTATGTTTTAGATAATTGATGGAGCAATTATCTAACCCAGTTTGGAAAAACAAGTTTTGAGGCACTAAGTAGTATTATTTTGAACTGCCTTTTGGTATACTTGAAAATAATAAGAAAAGAATAGATTCTTGAATTTGAAAAGAAAATGACTTTCCATGTGCTAATGGTAATTGGTTTAAGAATTACTCAAAGGGCAAGTTTTGGCTATGAAAGATATCCCAAGAAATCCCACACAACAGATATGTCAGTTAGGAAAGATATTAGTGTTTTTCCATGTGTTACAACCCGTTCCTTGCTTTGCTGGTAATCCTAGAGATAAAAGGTAATCTTAATGATTGTCATGTTTTTGTTAGTAATATTTTATCTTGTGCTTTATATTAACTTTGGTAACCTTAATTACTTGTTTGGGTAAACTCATAATCATGACTTAAGCATACTATAAAGATTCAAGTTGGAGTTAATATATCATTAACCTATACATGTGTGCAAGAAGAGAGTTAATGATATTGGAAGAAATAATTAATAAATAATTTTTTATTTCAGAATATTATCAAAATAATATTGTAAAATTGTAGATAATTCAATTATGAATCCAAGAAAAAAAAGAATGAACCAAATCAGAGTTAAAATGAGAGAGTTATACCCTTTTTAATAAACATGTAAGAGTATCGCGACTGACGCTGCGTCGTGTGCCACGACCGTGACCGACGCTGCGTCGTGTGCCACGATCATGACCGATGCCGCCCAGGATAGCCAATCGTAAAATGATCATATCTTGGGCTATACTTATCCATTTTCAATGAAACAAAGTGCGTTCGAACCGCGATTTGATGTTGTATCATCTCAGATCTTTTCTTAACAAGAGGGTGACTTGGAAGGCAATTTATAGGGTGATTTTTAGGGAAGAACGTGAAGAACGAGGGAAATTCAAAGGGGTTGCTATAGATTCGACTTGGTAAGTAGGTTTAACCCCTAATTCTTCCTTCTCTTCATTTCCCCTTGCTCGAAACCCTTGATCCATCAAATTTGAGGTTTTGGTTAACCTCTGACCTTCATCTTCTACCTACAACTGACCTCATTTAGGGTTGAAAGGAAGAAGAAACCACTAATTTTGCTAGAGTTTTGATATGGATTCGAGAGTTTCAGAGATGGTCTGCGTTTATAAGGTGTTTTCACACCTTAGGGTGAGTGGGTACTTCCTTTAAATAGTAGATTGTATGAAAATGAGTTAAATCATCAAAAATCTTTGATTGTTTAGGATGCAAGTACAAACCCTAAGTTGCCTTTTTGATCTGGATTTTGCAAGATGATATGAAATGGATTATTTCTCTATTGTGATGAATTTCAGATTATGAAATCACATTAGAAATAATTGCAATCCATCTAAATGAGAATTTTTAAAGTAATTGTAGAGGTTACATGAATATACTAAAAACTAAGATTTTTGTCTATGACTAAAATTGTTGCATAATTGAATAAAGAAGTTTGCCTAGTTGAATCTCCTTACTTACAAATGGTTGTTTTATTTGTGTGCATATTACATATATATCAGATAAGATCTTGGATTTCATTTGTGATATCAATGTTTGCTTGATATATCAGTAAGCGGGTGAAACCCTAAATGAATGGAATGTTGGAGGTTTGCAAATAGACATCTTGATTTGATGTTATTCTTGATGTATGATGTTTTAGCAAATGGCATGGAAACCCTAGTTCAATTCATGACAGGGTTTCATATATATATATATATATATATATATATATATATATATATATATATATATATATATATATATATATATATATATATATGTGAACTACTGAGAGCAATCTTTATTGAATGATGTTATGTGTATTAAATCCTTATGCGAGTCATGTGATAAGTGAATGAGGTAAATGAAACCCTAAGCATAGGGTGTTCAGTGAATCAAGTATTGTGATATTAATGTTTCTCAGTATGAGATGTGGTTATGCTTAACAGTTCAGTTGTGGTAAATGTTATCAGATGGTTTATGAAATGAACGACTTACAAAGATGAACTAAGATGTGTTGATGTGATGATTTAATTGTGAATTAGATATGTATATGCCCTGAACACTGTATAATGCTAACAGGATGAGGCATGCATTGTGAGGAGGAAATGGCTTCCCGACTGGAGGTAGTCCAGATCGAGGTAAGCTGGAGTGCACCAGTTGGGTGTGGGGGTCTTGACCAGTAGGGCAACCTCCTTATAGTTGTGTGGTACCCAATACCAATCGAGGATGCCGGTGGAACCTGTGTTATATGTTGAGTGATCAGTGGTTAGTAGGTCCACTGATGCAGAATAAGCGTGAGGGCTTTGACTCACTGCCTGAGTATCCAGGTTGAGAGGTGGAGTCTGAGACATCTGGCTGCTTCCATTAGCCGCCAAGAGGCAGACGTGATGAGGTCCGCTGTAGATGGGGTCTTACTCAAGAGATAGGATTAGGATTCTGGGCATGCTTCTAAGCCTTGTATAGTGAGGTTGTAGCTTGCTGCGATTCTTTCACATGTTGTGGTACACCTCATGTGGGTTCAGGGCATAATAAGATGAATGAGAGGTGAAACAAGTGTGTATAGTTATTCAATTATTCTTTGTATTTTTTTGAATCATTAGCTCTCTTTATGATTAATCAAGCATGTTCATATATTGATTCACTCTTGTAGATGTCTAGAGTATTGTGACATATTTATGATTGTGAATGATTAGACTCTTTAAAGCTTACTACTGTTATAATTGATATCAGTTGCTCGACAATATATCTATAATTATATAAGTGCTTTAAATTGTTTCTTTGAAGTACTCATTCACTGAGCGAGTAGGCTCACCCCTCTACTCACAATTTTTTAGGGAAATCACATGGACTTGAAGAAGGTCAATGCATCATAGTAGATCTACCACATGAGTTAAGTATGAGATCAGTTAAGTTCAGTCGGTCCCTATCACTCTAGGTCCTTGTATAGATGTGAGAGAGTTGTAAATGATATTTTGTCTCTTTGTTTCCTCAATAAGAGAGAGTGTATCTGATTATCATGTCCCTATAACTCTAGGTCCTTGTATAGATGTAAGAGAGTTGTAAATGATGTTTTGTATATTTGTTTCCTTAATAAGAGAGAATGTATCTGATTATCATGTCGTATGTACCTGGAAGTGTGAGAAACAGAATGAATGTATGGATGTGTATTATTAATGTTGAGATCATATTAGACTAATCAAAGTTTAATTCTTTTATACAGTTTGTTTATGTGATTGAATGCGAGAAAATAAAGAGTTTGAAATAAAGGAAATCAAAAGAAAAGGTTGGGAGTGAATTTTGTATTAAGTAAAATCCTCAAATGTATGCCCTAATCTCATGATTAGTGGTAATTGTGGGATGCAGGTGTAGCAATCTTGGTATTAGAGTTTAGGTTGAGTCGTCAGGGACCATTTGGATAGAAAGTCAGAGTTATAAGTGTGGCAGATAGCAGGTGATGTGTCAATAGCTCTGGGAGGTCTGAGTATTTAGATACCCTAGCCCGATATCTGAATACTTAGGTTGACCAGTATGAAGCTACTTTGTCTATTCTTCTCTGGATGCCCTGGCCAGGTATGCAGAGGAAGGGTGGGCTAGAGAGAAACTCTACAAATCTTAGGGTTAGGAGACCAGAAAGTAATGAAGGAGTAAGAGATTAAACATAGAATGTGATACAACTCATGATTTATATTGCTTCTTTGATTGGAGATCGATAGAAATGCTCTTATATGTATGAATTCATATTATCAGTTTGTAGAATATGTATGGTTCTTTTAGATTGTTGTGTATCATGAAATTGATGCAATTATTCTTTGTATCAAGTAGACTAGAAGTTATGCTTAAATGAGTTTGCCATAAGTGGATATTATTTTCACATGTTTGATATGAATAGGAGTTGATTAATCCTTAGTAGCTCTTGGCTTCAGAACTATAGGTTCGGCCTGGCCCATCTGGTAGGGTGCGTTACTGGGATCTAATGACTCCTATCAATAATATAATAAGAGTAGACTCTAGATAAATTAGACCCACATCATAGTGAGAATGTACATACACTAAGATGTTGAAACATATGTGAAATATTAGAAAAGCTAAGAATCAGTTAGAACTGATATATGAGATCCAACTTTGGGGCCTCATATGAGAAACCCTTAATTGGGAATAAAGGAACACGACATAAGGTTCAGATTAAGTTTAATGATTAATATCATATGAACTCTAAATATGAAATATGGAAGGATATGAGAAAAGTGTGTAAGGGACAAGATAGTAAGAATCAATCATGAGGAGTGGATCATATAATCGAGTACAATGCTTTTATGTACTCCAAAGAAAAGGGAAAATCGAAGAAAAGAGTTAAGTATACGATAAGTACATAGAAGTGAAGAGTCTTCAGAAGAGTTAAAGTAAAGAGAATTAGATGAACATGTAAATCATAAGACTAGGATAACAAACATAGTTGAAATAAAGAGAAATGTTGGAAATTATGAGCTTGATTAAGGAATGAGGGTTACATGATATGATTGAGAGCATGGAATGCATACCTTTATTATGAAGTTTAATACATTCATCCTTACTACCTTTGGATGATTTTAAGTCTCTATAGAACAACAAACTAGTTTCTAAAATAAGAACAAAAGTGTAGATTAACAAATGAATAAGTCATACAAAGGTAGACTATATTCAAGAAGAAAAACTTGATTGAAAGAGAAACTAAGTTTGACCCATGCATGAGCTGTTTGATTTAAAAGGAAGGATATGTAATGTATTAAACATGAGGTGAAACTAGTAGAGATATTATTGATTTAGAATTTCAACTTCACATTAGTATAAGGATAAAAAGAAATATGTGCAACATGGTATACAAGATCATACACATGAATAAGCAACATGATCATAAGAGAAAATTAGAAGTTAAAGATGACATGTGGAAGAGTAGTATATTATAAGAGGATTATGGAAAGTAAGGAAGGGTTTGAAACATGATGGAGTAATATAGATTATAATAGAAAGAGGTTATGAGATTGAAGAAATGCTAATTAGTCAAGTATACTTGTTGATATCCAGTTAAACCTATATATGGGAAATGTATTAAGAGAATGTTTGAAGATAAGAATTATAAGTCTCAGAATCAGCTTCTCTTCTATATCCCCTTGGTGAGTGTAACATGGGATGAAGTGATAAGGAAATAAATCATAAATGATACACAACAATCATGAGAGACACATCTAGTGAAAATACTAATGACACATAATATAGCAGGGTAGATCTAGAAAGTAATCTATCAAAATGGTCAAGTAAGAGAAAGAAAATTAAAGTGGTACAAACAAGGAATACTTTATCAAGAGAGTTAAGGTTTGTATATCAAATTAAGGGAGCAAACTCACATCACAATAACGTCATGCTTCTAATAAGGATCAAACCCTAGAATGTTTAGAGTTGTAGTAGTTCAAGGGATGTCACCAGTGATTTGACCTTGAATACTAGCATCTCTATAAAACAAGATCATGAGATTTGCACTATGAGAAGTAAACTAGCACTGATAGTAATCCAGGGTTTAAAGGTAGATAATCTGAAAGGTAGACAAACAATATGGAAATGATTCAGAGCAAAGGATAAGAAATAGATTTGAAATATAAGAAGTGTGATTTGAACAAAAGGAGAAGTGCAACATGAGCAAAGCGTAATCTAAAATAAATTCTTGCAGTGATAGAAAGAATGATGAATAATCTATTCTTACCTTGAATGTTTCAATGTTAGGGGGTGTTCATTCTAGATGATCAGAATGAGAAGGATAAGTAAGAAGAAGTTGTAATGCCTAAGAAAAGAAATTGGAGAAAACAAATGGCTTTCAACAATATGTGAATTTGTTTCAAAGAAGTATAGTTTGTTGAAGGCATTTCAAGGGATGAAAATTTGTTTCACATATGACTTCAATAGTACATGTGCGAGCAATATACTAGATTGGAATGAGTTTATGATTTCAGTCATTCATATCAGTAGTCTGACTCAATTTTATACAATTGTTGTTACTTCTAGTTTTGCAGCTCATGAGTGCTTTTCTATTTGAGTAGCATAATAGTAAAATTCAAAACAACATGGTGAACTTTATTTTGTGACTCAGAGGTAATACAAAACAATATTACATATTGAGCCATATGAATTGAGATAGTTGGATCAAATTATCAATGTTGAGGTAACACCTCAAGAGAATGAAAATATTGAAAATGGTTGTTTCTCTTTTTCTTTCCTGTGATTGGTTGTGGCATAGAGAATTCTTTTGTTATCATTGAGAAGGCTTGCTTAAAAATCTGTTGTGATTTGAAGAGGAACAAATGACTCAATGTTGATAATAAAATTCTAGATCGCAAAATTCAAAAGCTTAAAAGGAGAGAGATACCCCTAGTAAAGGTTCTTTGGAGGAATCATGTGTATAAGAAGCTACTTGGGAAGTAGAATTAGATATGTTTAATAAGTATTCTTTCCTCTTTTAGAAATTTCGAGATGAAATTTTTATTAGAGGAGGAGAATTGTTACAACCCTTTCCTAGCTTTGCTCGTATTCCTATAGATATAATATAATATTAATGATTGTCATGTTTTTGTTAGTAATATTTTATATTGTACTTTATATTAACTTTGGTAACCTTAATTACTTTTTTGGGGCAACTCATAATCATGACTTAAGCATACTATAAAGATTCGAGTTGGAGTTAATATAGCATTAACCCATACATGTATGCAAGAAGAGAGTTAATGACATTGGAGCAAATAATTAATAAATATTTTTTCGTTTGACAATATTATCGAAATAACATTTTAATATTTTGTATAATTAAATTATAAATCCAACAAAAAAAGAATGAACCAAATCGGAGTTAAAATCAGAGAGTTGTGCCCTTTTTAGTAAACATGTACAGAGTACTGCGACCGTGACGCTGTGTCATGTGTTGCAACCGCGACTGACGCCCCAACCGCGACGCCGCGTCGTGTGCCACAACCGCGACCGATGCCGCCCATGACAGCCAATCATAAAATAATCATATCTCGGGCTATACTTATTCTTTTTCAACAAAATGAAGTGAGTTGGAACCGTGATTTGATCATCTATCATCTCAGACTCCTTGCTCAATGAGAGGACCACTTAGAAGGCGATTTCTGGGATGATTTTTGGAGAAGAACGTGAAGAACGGTGGGAATCTAAAGGGGTTGCTATAGATTCAACTTGGTAAGTAGGTTTAACCCTTGATTCTTCCTTCTCTTCATTTGCCCTTGCTCGGAACCCTTGATCCATCGAATTTGAGGTTTGGGTTAACCTCTGATCTTCATCTTCTACCTACAACTGACCTTGTTTAGGGTTCAAAGGAAGAAAAATCACTAATTTTGCTAGAGTTTTGAGATGGATTTGAGAGTTTTAGAGATGGGATGCATTTTTAAGGTGTTTTCACACCTTACGTCAAGTGGGTACTTCCTTTAAATAGTAGATTGCACGAAAATGAGTTAAATCATTACAAATCATTAATTGTTTAGTATGCAAGTAAAAACCCTAAGTTGCCTTTTTAATCTAGCTTTTGCAAGATGATATGAAATGGATTATTTCTCTGTTGTGATGAATTTCAGATTATGAAATCACATTAGAAATTATTGCAATCCATCTAAATGAGAATTCTTAAAGTAATTGTAGAGGTTACATGAATATACTGAAATCTAAGATTTTTGGCTATGACTGGAATTATTGTATAATTGAATAAAGAAGTTTGCCTAGTTGAATCTCCTTGGTTGCGAATGATTGTTTTATTTGTGTGCATATTACATATATGTCAGATAAAATCTTAGATTTCATTTGTGATATGAATGTTTGCTTGATATATCAGTAAGCGGGTGAACCCTAAATGAATGGAAAGTTGGAGGTTTGCAAATAGACATCTTGATTCGATGTTATTCTTGATGTATGATGTTTTAGTAAATGGCATGGAAACCCTAGTTCAGTTCATTATAGGGTTTCATATATATATTTCATTATATGTGAACTTGTGAGAGCAATCTTTATTCAATGATGTTATGATGTATTAAATCCTTATGCGAGTCATGTGATAAGTGAATGAGGTAAATGAAACACTAAGCATAGGGTGTTTAGTGAATCAAGTATTGTGATATTAATGTTTCTCAATATGAGATGTGGTTATGCTTAACAGTTCAGTTTTAGTAAATGTTATTAGATTGTTTATGAAATGAATGGATTACAAAGTTGAACTAAGATATGTTGATGTGATGATTGAATTGTGAATTTAAAGATTGAATTAGATATGTAGATGTCCTGAACACTGTAGAATCATCACAGGATGAGTCCTGCGGTGTGAGGAGGAAACGACTTCCCGATTGGAGGTAGTCCAGATCGAGGCAAGTCGGAGCGCACCAGTAGGGTGTGGGGGTCTTGAGCAGTAGGGTAGACTCCTTATAGTTGTGTGGTACCCAACACCAACTGGGGATGTCAGTGGCACCTATGTTACACGTTTAGTGATCAGTGGTCAGTAGGTCCATTGATGCAGAATAAGCCTGAGGGCTTTGACTCACCGCCTAAGTACCCAAGTTGAGAGGTGGAGTCTGAGATATTTGGCCGCTCCCATTAGCCACTGAGAGGTAGACGTGCTGAGGCCCGCTGCAGACTAGGTCTTACTCAAGAGATAGGCTTAGGAACCTAGGCATGCTTCTAAGCCTTGTACAGTGAGATCGTAGCTTGCTGTGATTCTTTCACATGTTATGGTACACCTCATGTGGGTTGCTTCTTAGCCTTGTACAGTAAGATCATAGCTTACTGTGATTCTTTCACATGTTGTGGTACACCTCATGTGGGTTCAGGGCATAATTAGATGAATGAGAGGTTAAACAAGTGTGCACAGTTATTCAATTATTCTTTGTATGTTTCTGAATCATTAGTTCTCTTTATGATCAATCAAGCATGTTCATATATTGATTCACTCTTGTAGATGTCTAGAGTATTGTGACATATTTATGATTGTGAATGATTAGACTCTTTAAAGCTTACTCCTATTATAATTGATATTAGTTGCTCGACAATATATCTGTAATTATATAAGTGCTTTAAATTTTTTCTTTGAAGTACTCATTCACTGAGAAAGTAGGCTCACCCCTCTACTCAAAATTTTTAGGGAAATCACATGGACTTGAAGAAGGTCAATGCATCAACGTAGATCTACCACATGAGTTAAGTATGAGATCAGTTAAGTTCAGTTGGTCCCTATCACTTTAGGTCCTAGTATAGATGTGAGAGAGTTGTAAATGATATTTTGTATCTTTGTTTCTTTACTAAGAGAGAATGTATCTGATTATTATGTCGTATGTACCTAGAAGAGTGAGAAATAGAATGAATGTATGGATGTGTATCATTAATGTTGAGATCATATTAGAGTAATCAAAGTTTAATTCTCTTGTAAAGTTTGTTTATGTGATTGAATGTGAGAAAACAAAGAGTTTGAAATAAAGGAAATCAAAAGAAAAGGTTGGGAGTGAATTTTGTATTAAGTAAAATCCTCAAACTTATGCCCTAATCTCATGATTAGTGGTAATTGTGGGATGTGAGTGTAACACCATGAGACAAGGATAATTTATTTAAGTGATATACTAAAGAGAGAGAAATAATAATCTAGCCTCAAAATCGTAAAGTATTTCCTTATAGATTAATGATCAATTATCTAATATGTGCCATGTAGGTAGATGTTTTCCTATATAACATTTAGTGTGTCAATCAAGTAATGTTGGTTATTTAATTAAAGAAATACTAGAAAAACAAGTATGGATATATGTGTCACTATATAGGTAATCTGTTACATGTTTTTCTTTTAACATTTACCTACATGATAGTAAAATGAAATGTTGTAGATTAGTCATATAATCATGTACCTAGAAAGGGAACAATGGTGTTGGAATGTAAACAATATTAGAAAGAAAACAAAAATGGAAGACGGAAGATTGGTGGAAGATCTTTGTGAAGATGGTGTAATAATATAGAGGTAACTACCCTTCTCGGGAGATACACCCTCCCCTTTAGTCTTCATTTTCCTCTCCCTGAACCCTAGGTTTCCCTTATGAAGACTACCTTTGAGGAAGTATTCTGTGGCTTTACGTGCATATTGCAAGGAGGTTAAGCCATACCTGTCTACCCCATGGTCGGTGGAGAATCTTGCACACCTATAGAAGGAGGGACGATCACGAGCATGTCTACGGGAGGGAAAGTAGAGCTTCCCCCTTCCAATGTAGGTTCCTTGTAGCCTCGTGTCAGACCTAGATGATGTGGGTGGTCCTCTGGTTTCTAGACATTGTCAACTGCAGTTGGGGTCAAGACGTCTCCATTGAAGGTAGATGGGGAGTTCTAAAACCTTCTCCTGTCCCTCGGGCACATGGGTCGAGGAAGTCAACCCCGCGACCGAGCGCCATAGTTTCGATTGGGATCCTTCGTGAGAAAGAAGAAGACTCATGAGCTAAGGATAGTTTTGACCTTACTTGCACGTGTAAGGTGCAATAACGAAGGAGTCTTTTCCCAAAATCCCAGGCTAGTGCAACTACAAAAAAAAGTAAGTTTGCTAACGTGTCACCATATGATTGGTTAGTTATGGATTATCTTGCAAAAATCCTAGTATTAAGACATATTATGTAAGAAAGTTGATCAACAAAATGAGAGGAACACAAATAAAATATAATAGATTCCTAAATCTAATCCTCATTTCAAAATTAGCACTAATATGTTGTAAAGTGATATTTAATGCATGGAAACCCTAGTTTCAGATATTAAAGAGTAGAAAACTTTAAATACCTTTCTTTTATGCTATTATCTGATATTGTTGAGTATTATGATAATCAAGATGATCATGATAACAATGATGATACTTAGGGATTCTAATGTGAGTAATCATGCATATGAAGAACTAGGGTTAAAGATCATATTTTTCCATGTGGTTAATGAACTTAATCTGAACTAAGTGTTCATAGTGAAATGATATGATAGAGGGTTTCACCTAATGTTCAATATGCCATGGAATTAGGGTTTGTACCCTTATTCCTTATCCAAACCAGAGACAACCCTAAACCCTAGATTAGGAGCCTAGTAGGGGTTTAATCTGTTTAATATGATGGTGACACTTTAGGATGTATATACATGCATATTTAATGTTGGTTGTTTGGATCTGTTGATTGGATTGTTTGAACGTACTTGTAGTATGATTGCATGATCTACATGGTTCTACATTGAGGTACATTATTACGATTATGACTACTCGCAATATTGATTGTCAGTGTTTTCTGAGGATTTCTTGTGGATTGTTGAAATAAACTATTGGATTTTTTTACATTATGCTCAATTATAGTGCCACTATGAGTATCCCATAAATATGAGAATATGTGAATAAAATGCTAGTTCTTATTTGCAAGTAATTGATTGATTATATGTTGTTATATTACTTGCACAATTTTTCATGCAGTACACAAGATATTTTGATATATTGATCCATGCTTTCTTTCATGTTGTTTCAGGTAGATGCAATATATGAAGATATTGAGACTTGATGAATCAAATGAAATCTACCTGAAGGTATTAAATCTAAGTAAGGAGGATAAGTTAGATACTTCTTCTCAATGTGTTTTATTTCACGTTGGAAATTCATGTAACTCCTTAGAGGAGCATTTGTTCATATTTTGTAAACAATATTTTTGAAATAATGGAAATTAATTACTATTATTTGTTATTTGGTAAAATCTAGATCCTTCAAAAATATAGGTAATGACACTCAACCTTAAGGTTCTTATAAATTCGGGCATGCTGAAAAGTGAGGTTGTTACAAGGCTTTTTTTCTTACAGTTGTCCAACATGTCACTTGCTCCCACAACTCTATGGCTATAAATCTAGATTTGGCTACCCAGGGTACGCTAATCCTAGGAACACTGGTAGAATTGTTAAAATCATATTTTAAAATGAATAATTCTAAATCCAAACTAAATTTACTTATTAGTGTTCTAAATGTATCATACTTATTAGTGTGTTTGGGTTGGATGAATTTATTCCTCAATTAAGTAAGAAGTAGTTCACCTTTCGAGCCTCACTCGTTGGTATTAAAGCATGTGCATTCGGTGGATCTGAGTATTTCAAGTTATCTTGAATTTTTCTACGTCCAAACTTTTTTGAAAATAAATAAGCTTAAATCCAAATTGTGATATACAACTTGGACAATTGTAGAAAAAGACAAGCCCTTTTAACAAAAATATAGCCACGAACTAGGGTATGATCCAAATGTAGGGGGAGACGACATTCTTTCACCCCAAATGAGAGTATTAGAGTACGGTAATGACCAAATTTACCTCTGATTAAACTAAAAATATAGAAAAACACTACCTTGTGACACTGTAGGATGTGTTGAGTTGAGACAAAAGGACAGCCTAAAATTCAAGTTGAACCGAGTTTTAATCCTTCTGAAATAGGCCTTGGGTAGTTTGTGTTCAAATCTACATATAAACATAATCGTACTAGTATAACATTAATGAATATTTGAACTATCTATATTTGATTACTTATAATCAATGTATGACAACTATTATATATGAAACAATACCATGTATAATATGAGTTACAAAGTAATTCGTTAATAATAACAACGAAGACAACAACAACAACAACAATAATAATAATAATAACAATAATAATAATAAATACACATATTATTATCATAAGTATCAACCAGATTCAAGCTTAATGATCACAATGTTGTCATAGAGAATTATAGTTTGCTGATAATAATCACAATGTTGGAAACACGTTCACATGTGAATTAGAGTTCTTTAACTACATCATTTCAATGTATCAGAAACATTTGATTATTTAAAATTTTACAATAGTGAACAAATGGTAATTTTAATGTTATCACAAGATTAAATGTGACATTGTGGAACTTAAAGTTAAATCCAAATTTTAATATATTTGAATATGGAGATAAATGTGTATTGCATATGAACCTCTACCCACAATTTTGGAAATGCAACATACATATGTGCAATATGAACCTCGATGCAAACAACTATATTTGAGTTGACATTTTTTAGGTGTATTGGGTGTATCGGTGGTGGATAAAAATTGAAGAGAAATTCTAGAATATTTTTATAATTTATACTTGTATCTAAATCTTGGTACTTAAATAAAATATATGGTAACTTAGCATTACATGATTAGAATCGAAAAACTATTTTTGAAGAATTTTTAAATTTTTATTTCCAAGAGAAACGTAGCATATGATATGACGTAGTGTCGGCATGTTTTATATTTAAAATGGAGAACCAAAGAATAGGAAGTGTCTAAGCTTGCAGATAATAAGAAAAGATTTGAATTGGTGGCAAACACATCAACTTCAAATTCAGTACTACAATATTACAATTTGGCAAAAAGAACAACACATAATCCTGAGAATATCATAACATAAGACGTCTAAATGATCCAATCAGGCCTACCATATATGGATAATTATCTTAAAAAAATGATAAAGTTAAAGTAAGTAAATAAAACTATATTTATAAATATATACTAATATAATTCTTCACTACAATAATATTCTTTTATGATAATTTTATAGAAAAATAATATATATAAGTAACTTATATATGGAATCTAGATTCATTTATTTCCATATATAGGGTGATCAAGAAATTTGCATCCTAAATTAGTATTTAATATTAAATTTTGGTCCATGTAATATTGCTATTTTTTAATGCAAGGATGCAAAATTTATACATTCATATGTATAAAATTTCAAAGCACAATTTTGAAATTAGAATTTTTTCTATTTTTAACCAATACATGGATCATGGTGATTTTACTTATTTAGAAGATAATAAGTAACAAATAAGGGGAGACACCATTTACTTGTGACTTTATAAAACAATATATTAATAATGATTTATGTAGATATCATATTTTATATGTTGAATATAAATACTGGAATCTCAAAATGTAATTGAACACTAATTACCTTTATCGGGATTTTCATCATTGGAATTTTACCTAAATTGTATATGTTTTCACACTTTCCTCCTATGTTCTATACATTCATTAAAAATACATATTTTTTCATTATAGCTATACTTTCATATTTCAAAGTTCTTTGCAAACTTCTCCTATCTCCACTTTAATAAATATTTACATTCATTAAAGTTTACATATATTTTTCTTGCATTTTCATCTAGAAGGCTATAAATCTACAATTCTTTTCTAGAACTAGGAATCTCTCTCATCTACTTCTCCACCAAACATCACCTAAATACAAAAAGTATATCTTGAGATATCACCAAAATACATATGTTTCCATTTATCCTCAATATATACAAGATGCTTCCAATTAATATCATTAACGCTTCTTTCTCTATCATATAAAAAGTAAACTCCATATCTCCTCAAGACTGGCTTCTCCTTATCCAACTTATGTACTCCAACACCTAATTTTACTTATCGAGTTTTTGGAAACCACCTTTCTCAACATCTAGTATCATCTACTTCTCCACCAAACATCACCTAAATACAACAATTATATCTTGAGATATCACCAAAATACATATGTTTCCATTTATCCTCAATATAGACAAGATGCTTCCAATCAATATCATTAACACTTCTTTCTCTATCATATAAAAAGTAAATTCCATATCTCCTCAAAACTGGCTTCTCCTTATCCAACTAATGCACTCCAACACCTAATTTTACTTATCGAGTTTCTGGAAAACACCTTTTCAACATCTAATATCATCTACTTTTCCACCAAACATCACTAAATACAACAATTATATCTTGAGATATCACCAAAATACATATGTTTCCATTTATCCTCAATATAGATAAGATGCTTCCAATCAATATCATTAATGCTTCTTTCTCTATCATATAAAAAGTAAATTCCATATCTCCTCAAAACTGGCTTCTCCTTATCCAACTAATGTACTCCAACACCTAATTTTACTTATCGAGTTTTTGGAAACCACCTTTCTCAACATCTAGTATCATCACAAAGTATACCAATAATCATTTTGCATAATTGAATAGTTTAATTTTTTTTCATAAAGCCAGGAGATCATCTATTCATCCCACTCTCCTCTTTGTGGGTGATTCATAAAAGGGTACAAATAATTCCCATTCATAAACTCGTTGTTTAAAGAACCCCCCATCAGATTCACTTTTGACCCCATACAAAAGCAGAAAAAAAACTTATGTATGTGCATGACTCTGTGTCACCGCAGGCTGATCGATGTGTTGCATCATTCAACTGGTGTACGCCTGAAGAAGATGTATGGAACATTACGCCTATCCATGATGATGAGACCATGCACTCTCATGGGTAGAAGCGTATGTTCAGTTCAAATGTATGTGTCTTTGAGGGTTGTTCCCCACAAACCTAACGCTCTTGCGACTGCATTAGCTGGCTTAGGAATTGAATAGTTTAATTACATTTTTATTTGATCCATTGGTAAAGTTATATGTAATGGGTGTCTAAAAATTAGGATAGTGACATGTTCAACACAGTGTGCTAGAGGGTAACAACACGTTGAGTGCCAGAGAGCTACAATTATAGAAATTCATGAGAAATATTATGCAAATTAAGAACCTAATTTTATCATAAAGAGGAATACAAAGTATTTTTTTCTAGATTTTGTAAAATCGCCATAATATATACACACTAGGAACATATAGAGCTTAGAAACAAGAAGTTGAATTAATAATACAAGGCTACAAATGTGATGACCTTAAAATTTAGCAGTTTGACATCTATTGTTGTATTTGACATATGTAAAGTAAAATGATATAATGATGGATGTCAGGTGTTATGTGGTCAAATAATGTAGGTTGAACTTGTTTGATGAATAGTGACTTGTATTTCATGTTAAGATACTTATTTTGATGTTATTCTAGGAATTTAATTTCATGACTAAATGTTAGAATTATGATTTCAAACTTGTTAATAAGAGATATTGTGCAAGAAGGAACCTATGTCACAATTTTCATCCTATTTGGAAGTTCATACTAGATTGCATAAACTTTGGGAGATATGGTTGATTCATTTAAATGATCAGGGGAAATTTAGGTCCTTAACAACTATATGTCACGCTGGCTAGTTTTGCTCAGATCTTCCCTACCTCCAACCTTAACGGAAGGAAGGGGAACATATATATATCTAACTACCCAGAATGCCACGTCAAACAAACCCCTTCCACATGTTCCCTATTATCTCTTGAGATCCGAACTCCAGGGAGCTTCCCAACGAACCCTTACTGGGTACTTTCGGTGATTGTATCAGGGTGGGAGAGGCATCATCTTCTCCACACTCTCCACCCTCCATATAGGAAGAGAGTGAGAAGAAGCTAACAAGTAGACGTGATATTTAGGAATCATCCTTTTCACCACATGAGGTTCAATCGTAGTTGAGGGTACCTCTGTGAACACCAACACTTTCCACTCCAAATCCCAACATTGAAACCATTGATTCACAACAGATGAAACCATGTCAACTAGTTTCATCAGGAGCTGAGGAGGACAGATGAAGGTTCCACAATGATTCTGAAGACACCAGAGGAGTTTTTGATGGAGCTGTTGCATCGGGATTGATGACCACAAGATCCTCAGCAATTGGATACGGTCCTCATTGAGGGTTGAGTCATTGGAGAAACCTCCAACTATGAAGTTACGTACACCCTCAAATTTGATCTGGGATTCCTAACCTCTTCACCTTTCCTGACTAGAGTCAAACCCTAAGGTGATGTTGTTGCACCACAGAGAAGCATATTAATGTGGTTCGAACATGGAGTGATTTTCCCACTTATCCGTTCACACGGTGGCGCCCTAACAGCGAGTCCACTGTCCCATCGATTCATGCCATTGAGAAGATGGGTAACATCTAGGAAATATGACAAGGGGAAGGGTGAATCTTTTTGCATCATTTCTAGATGATGTTAGGGCATGGAAGCCCTACCATCGGTCTCCAGATCAATCACAGAGGCGGCAACACTCACACAATGTTGAGAACACGATACGTGAAGAGGAGAGTAGATTGGTATCTGACCGGTCTAGGCATGTGAACTAGTGAACCAGTGGTCCTAGCCAGCAATCTACTCGGCCAAGGAAGTGACATGGCACACATTTGTGGTCAGGATCTAATGGCTGATGAAATCCCTCAAATAGGTAATCACCTAAATATTTTCAAAAAATAGACATTTCTTAGAAAATTAGTAGAAAATAGACCCCTTGACCAATAAAATCACCAAAAATACCCATGAAATCAAAAAATTACACTCTTTATTATAAGTCCCTAGATTATATATTTGAAAATGTCATATTGATGGTTTTTACTTTATAAGATGATGCTTCATTTTAGGATGTTTGAGACAAAATAAATGACATCATTTCGAGATAAATTCTGAGAAAATTCTGGTATAGCTCTAATGATGGTTAAGACCCAGAATTAGACTTTGATGTGATTATTATGTCAAAATGTTGGTCTTTTCTCATTAAAGACTATTAAATGTTGTTTAACCTCATTTTAATTTTGGAAAATATATCGGACCTCAGAAAAATATGAAAAATTGATCAGACCTTAATAATGACCCCTTGATCAATTGAGAAATCTTAGAGCCACATTTCATATCAGTAGAAATTAAATTTGGCCTAAAATCCTAAAAAGATATAAAATAACAATGATAATTTTGAACCAAGTATTAATGGCGATTAATTGCTATTAATCCAGTGATGGATAGACATGTAGATGGTCTAGAATATAAATAGGAATCTTTGAACTCAGGTATCTGGGCCTTATCTAAGTAAATGGCTAGTTTTCTTGTATGAAATAGCTATGATGTATGGCTTGTTCTTATTTGAGAATATTGCTTGTAGTACTATTCTTATAAAATGATCTTCGCCATGTCACTAAGAACAACAAAGAATATGATGCATTGTAGCTACTAGGTGTTTACATTCTCTCTCTCTATCTATCTCTCTCTCTCTCTAAATATAAGGTTAGCAGATCACCATAGCCCAAGGAGTGGGGATCCCCATAGCCGAAATGGTAGGAAAAAATGAAGTGTGACACCACTTAGTAGTACAATCACATTAAAAGACATATAAAAATATGCGTTTACCTGATTTTCACATTAAACAATGTTTTCTTTACTCTTTCTTCCCTTCTCAAATTATTTAAATTATACAAGCATATTAGTATGTGTCTTTTCACCCACGTACACAACACCTTGTGTGTTTATCCGATGTTTCTCGTATGTTTTAGGTTCAGAGCATGCATGGGACAAAATAAAAGAAGTGAGCAATGTACAAGTTGTACCCATCGTATTGGATCTTGATTAGCATACTTATTCAGACTTGTATAAAATTCTCTTTTCAATATGCAAACATAATTTGTATTAACTCATGTTGTATTAATGTGCATGTTTATGTTGCAAATGTCATGGTGTATGTTATGGTTGAATGTACATGTATGCTGATCCAACCCTATTCTAGGGTTGTATCTCGTGTCATTGTGTGCTTTTATCACATTCAAATGCATTAGAATTACATGTTATTTCCCCCAATATGATTGTCATCGCAAATACACTTATGGATGTTCTTTGCGCTGCTTTCCAGGTACTTGGACCTTGCTTAGATGGACGAGGGGGAGAGAGGAACCCAAAGAAGGCCCCAAAGTCTCCCTCAACCTATCTTCAGTAGCCAAGACTCATCCCCGAGCAAAGACATCCAAAATTGACAAAGTTAGAAGAGAATTAAAGAAGTCAAGCCTCACCACGGTCGTGGCTTTATTGCCAAAGTCCAACAGGTTGCAACAGGAGAATCCATAGATCGCCCACGACCGTAGCAACCCTGCCACGACCGTGGCCATTGAAGACACCACGACCGTGGCCATCAGCACAGTTGTGGTCAGTATAAGAGAACACGGCCGTGGCACTCCGCCACGGTCGTGGGAATTAAATGACCAAAAGCCAAGTTCAACAGGTTCTTCCTCCGAGCCGCCACGACCGTGGTCAAAGACAAGCAAAACGCCTGTGACCCCTCCCCACGGTCAGCCCAACTCCTCCAAAACGGCCGTGTCACCCACCACGGCCGTGGTGCATGCTACCCACCACGACCGTGGCACTCCGCCACGGCCGTGGCCACCACCCTACTTTGTTTTTTTTACCACTTTCTTCACACCACGACCGTGTTCACCATCCCACGGTCATCCACCACTACCCCCACCACGGCCGTGGCACAGCCACCACGACCGTGGCGATCACCTACCCTACACATTTTCCCACTGTCATTCCTATTTTGCCCCCACTAAACCCTAGCTCCTATATAAGCAATAGATGCTTCTAGGGCTCGAGGAGGACACCTCTAGAGCACCCCTAGCCGCAACCTAGCTGCTTCCTTGCCTCCATTGCTCCAATCCACCCATTTCTTTGCAATCTACCCCATTTCCATCCACTTTCCACTCATTTCCACCATAGAAACCTAGTTTCTCTAGGTTTCTATCCATAACCCCCGCCATTTTCATGCACCCCTGCACCATTGGAGGAGTGAGGACGGCTACAGCTGCTTGGAGGTGAAGAAGGAGACCACTACATTGAGCTTCATGGCGTTTTCCCTTCTTCTACCCCTTTCTTTTGTTTCTAGTTTGATTATGTATAGCTAAGCCCCCTTGGGTGGGCTGTTTGGGGCAAATATGTGACTTTGATACCATGTTGGGGGAATATAATTTGTAATGAACATATTTCACTTCTATGATGATTGCCTTTGCTTAAATCTCTCTTCCCATAGCTTGTGCATGTAATTGTTGTTTAATTGCATTAATTGCTTGCCTTGTGATGTTTGAAGACATTTACATCTAGGTTGATTTTGGTTTATGTAGCCATCATAGGATTGGCTCCTAGGACCTTAATTCGGATCCCTAGCTAGCCCCCTATCTTCCTACATAATTCCTCTCTTCCTACATGCAAATGTGAGCTCTAAGCGACTAGTATAAGTGTGATTAGTGTAATTGCCCAGGATTTCCTAAAGGCTAAGGTGGCTAGTGGCATGAGGTCAAATACCCTCATCTCTACTCCCATCCTTACCCTTGGTCCTCAATTGACTAATGCCACTTATCCTAGAGACCTAGACTTGGTGAGTCCTATGAGAATTACATCTAGCCCTAGTTCTCCAACTAGTAGCATAGAGTACATTCTCATAGCACCCACCTTGTTGTTTGGTTTGGTAATCTAGAATGAAATATGCTAATTGCTTATTATGGTGACATCCCCCAATTAATGTCAAGGTCACATTCCCAAACGGCCCACCTCCTTCATCTAATTGCTTTAAAACCCTAATTGCCTAGTTTGTTTGTTAATGCTAGTGTAGTTCATTTGCTTTAGTTAACTTAGTTAATTGCCTAGTTTTGTTAGCTAAGTGGTAATTTAGGTTTTTGATCTTGATTAGTGGTTAACTTAGGTTCTCAATTGCTAGTTGCTTGCTTAGTCTAGTATAGTCTGTTCTTGCTCTTGTTTAGATAGCTTGTTAACTCGGATTGCTAATTTAGTCTTTTGATAACTTAGTTTCACATTGCCTTTCCTACTTGCTCGTTTAGCTTAATCAATCAAACAAACCTTCAAACCCTAAAAACCCTAAGCTCTGCATAAGGAACATAGCTCACGCTTTCCAACTCTAGTGCCCCCTCTGTCTCCGTGGTTCGACTCCGCATCTTGCCTTTGATCTATACTACAACAGTACCCCGTACGCTTGCGGGCACATTGTTTTAATTTTAGTGATAGACTTGATTTGGGACCATATAAATTTCAAAAGCAAGGATCCCATCCATCATCCCGTGCCTCCCGACCTCGTGGATTGCACTCGGCCACCCTAGTTGGCCGGTGGTGTAACCCTCTAGCGGGAGCGCACCAAGCTTTCTGGCGTCGTTGCCGGGGACTAGAGGCGCTCGGCCTAGTTAGATAGCGTAGCCTAGCCTTTCCTTTTGCCCTCACCATTGTTATTCTTTATTTTTTTGTGTTACTCTTCCATATTGGCTCACTAACTTGGCTCTTTGTTGTTTGTTTGTGATTTGCGCAGGTGACAACTGTGCATGCGCAACACGCGTTTGACTTGCACCGACTTGGTGGTTTATGACCCCGAGATTGGGAGAAGAAGATGTCAAGCGCGCCGCAATCTACACCGAGGAGCCGGGATGGCCGATAACGACCCACCACCGATAGTTCCACCTCAGCCGCATCGCCCGCTTCATGAATATTTTTCACGTCGGGAAACTACAATTCCCCCATCGCCACGCTAGTTGATCAAATGCCCGGGCAGCAGTTTTCCATCCCACCGGCACTCTTGGGGCTTCTTCCCATGTACTACGGAATGGAGAACGAAAATCCTTATCACCATATAGATGCATTCTTGGAAACGTGCTCCACATTCCGTACGCCCACCGCCACAGGCGACTCGATTAGGCGGACGCTTTTTCCCTTCTCTCTCAAAGAGAAGGCCAAGGAGTGGTATGTTTCAAGGCCCGAGCTCGTCACATGGAATGAAGTACAGAATGAGTTTCTGAAGAAGTTCTTTCCGATAGCCAAGTTATCCTACATGAGAAGGTGCATCACGTCCTTCGCCCAAAAAGAGAACGAACCCTTCCATGAGGCATGGGAGCGGTTCCAGAAGTTGCTTCGTGACTGCCCTCACCACGAGGTCCCTCTTTGGCAGCTAGTTTAGGCCTTTTACACTGGGCTTGAGGAGCAGAGTCAAAACAATGTAGATTCTTCTTGTGGGGGCACGTTCATGGCAAAGCCACCCGAAGACTCATGGCCGCTGTTTGAGCATCTAGCCGAGAACTCTCGCCACCGAGCTTCCACAAAAGGGGGGCATTGCGGCCGGGACTACACCTCCCCACCCTCCTCCGTGGCTCCCGCACGCAACACCGCCAACCCCGATATGATGAAAATGATTGCAGATATGATGGAAATGATGAAGAATCAAGTGGGTGGCTCTTCTAGTCAACCCACAATGGCTGTGGAGACTGTAGACGAGGAAGTTAACGCCTTACATTCCTTTGGTGGCCGCAACAACCAGGGCCCGATGTCCCAATCCTACACTCCCGAGTGGAGGAATCACCCAAATTTCTCGTGGAAACAATCAAATGAGGATGGACAAGGACAGGGGCAGCAGAAGCCACGATACAGCTCCAAATTTGAGGACGAGGTTCTAGGAAGGCTAAGAGGCCTTGATGAAGTCAAAAAGGATGTTAATGCACATGGCCAATCTATAAGCCGTCTTGAGCAGAGGCTGGATCAGATCTCCCTCTCTTTGGCTAGAAGAGAAGAAGGAAGACTCCCCTCTCAACCTATGCCGAATCCAAACAATGATGGGACTTTTCAATATGCTCCTCCGCCTCCTCAAGCACCGCTCAATTATCAATATGCTCCACCCCCACCTCATACTTACCAACAACTGCCTCCACAATATCACCCCCCACCTCAACAACAACCGCAACCCCAATTCATCCTCCAAAATCCCAATTCCCCTCACCAAAGGCCTCCACCACCCCAACAGCCACAACCACCTCCACAAGCTCCCCCCTCTACCACCCATGAGCATGTGAAGGCTGTGACTACATTGAGGAGTGGTAGGACTTTGGAGAGACCCCATGGTACAGTTGTGGGTAGAGATGACACTGAGGCAGAGCAGGTTGATACTAAGATGCATAATGATGATACTGCGATAAGAGGCAATGCTGATACTGTGACACCGAGCAGTGATACTGTGATTCCAGTGATACCAGTAGATGATACTGTTGATATCCTGATGCACTTGAGGAACCTTCTGTTGCAAAGAAAAAGAAGAAGCATGCGGATGATATCTTGGAGATCTTCAAGCAAGTGAAAATCAATGTGCCTCTTCTCGATGCAGTCAAGCAAATTCCGTCCTATGCAAAGTTCCTTAAAGAATTGTGCACCTTCAAGAGAAAGACAACAGGAAGGACGCCTAAGAAGATCAAGCTCACTGAGCAAGTGAGCTCCATTCTCCAACACACCATCCCCCGGAAAAGAAAAGACCCCGATGCCCCCATCATCTCGTGCTACATCGGGGCACATCACATAGACCAGGCTCTTCTTGACTTGGGGTCTAGCATAAACTTGATGTTGTATGATCTGTTTGCTGAGTTCCAAATGGGAGAGTTAAGGCCAACCCATTGCACTCTACAGTTGGCCGACCGATCTGTGAAGACGCCTAGAGGGCGTGTGGATGATGTGCTGGTCCGTCTTGATGAGGATACTTCTGCCTTCTTCCCAGCCGACTTTATCATTCTTGATATGGAAAGGGAAGCTAGAAAGGTGTCAATCATCTTGGGGAGACCTTTCTTAGCCACAGCTGATGTCATGATCCATGTGAGGACGGGGACCATGTATGTTACATTCATGCACATGAAGATCAGGTTGAACATTTTTAAGTCTACTACGACAGCCGAAGTGATAGGGGCCACCGAAGAAGATTGTTATTTGGTGGAATGCCTATATGAGATTGTTGAAGAGTTCCTACCTGCGTGGATTGAAACTGCTACTCAGGGTAGAGGTCTTGAACCAATTGTTGAGTTCCCTGACGACGATGATGAGGATGATGAAGAGTGCGAGCTAGCCTTAGTGGCTGCAAGCCAGGACCTCCCGTCTATTTCTGCACCTTTGAAAAACTCCCTTGAAGCACCCCCCGTTCTTGAGTTAAAGAAACTTCCTGAAGGATTGAAGTACGCTTTCCTTGGCTCAAATGACACCCTCCCGGTGATCATTTCCTCCATTCTCTCTCCTGAGCAAGAAGATGCCTTGATGGAAGTTTTGAGGAAGAACATCCAAGCCATTGGATGGTCTATTGCTGACTTGAGAGGGATTGACCCCTCCATTTGTGTGCATCGGATATACTTAGAAGAAGATGCGAGACTGACCCGTCAAATGCAAAGAAGGCTAAATCCAAAGTTGAAGGACGTTGTAACTCAAGAGGTTGTAAAGTTGCTCGATGCAGGGATCATCTATCCCATTTCTGACAGTACATGGGTGAGTCCCATCCAAGTTGTGCCCAAGAAGGGCGGGATTATAGTTGCAGAAAATGTCGATGGTGAGCTTATGCCGGTGAGAGAACAATCAAAGTGGAGAATGTGCGTGGATTACCGGAAGCTCAATGAAAAGACAAAGAAAGATCACTACCCACTTCCTTTTCTTGATCAGATTCTAGAGAGACTGGCTGGGCAGAGTTTCTATTGTTTTCTGGATGGATACTCGGGATATTTTCAGATTGTTGTGCATCCAGCGGATCAAGAAAAGACGACATTCACTTGTCCAAGTGGTACATTCGCCTACCGGAGAATGCCATTTGGGTTGTGCAATGCCCCTTCCACTTTCCAAAGATGTGTAACCTCAATCTTCGCTGACATGCTTGATTCGTCGCTTGAAGTCTTCATGGATGATTTTTCAGTTTTCGGGAAAACTTTTGATGAATGTTTGCTACACTTGGCTGCTGTCCTCGAGAGATGCGTGAAAGTTCGGCTGGTTCTTTCTTGGGAGAAAAGCCATTTCATGGTGCCTGAGGGCATAGTTCTTGGCCATAGAGTTTCTAAAGATGGCATTGAAGTCGACAAGGCCAAAGTGGGCCTCATCTCCACCCTTTCTGTTCCTTCCACCGTAAGACATGTCCGATCGTTTTTGGGACATGCGGGCTTCTACCGTCGTTTTATTAAAGACTTTAGCAAGATATCAAGACCTCTTTGTCGATTGCTTGAAAAGGATGTTGAATTCCAATTTGATGACAAATGTGTTGAAGCCTTCAGTCATTTGAAAGAGAGGCTCATTTCTGCTCCTATCATGCAGCCCCCGGATTTCTCTTTGCCGTTTGAGATCATGACGGATGCATCCGATATGGCAGTGGGGGCTGTGCTGGGTCAACGCATTGGCCGAATTCCTCATGCTATTTATTATGCAAGCAAAACCTTAGACGATGCTCAAAGAAACTATACGACTACCGAGAAAGAGTTGCTTGCGGTAATCTTCGCTCTTGACAAGTTCTGGCCGTATCTCTTGCAAAACAAAGTGACAATCTACACGGACCATGCTGCGTTGAAGTATCTCATGTCCAAGAAAGACTCAAAGCCAAGGTTGATCCGATGGATTTTGTTACTCCAAGAATTTGACATAGAAATTGTGGATAAGAAAGGAATAGAAAATGGTGCTGCAGATCATCTCTCCCATCTTGATGGACCTTTTGATGTGACAAGTCCAATCAAAGAGACAATGCCACATGAACAACTCCTCCTAGTCTCATCTGTCCAAAAGTCGTGGTACAAGCACATAGCGAATTTCCTGGCTAGTGGGAGCATACCGAGCATGTGGACAAGAGAGGAAAGCAAGAGATTGTTTGCTATGGTAAAGAACTACATTTGGGATGACCCTCACCTCTTTAAATATTACCCGGACCAACTCATTAGGAGGTGTATTCCGGAGATGGAGCAGCAAGAAGTCTTATCTATGTGCCATTTCGGAGTGTGTGGAGGCCATTTTGGAGGGAAACGCACGGCCGCCAAAGTTCTTCAATGTGGATTCTACTGGCCAACATTGTTCAAAGATGCTCATGACTTTTGTAAGAGTTGCATCAAGTGCCAAAAAGTGGGCACTATCTACAAGAGGGACATGATGCCTTTGTCACCTATCTTGGTGGTAGAAGTGTTTGATGTTTGGGGGATCGACTTTATGGGTCCTTTCCCCCCTTCTTTCGGGTATGTCTACATCTTGGTCACCGTAGACTATGTATCAAAATGGATTGAGGATGTGGCAACAAGGACAAATGATCATAAAGTGGTGTGTGATTTCGTGAGATCCAACATCTTTAGCCGTTTTGGTGTTCCAAGGGCTGTGATTAGTGATGGCGGGAGTCATTTCATTCACCGCAATTTTGAAGGACTGCTAAAGAGACATGGGGTGAACCATCGTGTAGCTACTCCTTACCACCCTCAAATGAGTGGTCAAGTTGAGTTGGCAAATCGGGAGATAAAGCTCATTTTGGAGAAGACGGTGCGACCGGACCGTAAGGATTGGTCACTTCGACTCAATGAAGCTTTATGGGCATATAGGACTGAATATAAAGCCCCGATTGGCACTACACCGTTCAAGCTTGTCTATGGTAAGAGTTGCCATTTGTTAGTTGAGATGCAACACAAGGCGCTGTGGGCCTTGAAGAGGATGGACTTTGATGAAGAGAGTGCCGGAATGAGAAGAAAGTTTCAATTGCATGAGCTAGAAGAGATGCGACATGAAGCCTATGAAATGTCAAAGAACTACAAGGAAAGAACCAAGTTTCTACATGACAAGATCATAAAGAAGAAAGAGTTTGAGCCCGGCAAATGGGTATGGCTGTACAATTCAAGAATGAAGTTCTTCCCCGGAAAGCTTCGTTCTAGATGGGAAGGTCCTTACCTTGTCAAGAAGGTGTACCCATCCGGAGCAGTGATCATTTGTGCAAAAGAAGGAGCTAAGGAATTCGCTGTTAATGGGCAAAGGCTGAAACCTGTCGTTGAAGTCGGCCCGGACAAGGCCAACCAAGACTTTGATGTTGTTATGCTGGTAGAAGAAGAATTTGATGAAGAGGAATGCTTAGATGTAGATGAGAAAGGGATCTACTACAAAGATCTCTTGAAAGTTCCAAAGAAATGAAGGAGCACAACAATCAATAAGCCTGGCTGAAGGCGGTAAATTTAGCGCTAGTGGGAGGCAACCCACATCGTTTGAGACTCTCAACCCTTCTTTTGATACGTTAGTTTTGTTTTACATAAATACACACACGCACACTTGTGCTTTACAGTTTTTGTTTGAGTTTTGATGATGGCAGGTGATAGACATCAAAGAGAGAGGATCTAGAAGTTAATCGTGGTCATTAAAACCAAAAGATCATGTTTTGAAGTTTGAATTGAAAAGACAAATCCACCATGGCCGTGGGGCTGGACCACGACCGTGGCAGAGGCGGCCAAACACGACCGTGGCTCTTTGCCACGGCCGTGGGAATTAAAGCACCAAATTGGCCAAAGTTATAGGTTGTTTCGAAGATCAGCCACGATCGTGGCAAGTCGACCACAACCGTGGCGTAAGGACAGAACCACGACTGTGGTGAGGTCAGACCGGGGAGTCCTTCATCGACAACACGACTGTGGCACCCGCCACAGCCGTGCTACATAACCCTCACCACGACCGTGGCGCCTCACCACGACCGTGGCTGAACCCGGTTCAAGAAAAAAAAAATATACTTTTAAACGTCCAAACTCGACCCCCCTCTTCATTCCTTCGTCTTCCACCTCCAGAAAACGACCGTGGCGGCCAAAGACGACCCCGTGCTCCCCATTCACCACCAAATCCACCACAATCCACCCCCTTTTTGATCCCCAATCCATCCCAAATCGATCCCTAGCCTTCCCTCTCCCATTCCCACCGTCCAATCTCTCCCAATCGCATCTCCATCTCCATCTCCATTTCCATCTCCATTCCGCCCAGCAGCACCCCCCACACAAAACCTCCACAAAAACACCTCCATTCTCGCCCAAATCCACCACTAACCATATAACCACCATCCGTACATCACTATCCTTCCATTCCACCCACAAAACCACATCCACAACACCTCTCCCATAAAAATCCGAAAATCACCACATCCACCTCCATTTTCCGCAATGAAGAAGATTGGGAAAGCTATCACAAAGGGGACCAATATCCTCACCGGAGGGAAACAGCGTTCTAAAAACGCCTCCTCCGATGTATCCGTCCCATCCCACACCCCATCACCTACCACTTCCGCCCATCACTCCCTCCGCCGGTCGCAATCGGTGAGCGGATCACACATCCGCTCATCCGATAGCCACCATATCATAGACGCTACCTACGAGGGGGAGGACGAAGAAGAGGAGGAGTCCATGGAGGTCGACTTGGACAACTTTATTGATGAACTCGAGCCGGTGGCCACGAAGAGAAACCAGCGAACCAAAGCGGCGTCGTCCTCATCCAGGCTACCTCCAAAGCCCGCACCGCCCCGCCATTCAACATCCAGCGCGGCGGTGAGACATGAGGTGCAGCCGCAACGCTCGTGGCAATTGCATCACAACGAGGAGCAGTCGGCCCACTGGTACAATTTTGATACCAGTTCGGGGTCACAATCTTATGCAATGGAGGAAGAACAAGATAGCGAGGAGGAAGAGGTGGAGCTGAAGCCGGAAGGAGAAGATGTTCTGACTTTTTTGGAGGCAGACAGAGAGAAGACCCTGGGCAAAGCACCGGCGGGAGTGTCCTATGGTAGAGGACACAGGAAGAAGAAGGCTCATCTCATTTACCCCGAGTGCATGACAAGGCGAGTCGTCGCCTCCAGGTACGGTTGCGAGAAGACCATTGAGGATCTTGGAATCAAGGAGATAGTGGAAACGGGTTTGAAGACAATTGGGTTGTGGGGCGTTCTTTTCACACCCCAACCTACATATCCCACCTTGACCCGAGAATTCTTTGCCACTCTGGAGAAGACAAAAGTGAGGGGTTGTGATGCACTCAGATTTGCCATGATGGGCAACATGCACACCCTCACTTCCAATGAGCTGAATGCTATCTTCGCCTCTAGTCCTGAAGAAGCCGTGAAATTAAATGACGGCTTGGTAGAGAGAGATGACACTCTGGACTATGCATATTACTGGAAGAAATTCACGGGCAAAGAGGACTACTACGCGGGTAGATCAAAAACTGCTGCTATATGTAACCCGCTGATGCGCTATGTGCAGAAAGTCGTGGCAAACACTATTGTGGGGAGGTACGATAATCAAGGCTCCATCTCCCAAAAGGATATGATTGTCTTGATCGGTATGCACCACAAGACGTACATTGACCTTGGAGTTCTTTTGATTGATCATATGAAGTCCATACCCTACAAGAGCACAAAACCCTTTGTCATGGGTGGGTTTGTGACTTCTATTGCACTAGTGTTGGGATATGATCTCTCAGGGGCACAAGACGCGATTGAGGCAGAACGTGTTGACCTCAACTATCTGATGCGTTCGCACACCATAAAACCGAAAGATAAAAGAATGTTTTATTTGACTACAAGTGTGCAGGATTTTGAGCTTGAGCTGCCTTATCACGCAGAACCCCTTATTTCCGTATTGGGACCTGGCAACAGGTTAAGGGAAAAATTGATGGCATGGCAGCTAGACCACCCGAGAGAGTCGTATACTAGGGGAGCCGCTGCCGTACAGGAAGACGTTGCTGAATCAAATGTACAAGGGCAGGAGCATGAAGCAGAAGAAGCAAGGCAGCCCCGAAGAACTAAAAGGAGGAATGAGGGGACATCCCAGCTGCAGCCACCCTCAGGGAATGCCTATGACATGGCTACCATCCAGGCGCACCTTGAGAGTATTCAGAAGACTCAAGGTGACATGCAGCTCGTCCAGCAGTACATGTGGCAAGATCAACAACAAATGCATTACCAGATCAACCACTTGTACCAATACCAACATGCCCAAGCAGCACGAAACCCCGAATGGGGTGCAGACTTTTGGGGTGGTATAGCTGGACATCCACAGGCGTATCCTCCACCCCAGGATGACTACTATGGGAACTACTATCAGCATCCTCCTTCCAGCTCAGCTCGAGACTCAGCTCCTCCTCCAGATCCTCCTCAAATGTCGGACCAGCCACCGCAGCCTTGATTCTTCCCCTATCTACCCTAAGCTGTAGTTTCATGCCGAGGACAGCATGATTCTAAAGTTTGGGGTGGGTAGGGCGGTATGCACCACCCTTTCTCTCTTTCTGTCATTTTGTTTCACCTGGCTAGTTTGTTTTAGATTTCTGCTGATGTTTTGTTCATTATTTTGTTGCCTGTCATGTAGTTTTTTTGAGTAATTTTGCAAACTTTTTGCATTGCATCTCATGTAGGTTTTTGCTAATTTTTGCATGCTTTAGCTAGGATTTACTTGCTTTCTACCTAAAATTGTGTTTGAATGTGATTTAGTACAATGTGACACATTTTTGGCCAATTTTGCCCAGATTTGATATCTCTTGTCCAAAAAGCGTGTTTTGACTCAATCTTTACCATATTGAATGAAATTGCTTATCTTTGACAAATACAAGATGATATGCTATGATAAAGTGCTATGTGGTATCAACGAGTGACTTCTTACATGCTCGTCAGCTCCCTTGGGAATGTGTTGATTTGTTTGAATTATGATCCGAGCAAGCATAGAACGTTTAATGTTTGTGGAGTTACTTGATTGATATATGGATTTCATTTGGTTCGTTCATGTGATGTGATATCTATGGTGAAGTGTCGGACTAGTTTTCATGCAGGAGACCTTATGTGGAAGATTATGCCAAGTGACCCCTCTTTGATCCGACTATTCTTCCACCATCTTCATACCCCTCCGCCTCATAAAAAGATGCCAAAGTGTACATATTAACCGTGGCCACCTCCAAAAGCTTGGGGTGACCACATCTTTATCTCCCCGCTTCACTCTATCCACCATGTGCCCTACCTACACCAAGGGCAAAGAAAAAGAAAAGCAAAAATAAAATAAAAGGATGCTCCTGTTTAAGAGCATTCAAATAAAGAAAAGAAAAGTGTGTAAAAGCACTCCGAATCTTACCACAACCCTTTCTTCTCCTTTTATACCCATTGAGCTAGAAAACATCAAATCTAGCTCACTTTATCCCTTTTCCGCAGCCATGTGGGTCATTTGGCATAACTTGAAGCATAAGGTTGAAGGCATGAAGGTGAAACGACACTCCTAGTCATCGGCGATTAACATCATCATGAAACGGTCTACCCGGAACCTTATGGATGAGGTATTGATAACTTGTGCAATCCATGCATTATATGTGAAGTTCTTGTGCTTTGTGCTCCCTTCATGGTTGGTTTGTGAAAGTAGAAGAGGAGGGAAGTGATTTGCATGTACCTAGTCACCGTTGATCCCATTTAGCATTTGTCGCCCATCATATTGTATTTGTCATATCTTTTGATTGAGAAAAAGGGAAAAGAGATTGAGTTGGAGCATACTTGAGGACAAGTGTGTTTCAAGTTTGGGGTGGTGATCCAACCCTATTCTAGGGCTGTATCTCATGTCATTGTGTGCTTTTATCACATTCAAATGCATTAGAATTACATGTTATTTCCCCCAATATGATTGTCATCGCAAATACACTTATGGATGTTCTTTGCGCTGCTTTCCAGGTACTTGGACCTTGCTTAGATGGACGAGGGGGAGAGAGGGACCCAAAGAAGGCCCCAAAGTCTCCCTCAACCTATCTCCAGTAGCCAAGACTCATCCCCGAGCAAAGACATCCGAAATTGACAAAGTTAGAAGAGAATTAAAGAAGTCAAGCCTCACCACGGTCGTGGCCCCAAGGCCACGGTCGTGGCTTTATTGCCAAAGTCCAACAGGTTGCAACAGGAGAATCCATAGATCGCCCACGACCGTGGCAACCCTGCCACGACCGTGGCCATTGAAGACACCACGGCCGTGGCCATCAGCACGGTCGTGGTCAGTATAAGAGAACACGGCCGTGGCACTCCGCCACGGTCGTGGGAATTAAATGACCAAAAGCCAAGTTCAACAGGTTCTTCCTCTGAGCCGCCACGACCGTGGCCATCTCGCCACGACTGTGGCCAAAGACAAGCAAAATGCCCTTGGCCCCTCCCCACGGTCAGCCCAACTCCTCCAAAACGGCCGTGTCACCCACCACGGCCGTGATGCATGCTACCCACCACGACCGTGGCACTCCGCCACGGCCGTGGCCACCACCCTACTTTGTTTTTTTTACCACTTTCTTCACACCACGACCATGTTCACCATCCCACGGTCATCCACCACTACCCCCACCACGGCCGTGGCACACCCACCACGACCGTGGCGATCACCTACCCTACACATTTTTCCACTGTCATTCCTATTTTGCCCCCACTTAACCTTAGCTCCTATATAAGCAATAGATGCTTCTAGGGCTCGAGGAGGACACCTCTAGAGCAACCCTAGCCACAACCTAGCTGCTTCCTTGCCTCCATTGCTCCAATCCACCCATTTCTATGCAATCTACCCCATTTCCATCCACTTTCCACTCATTTCCACCATAGAAACCTAGTTTCTCTAGGTTTCTATCCATAACCCCCGCCATTTTCATGCACCCCTGCACCATTGGAGGAGTGAGGACGGCTACAGCTGCTTGGAGGTGAAGAAGGAGACCACTACATCGAGCTTCATGGCATTTTCCCTTCTTCTACCCCTTTCTTTTGTTTCTAGTTTGATTATGTATAGCTAAGCCCCCTTGGGTGGGCTGTTTGGGGCAAAAATGTGACTTTGATACCATGTTGGAGGAATATAATTTGTAATGAACATATTTCACTTCTATGATGATTGCCTTTGCTTAAATCTCTCTTCCCATAGCTTGTGCATGTAATTGTTGTTTAATTGCATTAATTGCTTGCCTTGTGATGTTTGAAGACATTTACATCTAGGTTGATTTTGGTTTATGTAGCCATCATAGGATTGGCTCCTAGGACCTTAATTCGGATCCCTAGCTTGCCCCCTATCTTCCTACATAATTCCTCTCTTCCTACATGCAAATGTGAGCTCTAAGCGACTAGTATAAGTGTGATTAGTGTAATTTCCCAGGATTTCCTAAAGGCTAAGGTGGCTAGTGGCATGAGGTCAAATACCCTCATCTCTACTCCCATCCTTACCCTTGGTCCTCAATTGACTAATGCCACTTATCCTAGAGACCTAGACTTGGTGAGTCCTATGAGAATTACATCTAGTCCTAGTTCTCCAACTAGTAGCATAGAGTACATTCTCATAGCACCCACCTTGTTGTTTGGTTTGGTAATCTAGAATGAAATATGCTAATTGCTTATTATGGTGACATCCCCCAATTAATGTCAAGGTCACATTCCCAAACGGCCCACCTCCTTCATCTAATTGCTTTAAAACCCTAATTGCCTAGTTTGTTTGTTAATGCTAGTGTAGTTCATTTGCTTTAGTTAACTTAGTTAATTGCCTAGTTTTGTTAGCTAAGTGGTAATTTAGGTTTTTGATCTTGATTAGTGGTTAACTTAGGTTCTCAATTGCTAGTTGCTTGCTTAGTCTAGTATAGTCTGTTCTTGCTCTTGTTTAGATAGCTTGTTAACTCGGATTGCTAATTTAGTCTTTTGATAACTTAGTTTCACATTGCCTTTCCTACTTGCTCGTTTAGCTTAATCAATCAAACAAACCTTCAAACCCTAAAAACCCTAAGCTCTGCATAAGGAACATAGCTCACGCTTTCCAACTCTAGCGCCCCCTCTGTCTCCGTGGTTCGACCCCGCATCTTGCCTTTGATCTATACTACAACAGTACCCCGTACGCTTGCGGGCGCATTGTTTTAGTTTTAGTGATAGACTTGATTTGGGACCATATAAATTTCGAAAGCAAGGATCCCATCCATCATCCCGTGCCTCCCGACCTCGGGGATTGCACTCGGCCACCCTAGTTGGCCGGTGGTGTAACCCTCTAGCGGGAGCGCACCATATGCACATATTGCTTCCTCAACACACTCTAATATGATTACTAACGTTATCAAATTTCCTCATCTTGGTCCCACGAGGTTTGGGAAAGGCAGCATTTGGGGATGTTATAGTTGGTATCAAAGCATGAACATTATCTATACCTGACAATTTCTCACCATGGAACATAAAACTTCATTTCACCTTTCACTTAAAATGCTATAAACTAAGTAAGTTATTCTATATGAACTAGGTATGACTTAGCCTCTAGGTTAGAACCTAAATGCTTGAGAACTAGACTTAGACAAGTGTGTGAAATACATTCCATATAGAGATCATATGTATTGGGTAGATACACTAATCTACACTGTGTTCTCACTCTTTCACAACGTGACATGAGATAAGACTTTCTACTGTGTGTGGGACACTCAGATTTGCTGATTTGGTTTTGTTTCCAATCGGCTCAAGCCTCGATAGTTTTCTATAACGTCTTCTTTCTCAGAGAATATGATATTTTATTATATATGTAAATATAAAAATATGTCCCTCGCACGGGAGAGTAGGAGGTGTTCATGCAACCTAAGTGAAAGGGAGTGACATCAGTCTAGAAGAGAGAGTAATCTAGATTAGGTGTCTAGAGCCTTATCAGGATATGTGATAGATAGAATAAATGAAATTGTATGTGACATAAGAGTGCAAAAGGTGTTATCTAAGTTGATCAATAAGAATATACATTTTATTTTTTCTTATCTAATATTGTCTTTAAAGTTTGAATTCAATGTTGAGGATCTAATCTAAGTCTTGATGATGAAAGTATGTAGGATTTTCTTACTTAAGGAAACATATGTTAAAATAAGGTTGAATATGCATGAGCCTCAAGCTATTTTACAAAGGATGAGCCCTAGTGTTAGGACAAAATATGAAATATACCAAAACTTGGACACTATCTTTTTGACCCTCTTTCTAAGCTCTTCCTTTCTTTTCTATCCTTTTTGGCTTTGATGTTCAATTTGTGGAAATAATAGTGTTTTGGTGAACATTTGTTCATTATTATATCCAACATATGGGATTATGCACAAATACCTCCGTAAATATTTTTATTAAGGGTATGATATGAAAATTTACCACATTTGTGAGATAATGATGAAATAATTCATTATAGAACTTTCTATGGCCTTTTGGAACAAGAAAGAGAAAAAGAAATGGATAATAATATCCATAATTATGAAAATGTGGCATTAGATGAATTAATTTGACAAATAGTGAATATATGAGTAAATTTACTAAAATTCATAGAAGGGAAATTCAAAAGATAGTTCTTAGCCCAAATTCATTTTCCTTTATTAAAAGTTTACTTAAGTGACAAGTTTCACAATTTTGGAAAATTAATAATTAACTTTGCATTATTGGAATTGGAAAATATGAGTTTTTCTCCAAATTATTAAATAATTTATTAAACAACTTGAAAAGTGGAAAAATCTTAAATTCGTAATCTAAATGTCAAAATGAGTATATATGTGAATTTTCATCTAATTTGGACAATCTTAAATATTTTATTTATCCAGGAGAGTTAAAATAATTTAAAGATCAAAATATTAAGTATATGTTGAAAAAAATTAAGTAATGTCAAAATCATTTTCCTCATGTTTAGTATTGCTTATAGGCCAAGTTTTATATTTTTCGAAAGTTTTTAGATGCCCATGATAAATTAAAAGGATAGAATAAGTGATAAATGAACATGTATTAAGTAAAATAATAAAAGTCTTCAAAAAAATAAAATAATGCCAAATTAGTGTTCTACATGCTAAAATAGACCTTTGGGTGAATTTTTATCAAATTTAGAAAATATTTGATGCAAAAGGTGAATTTAGGAGAGAGAAAGTGTACAAACATTCAAATCATCAATCAAAATAATAAACAACACCAACAAATGGAAATCATGGCAAATTTGTATCCAACACACTTAATATAACTTATGGGTGAAGTTTCATTATTTTTGGAGAATCCTAGAGTCACTAAAGCATGAGGAAAGAGAAAATAAGTTTTGATTTATTTAACATATTAAAAGTTCTCAACAGCAAATCTAATTATATAATCAGATTCCTCATATAAAAAATAGGCTAGATGTAAAATTTCATTTAATTTGGGATTCATTTGCACCCTCAAATAAGGAAAGAGAAAAAGTTAAATGATTAAATAATAACTTTAGTCCGAGTTGGATTTGGAAATTCATTAAATACCATGATGTGCGCTCCAACATGGACCTTTAATTCATGATCGGACGGTGTTCGCATCATCGTCTTCTAGCTCCAGCCTGATCCAAAAACAACAAAAAGATGCGCGATTTCCAAATACGAATATCTCATTCATTTCTTAATCAAATCGCATGATTTCTTTGCCTCTATTTTCCTTTTTGAATTCTGCATCCATTGGTGTATTACTCGTGTCATTTTGTAGAGTATTTAGGAAATACCCAAATCCGACTGAAAGCTCTTCTCACGGCCACCATGCGCGTGCCATATACCCATACCCTATATATATCCAACCATACCCAGGGCTTCTTCTCACATAGTGCAATAATTTTCTGGTTCCAATTTAACCGCAAGGCAGGTGTTCACCCGCCGTTAGAGGGTCCTTCACCTGGATCCTCCAAACACCATTGTGTCGTGATCGTGTGACCATCACACAGTAGCTTTGGAGGTAAGCTTCTAGACCTCATTGCGATCGTTTTGGTCCAGTTTTTTTCACAAAAACAAGGAAGGACAAGTTTTTCCCAATCTCAGCCAAGACCTACTTATGCCCATCTACTCTCATGGCATGGACGGGTGTAGGAGATGATCCCCATGGGAAAATCTTGTTCCTACCCCCCACTTTCTTCTTTTCTTTGTTTTTCCCGCTAAGGGTACTATGGTAATTGTGCATCCACTTTTGTTTACCTTGGATGAGTCAAAGCAAAGCATTGACCTACAGACATGACGAGCGCTGATTGGGCCAAGTCAAAAGGGCCCGTCCCGCTCTCCCCCTCTCACAGATATTATTGCTTATTTGCAATTTCCTTAATTCTGATTGGCCGATATTGCAAAAATCATATCTTTTGACTCGCTTGTCCAAAAATTAAAGTACGATATGTTTTGAAATCAGATAGATGTGTTTTTTCCAATAAAAATACTTTTGAGGTTTGGTTTTGAGTTTTGTCGAAGTTGATTTTCTATAAAATGATTTAATTACTTAAAAATCACCAAAAATGCACTTTAACCTCATAACTCCAAAATAGATAAAATTATATGTTTTCTTAATCAGGAGAACCTAACAAGATCAATGGTGATGTTTTCCGAGTCTAAATAGGAGTTTTGTTCCAAAAGTCCAAAATATGAGTTTTCTTTACATTAATGCATATAACATACCCTAATACATGGTTATACATTGAAAATAGGAAAAGTGGATCTTGGATCATCTAAAAGTTGTGAAAGTTTATAACTGAAATCAATATGAAAGATATGTGCATCCTAACACCCTAAGTTGGGAAATTTGTGATCCAAACCCTAAATTCCTTATGAGGCATTGATTGAACCCTAATTCTCCTATTATTGTTTCCTTTGCTATATTTGCCTCAAAATCAGTTTTGTTATTTATTTCTTGGGTCTTGGAACCCCACTACCATGTTGCATATATATGATGATCTATTTATCTTGACACTTTATTTCTTGAGCATGATGGTTTGTTTGACTATTTAGCTATAGTAGTGGTACTTATATACAACCACCCATGGTTTAGGGCATGTGTTCGCCCTGGGAAATGTGTTTACTCTCCCCCTAGGGAATGTGTTATTTCTCCCCAATATAAATATTTTATAGGTGACTGGGAATGTGATTACTCTCCCCTCATCTATAAGTTGAGGTCCGGTAGGTGCCTCAACCCTACTTATTTAATGTAGTCCAATTAATATCATGCATGCTACTTCTTAATATTTATTTGTTATGGTAAGAATCTTTTGTTTATGCCTCATTCTCTTGTCCCTCTCATCTTATGATGAATCTATAAACTTAAGTTGCATTATAATTGTTATCTTGTTTCTTGTTCATTAACTCTGACACATACATTGTTTTCTTTCCCTTTTACTGGGTGCTTTCCCAACCACCCAGGGTTAGATCAAGGAGTTGAACAAGATCAAGGAAAACATAGCTTTTGGCATGGACCTAGCACTTGGAGATGCTATTTTGGAGACAAGATTTGAAGTAGTCTAGACTTCCCTCTATCTAGATCCTAATTGTTGTATCTTGATGTAAACCCTAATGGGAGAATGATGCATTTTTGTAATCATTATGTGAAATTGAATATAGTCAGAAATTTTATTCCGACGCGTCACTATTGGTCTTTTGTATACCATTATAATAAATTTGAAAATTTATACCTATTCCATCATATCTTTGAGTGTGTTTGGAATGGATGTTAATTCTTCAAATTTTTAGTAAAGGGGTGATTTCACTTTTTTACAGTATGATATCAGAGCCCATGGTAGTCAGAATCTAACTATTTCAATTTTGTCTCCCTAATTAGAATCCATGTCTTACATAGTTCCCCTTTAGGTGACATGTTTGCCCTAGAATTGATCTATAGATGATGAAAGGTTGATTTAGGATCCTATAGCTCCACATTAGAATCATGATAAATAAACCCCTAAAATATGTACAATTAAAAGATGTAACCATAGTAACTTGATGTTATTTAGGTTTGCCTTTAGGCTACTATAAGGACATGAAGTTGAAGCAAAGGTGTCTAGAAAGGATCATGTTTTGGGGGCTGGCATGATTTTTCTCCGCACCACTAGCTTAGTTTATGAGGACTCCCAAATGCATATGATACCAGCCTGGCCTGAGCTGATATGGATTGTCTGAAATAGTATGATGTTAGGCAATAGTAGCCTTAGACCTCTATGATGAACATCTTTGGTTCCCGTATGTGGTGACTTAGTCTTTCAGGTGTTGTGACTTGGTTTTTAGGATGGATACCCTATATAGTTACCTTATGTCCCTTAGGACCTCATGTTTGGATAGTATATCCTGAAGAACCTAGACTTTGGGGCTTGGTGTTAAGTAAGCTATTAGAGTGCGCAGTGGAAGTGTGATGGGTCTTGTACATGCCTTAGTTAGACACTTCCTTAAACCCTATATTAGTTTGGCTTGATATGTCAAACCTTTTAAGGGTGGAGTACAATTGGTTTGATGATGTTTCGGTGGTTATATTTCAAGGATGAAATCCTCTTTAAGGGGATGGAGACCTATGACATCTTGAAATCTATCTACTCTAGAAACCCTAGCACCCTAGTTAGGAGGTTGTTGTGGTTGGATCCTTAGTTTGGACCAAATCGGTTATGGTTGTAACCCTAACATGTTTGTTTATATACTAATGAACATGTAATGGTCATCTAAGGAATAATTCATATGTTCAAACCCTAATGAATATATAATACACATAATATGAGTCACTCACACACTAATACTAATTATGGATACACATGATGTTAACAATGTCATGAATCAATAAACCCTATTGATATGGTGAGTAAGATAATTGTAACCTAATCTTGGACTTAATACATTCTAAGAAGTTATATGTGAAAATAACGATCATATTGACCTAAACCCTAAGATATAATCATCTAACCTAAACCTATGCATCCTTCATGTCATTGATGATACATTAGTGACATTAGGTGGCATAATCAGATAACATACTTTGATACACATAAATGATATATAATCACCTAATCATAGATTAATCAAGACATCAATATGAAATACATATCACCTTGATCTCTAATATACACCTAATTAATCACCAAATCATAACCTGGTATGAGAATCAATTTGTTAAAATGTAATATGTCCCACCTTGTTCACTAAAATACAAATAATGAGTGCAATATGGATGAAGAGTAATTTGTATCACATAAATGCCCAATATGGTGTTAAATGTGCATGATCAATAATAAGAGTTGATAAATATGAACGAATAACGATGACATTAATGTGAGAAAGAAAGGTAATGAGACATTGTATATATGTTTAATGTAGGTGGAAGTAATTAATGTGACATTATTTGGATTAATTTTAGACTTAATAAAAAATTGGATAAAATGTCTTATTTCATGCAAAACAATGTGATGTAATTCAATATGATGATAATGGTGATTAAATCCAAATTATTAAAGATGATTGTCACATATAATAATGGATATTGAGATAATTCAGTAAACCCTAATTGTGCTTAAAATTCCTAATGAGATAAAAAAGAAATATAGAAGGTTTCTTGCATAATAATGAAATATAATTCTTTTGGCAACAAAGAGAATATAATTGGATACAATTAAAAATAATAATAGCAATAATGTGATATCCTAATGAATATAATGCTATAAGTAAAAAAATGTTAAAAAGAGATCTTAATAGTGGAACCCTAGGTGATCCTTGAGAACTTGACCTATGAGGAGTTGCTAGTGGAAGTTTTGGTGGATGTTTTATTGTTGTAGGAGAAACATGAAGTTAGTGTTGAGATGTGTCATACTCACCCTTCCCTCTTTGCTTGAGATTTCCGGGACGAAATTCTCTTTAGGGGGTGGAGTGTTGTAACATACCAAAACTTGAACACATTATCTTTTTGACCCTCTTTCTAAGCTTTTCCTTTCTTTTTTGTCCTTTTTGGCTTTTATGTTCAATGTGTGGAAATAGTTGTGGTTTGGTGAACATTTGTTCATTATTATATCCAACATATGGGTTTATGCACAAATACCTACGTAAATATTTTTATTAAGGGTTTAATATGCAAATTTACCACATATGTTAGATAATGATAAAATAATTCATTCTAAAACTTTCTATGACCTTTTGGAACAATAAAGAGAAAAAGAAATGGATAGTAATGTCCCTAAATATGAAATGTGGCATTAGATGAATTAATTTGACAAATAGTGAAAATATGAGTAAATTGCCTAAAATTTATAGAAGGGAAACTCAAACGATAATTCTAAGCCCAAATTCATTTTCCTTGATTTAAAGTTTACTTAAGTGACAAGTTTCACAATTTTGGAAAATTAATAATTAACTTTACATTATTGGAATTGGAAAATATGCTTTTTTCTCAAAATTATTAAATAAATTATTAAACAATTTGCAAAGTGGAGATAAACCTTAAATTCGTAATATACATGTCAAAATGAGTCTATGTGTGAATTTTCATCTAATTTGGACTATCTTAAATATTTTATTTTATCTAGGTGAGAGAAAATGATTTAAAGACCAAACATATTAAATATATGTTTGAAAGAATTAAGTAATGTCAAAATCATGTTCCTCACATTTAGTATTGCTTATAGGCCAAGTTTTATATTTTTAGAAAGTTTCTAGATGCCTTTAATAAATTAAAAGGATAGAATAAGTGATAAAATTTAAATGTATTAAGTAAAATAATAACAATCTTCAAAAATAAATAAATAATGCCAAATTAGTGTTGTACATGCTAAAATAGACCTTTGGGTGAATTTTTATCAAATTTGGAAAATATTTGATGAGAATGTGAATTTAGGAGAGAGAAAGTGTATAAAACTTTTCAAATCATTAATTAAAATAATAAACAACATCAACAAATGGAAATAATGGAAATTCATATCCACACACACAATATGTCTTATGGGTGAAGTTTCATTATTTTTGGAGAATCCTAGAGTCATTAATGCATGAGGAAAGAGAAAATAAGTTTAGGTTTATTTAACACATTAAAAATTCTCAAAAGGAAAATGTAATTGCATATTTGAATTCCTCGTATAAAAAATACGTTAAGTGTCAAATTTCATTTATTCTGAGATTTGTTTGCACCCTCAAATAAGGAAAGAAAAAAAGTTAAACGATTAAATACAATCTTTAGTCCGAGTTGGGTTTGGCAACTCATTAAATACCATGATGTGCACTCTAACATGGACCCTTAGATCACGATCGGACGGTGTCCGCATCGTCTTCTAGCTCCAGCCCGATCCGAAAACAACAAAAAGATGCGCGATTTTCAAATGTGAATATCTCATTTATTTCATAACCAAATCGCACGATTTCTTCTCCTCTAGTTTTCCTTTTGAATTCCGCATCCATTGGTATATTACTCGTGTCATTTTGTAGAATATTTTTTTTTGAAGGGACTATGGATATTTTTTTTCAAAATCAAGAGCACTTATTTATTCAACCTTCAAACGAAATTACAAAGGACTCGATGACCCAACAACTAATAAATATGGTACTAGAAGTACCATTACATGAAGTATCTCCTAAAAAAGGCTAGACACTATGTCTAGTAGGCTCTCAATGACATGAGACTGACAATGGTTTTTTGGGTGATGTTCAGCCAAGCTACAATGAACAATGTCAACATCACATGCTAGTTTTTTTTTGAGAGCACATCACATGCTAGTTGGGACCTCAACAACACATCAAAATAGTACATCGATAATCTGGTTATCCAAGTCATAGACATGTATACACTATTCTTGGATAGTCTAATCATCTTGGTTTCTCCCGTTTCCTTTCACCCCCTTCTACCTTCTCTGCTTGAGAGTTTTCTACAAGTATTTTCCTTGATAGACGTGGGCTTCTTCTCTTATTTTCCTATCTATTTTGTATCTTTCCGCTTCTCTTCATTCTGGTACCGCTTCCCTTAATGATTCGACCGATGGTCTTTGTTATGTTATTAGATTTACTTGTTTCTTCCTTTCTCATGGTTTTCGGTATGCTAATTAAATAGGAGATTCTCTAATCTATTTTCCGATCTCAGGTCCATCTCTGCATCATTAAGTTCATCAACGAAATATATTACTTCATCAACTTCAGGATTCACCACTGTGTGTCTTGATCTCTGACCTTCCTGGTTGTTATTGGTGGCTACATGTTCTTTATTTAGGAAATACCCAAATCTGGCAGAATGCTCTCCTCACGACCACCATGTTTGTGCCATATACCCATGCCCTATATATATCCAACCATACCCACGACTTCTTCTCACCTAGTGTAATAATTTTCTGGTTCCAATTTCACCGCAAGGTAGGTTCACTCACCGCCAGCGGGTCCTTCACCTTGATCCTTCGAACACCATTGCGCCTTGATCATGCGACCATCGCACAATAGCTTTGGAGGTAAGCTTCTACACCTCATTGCGATCGTTTTGGTCCAGTTTCTTTCACGAAAACAAGGAAGGACGAGTTTTGCCCAATCTCAACTGAGACTTGCTTGCACCCAACTGCTCTCATGGCATGGACAGGTGTAGGAGATGATCCCCCTGGGAAAATCTCGTCCCTACCCTCCACTTTCTTCTTTTCTTTGTTTTTCCCACTAAGGGTACTATGGTAATTGTGCATCCACTTTTGTTTACCTTGGATAGGTCAAAGTGTAGCATTGACCTACTGACATGACAGTCACTAATTGGTCCAAGTCAACAGGGCCCGGCCCCGCTCTCCCCCTCTCTCACCGATATTATTGCTTATTTGCAATTTCCTTATTTTCTGATTTGCCGATATTGCAAAAATCATATCTTTTGACTTTCTTGTCTAAAAATTAATGTAAAATATGTTTTGGAATAAAAAAAATGTGTTCTTTCCAGTAAAAATACTTTCAAGGTTTAGTTTTGAGTTTTATCGAAGGTGATTTTCTATAAAATGATTTAATTACTGAAAAATCACCAAAAATGCACTTTTAACCTCATAACTTCAAAATAGACAAAATTATATGTTTTCTTAATCAAGGGAACCTAACAAGATCAATGGTGATGTTTTTAGAGTCTATGTAGGATTTCTATCAAAAAAGTCCAAAATGTGGGTTTTCTTTACATTAATGCATATAACATACCCTAATACATGGTTATACATTGAAAATAGGAAACGTGGATCTTGGATCATCTAAAAGTGGTGAAAGTTTATAATTGAAATCAATATGAAAGCTATGTGCATCTTTACACCCTAAGTCGGGAAATTAGTGATCCAAACCCTAAATTCCTTATGAGGCATTGATTGAATCCTAATTCTCCTATTATTGTTTCCTTTCCTATATTTGCTTCAAAATTAGTTTTGTTATTTTTTTACTTGGGTCTTGGAACCCCACTACCATGTTGCAAATATATGATGATTTATCTTGCCACTTTATTTCTTGAGCATTATGGTTTATTTGACTATTTAGCTATAGTAGTGGTACTTATGTACAACCACTCATAGTTTAGGGCATGTGTTATTTTGCCCTGTAGAATGTGTTTACTCTCCCCCTGGGGAATGTGTTATTTCTCCCCAATATAAATATTTTATAGGTGAATGGGAATGTGATTACTCTCCCCTCATCTATAAGTTGAGGTTTGATAGGTGCCTCAACCCTACTTATTTAATGTAGTCCAATTAATATCATGCATGCTACTTCTTATTATTTATTTGTTATGGCAAAAATCTTTTGTTTATGCCTCATTCTCTTGGCCCTCTCAATCTTATGATGAATCTATAACCTTAAGTTGCATTATTATTTTTATCTTATTTCTTGTTCATTATCTCTGACACATACCTTATTTTCTTTCCCTTTTTCTGGGTGCTTTCCCAACCACCCAGGTTTAGATCAAGGAGTTGAACAAGATCAAGGAAAACAACTTTTGGCATGAACCTAACACTTGGAGATGTTATTTTGGAGATACGATTTGAAGTAGTCCAGACTTCCCTCTATCTAGATCCTAATTGCTGTATCTTGATGTAAATCCTAATGGAAGAATGATGTATTTTTGTAATCTTTATGTGAAATTGAATATAGTCAGAAATTTTATTTTGTTGCTTCACTATTGGTCTTTTGTATACTATTATAATAAGTTTGTAAAATTTATACCTATTCCATGATACCTTTGAGTGTGTTTGGAATGGATGTTAATTCTTCAAATTTTTAGTAAAGGGGTGATTTCACTCTTTTACAAAATATGTGGTGAACTCTAAAGAGAGTGAGACCCATATGGAGAAGGTCAGAGGACCTAACATCCAATATAAGTGAAATGTGAGATATATATAAAGTAATGTGTCCAAATTTGGGTTACTCCTGAGTATGTCAGTTGAGTGCTTAGGCATGATTCATATTGTTGATCTAAGTCCTATTTGTGAGAGTTGGGTAGAACGCATGATAAGAAAGTCAATCCTTTGATTGAGTTAGGTCCTAGCTTGAGTGACTATGTTTGTGAAGCTCATCATTAGTTGTAAGTGAGGTGACATATGAAACATTGATTCTGAGAGTAGAATGCCATGTGCATAAGGTACTCATAAATTTTATTCCTTCCAATTTTCTTTCTTTATATATGATATTAAAAACCTCACTTGAGCTACAAACATGATTTATATATGAGAAGTCACTCGTATATGCTTGACGTATTCTATATTCCCTTCCTATATCATACATGTAATGTTCAAGTTTGAGTTCATGATAAGCTTGATTTAGTATTGCCTCTTATCCTTCATATCATACTTGAAATATGTAAGTCTAAAATCATGATCTTGACATAAAGATATCTAAGGATCATAGATTAAATGATCTCTAAATATACTTTTAAACCTCATTTCTTTAAATCTAAGCTTCTAGTTTAATGATAAACCTCACACAATAGGGTGAGACCCAAATATAAAAATATTAAAATCAACTCCCTCTAATGATGAAATCCTAGAGTGACGTTGATCATAAATCACAATAATTATGTTAAGTGTAAAATTTCATTAATAGATGACATGAAATCTTGTTATCACCTTATATAGGTGAGTAGGATGAAAGATGAAACCTAGAGCATAACCTTCTGAACTTCAATGTATCAACAAAACCTTATTCATTGGGTATTAAGGGGACATAAAATCCTAAAGTAAAAGAATGTCAAATTATGATAAGTTAAGAAATTATGCATCAACTCATTTAAGGTGGGGTGGGTTACTCCCTAGATGCTATAATTTCCTAAGATGACAACACAAGGTACATCCAGAACTAGCACCTAAAAGTGGTGACTAATATGAGGTTGAACTCATTCATATCACCTTCAGTATGAAATCATTTGAATTTTGAGGATGAAATGTCATATAAGATGTGGTGAATGTGATGACCTTCAAATTTAGGAGTTTGACATCTATTGTAGTATTTGATGACATATCTAGAGTAATCTGATATAATGATGGACCGTGAGGTGTTATGTGGTCAAATAATGCAATTTGAGCTTGTTTGATGATTAGCAACTTGTATTCCATGTTTACACCCTTATTTTTGAGGTTATTCGAGAATTCATTTAATGATCAAATGTCAGAATAATGACTTCAAAACTTGTTAATTAAATATATTGTCTGAGAAGAAACCTATGTCACAGTTTTCATCCTATTTGGAAGCTCATGCTAGATTATATAAGGTTTGGGAGATATGGTTGATTCACTTAAATGATCAATGGATATTAAGGTCCTTAACAACTATATGTCATGCTGGCTACTTATGCTCAGATTGCCCCTACCTTCGACCTTCATAGAAGGAAGGGGAAACATATATATAGCTAGAAACCTAGACCACCACATCAAACAAATCCCTTCCACACATTCCCTTTTATCTCTTGAGATCAGAACTTTCACAAGCTTTCCAAAGAACCCTTACTAAGTACCTTTGATCACAGTACCGGGGTGGGAGAACTACCATCTTATCCAGACTCTCTTCCCTCCATACAGGAGGAGAGCAAGAAGAAGCTAACTGGTGGACTTGATAGTTAGGATCAACCTTTTCACCACCTGAGGTCCAGTCATAGTTGAGGGTACCTCTGTGAACTCCAACACATTCTACTCCAAATCACAATGCTTAAACTATTGATTTACAACAGATGAAACCATGTAGAGTAGTTGCATTAGTAGTCAAGGAGGACAAATGAAGGTTCCACAATGTTTCTGAAGATAGTAGAGGAGTTTTTGGAAGAGTTGTTGTGGTGGAATTGCCAACCATGAGTTCCCCAACTACTGGAGATAGTCCTCATTGAGGGTGGAGTCAGTGGAGAAATCTCCAACCATGAACTCAGGTAGACCCTCAACTTTGATCCAGGATGCCTAACCTCTTCATATTTCTTGACCAGGGTCAAACCCTGAGGTGGCACACTGTGCCACAGAGAAGCATATCAATGTGGATCTGTGAAGGGAGTGCTTTTCGCTTTTATCTATTCCCACATAGGCACCCAACAATGAGTATGTTGTTCTAGCTGATCACACCAATGAGGAGATGTGTAACATCCAAGCAAGATGAGGAGGGGATGGGTGAAGATTTTATCATTGTTTCTAGCTGACGTGCGGGAATGGAAGCCCTTTCATTGGTTCCCATATCGATCACAGAGGCGGTAGCGCTCACACAACGTTGAGAATGTGATATGTGAAGAGGAGAGGAGATTGGTATTCAGTTGTCCATGCATGTGAACCATCAAACCAAGCCTAGTAAGTTGCTCGGCCAAGGAAGCGATGTGGCACACATTTGTAGCCAGGATCTGACGAATGATGAAATTCCTCAAATAGGTAATCACATGAATATTTTCAAAAAATAAATACTTCTTAGAAAATTAGTAGAACATAGACCCCTCAACCAATAAAATCTCCAAAATACCCATGAAGTCAGAAAATTATGATCTTTACTATAAGACCCCTATATAATATATTTGAAATAGTTGTATTGACGGTTTTCACTTTACAAGATGATGTTTCATTTTAGGATGTTTGAGACACTATAAATGATATCTTTTTGAGATAAATTCTGAGAAAATTCTGGTATAGCCCTAATGATGGTTAAAACCCAGAACTTGTATTTGATCTGATTATTATGTCAAAATATTAGGTCTTTCCTCATTAAAGACTATTAGATGTTTTTTAACCTCATTTTTATTCTAGAAAATATATCCAACCTCAGAAAAATATGAAAATTGACCAGATCTTAATAATGACCCCGCGATTTGTCAAAAAATATTACAGCCGCGTTTCATATCAATAGAACTTAATTTTGGCCTAAAATCCTAATATGGATCTAAAATAACAGTGATAATGTTGAACCAAGTATTAATGACGATTAATTTTTATTAATCAGGTGATGTGTAGAGATGTAGATGGTCTAAAATATAAATAGGAATCTCTGAACTTAGGTATGTGAGCCTTATCTAAGTATATGACTAGTTTTCTTATGTGAAATAGCTATGATGTATTTATGGGTCTTATTTGAGAATATTTCTTGGATGTACTAAGCTTACAGTATTGATCATTGTCATGTCACTAAAAGCAACAAATAATATGGATGGATTGTAGCTACTAAGTCTTTACATTCTCTCTGTCTAGCTCTCTCTTTCTAAATATAAGGTCAGCACATCCCGATAGCCCAAGGGGCGGGGTTCCCAACAGCCCAAGGGGTGGGTAAAATAAAGTGGGATACCATTTAGTAGTACAATCACATCAAAAGACATCTAAAAATACGTGTTTACATGGTTTTCACATTAAATAATATTTTCTTTTACTATTTCTTTCTTTTTCAAATTATTTCAAAATGCAAGCATATTAGTATGTATCTTTCTACCCACATACACACCATCTAGAGTGTTGATCCACTATTTCACATATGTTTTAGGTTTAGAGAAAACATGAGAAAAATATAGGAAGTGAGCAATGTCTAGGTTGTACCTATATTCTAGGATCCTAGTTATCATACATATTTAGATTTGTATAAAAATTTCTTTTTCAATATGTAAACATAATTTGTAATAACTCAAGTTATGTTGCAAATGTTATGGCGTGTGTTATGGTTGAATTTTCTTGTATGTGCATATTGCTTCCAACACACTCTGATATGATTGTCTAACATTTTTGGATTCTATCACTCGGCCTCACGTGGTTTGGGGAAGGTAGAATCCGGGGACATTACTATAGCATTTTCAGAAATATATAAAATGAAGGATATAAATATATGTTATTACCCAAAATGTTCCAATGATCAATACACAAGATTAATAGTTCAATAATTATAGTGTCCAATTACCTATGAAAAACGCATCACATAGTGTCACCATGTTCTTTTGACATGGATATTCTCATGTTTTAGTGTTAGATGTATCCCCATATTTAGTGACATTCGGGTAGCAACCATTCAACTAAGAAATATGCATGAACAAGATGACCATTATTTGTTACATCCTTTACTTCCCTTACTTGAGAAATTCCCTCACAGACATAGCCCATTCCCATTAAGTAAGTGTCTCATTCCCTTTTTTTCACCACTAAAGATGTGTCCTTAGCCCTTCAAGATTAGGAAATCACAAAATAACAAGGAAGATCTAATAAGTTGTACAATGATCATCATGTTACCGACACTCGCAGAGAATGTACAATGTGAGTCACTACAACCTAGAGGCTAGTCATTATAGCAAAAATGGGAATAGTCAATCATATTTGGGTTAACCACATACACTATTCTAGAGTAATGTATGCATGAAAAATATGATGATAAATCAAAATTCAACATGAACCTAAGTCTCATAGAGGAACCATGTCATATAGAAGAGTATATGTTTGGAAATTTAGAAACAAAGAAGAATCTCAATTATACAAACACTTACTTAAGAGTATACTACTTACAAAGGTTAAAACATCTACGAACCAACATATGTTCATAAAACTAGAAATATATCTAGAAGCAAAAAGAAAGAATAGAGGACAATCCAAACAGAGCTCTAGACTACACTACTACAAGATTGTCCCCAAGCATGATAGCCAATTATATCTTGATCTCTATATTTGAAAATTTTGTAAAACATTCTCATATTGAGAAAAAGAAGTCAAGATAAAACTATTACATCTCCTAAGAGGATTGGAAGAGGGAAATAATGAATATGGAAGTGGACTGAGGAGGAGAGAAAATTACCAATTTCCTACAAAAGTCAAATATGTTCCTTGTCATGATGATGGTATGATGTTATGTTGTAGGTAATAGAAATTGGTGCTCATTAAAAGGAAGAAAGAAGGGAAATTTATGTCAGTCCATCGATCCAGTAGATAACAATCTAATGGTTTAGACCATAAATGAAGCTGCTTCCACTTAATATTTCACTTAAGGAAAACAAAGATGATATAAGTTATGACACTATAGCGAGTCATGAAATATCAAATATACATTTTATTAGAAATGCCCAGTCTACCAAGATCAAATCCTATTTTATCACAGAAATACAAAACAAATCATTTGGTCAATTAGAAAAAGAGTTAGATTAAAATTATAATTTGAAAGGTGGCCATTTTAGGGTTCAAAAGTAAAAACATTTAAGTTGGTTGATTATGAACCCCATATTTACTCCAAACTCAATGGTCATTCAATTTCATGATAAGAAAAATAAGAAGAACATCTTTTTAAAAAATGAAAAATATTTGAAAACTTTTCAATTTAAAATGAGTTCAACCTAGTTGAAAAGGAAATTCAACTTGAATTGATATATATTCCCTGAATTGTTGAATAAGGTCTGGTAGTTGATTCAATCATAAATTACACCATTACTTAACACCAAATGTTAAATAATTTATCATCATAAACCATGAATTTAATACAAAGCATATATAATTGTATTAATATATTACATATAGCATGCATATCACTAATCTAAATTCAGTCTAATGGTCCTACTAAACTATGATTAAGGGAAAATTAGTTAGGTTTATATATTTATAAACAAGGTATGTATTCCCTATTTTATACATATTGTATTAATTATTATGATTATAAGTAACATTAAATAAAGATAAACATTTGTCAATATGAATGCATGATGTTGGACTAAAATATCTACACTACTAATCAATATGTATTGATTACCAACCTCTAGGGAATCCTACAACTTTTATTTTGGCTAAAAATACACATGCAATTATGTGTGCCATCAAGTAAAAATATGTGAATAGTATATAAAGAAAGTATTGATTTAGTCAATTGTTTGGTTCAAATTAGTAAGAATGTGGTAAGTTGGCTTAGTGCTCATAATTTATAAATGGGAATTTCATATAGGAAAATTACGTTATTGTTAATCACAAATTGAGAATGATAAATGATCCCCCTGGTTTCATTATGCAATTATTGAACTTGATGTTCATGCCTTGAAAATGTAATCTTCTTCATTTCTTCCATATTGTTTAGAAAATATATCATTATGATACATATCATGTATTGATTTTACTTATTTGTGTTGATGAATCATTCATTAATTCATGCATGATATAGGATGTTTGGTTTCTTAAACTTTGGATTTCATTTGTGTTACCGACCGCCCTAAATCACACGTCCAAAACGGAACGGATCTAGAATAGTCGGACTTTTAAGATTATAACCTGACACTCAAGCCTCCACAACTATTATACGGGACCCGATGTAGTATTTGGTGTCGAACCACATGGATAGGGTCGATAAGTGTTAAGTAAGTAGAATCTCACACTCCTACACTCCAAACAAAATGGTAAATTAAGGGGGTGTTTCCAAAGGAACGATGATGCTCTAGACAAAACAAAGAAAGGAAAAAGAAAGAAAATAAAGTAAGGGAAAAATGTGAAACAAGAGATAAGAAATAGAGGCATGGAAGGAAACTTAGATTGGTTTTCACCTACTAAGGTCTCTCGCCAACATGCAAAACTCACCCCCTCGTATACTCCTATCAAGATTACAAGCAATCATCCAAAAATGTCTACACCCTCCTCTCTCGAGATTAGGATAGATTTAGGTTTTAAGGTAGCCTCTCTCTCGAGATGATGTCACAAAAACTACAAAGTAAACCATATGACTGTTAGCTTTAGTATTCCAACACTTTCATGCATTCATACTATTCCATAATACTAGATAAGCTTGGTACTATTCTTTCAAGGTACGAACAATCAAACATCACAAGATGGTAGCTAGGCATACAAGTGAAAAATTAAGAACAAGAGTATGGAGATAACTTTATAAGAGCATATATATATTCAAAGGGGAGTAAGAATATACATGTTGGGCGAGCCTTAGTGGCTACTCCCAACCAAAGTTGAATGTTTAGCCACACATGTCAATGGGCATTATAATGGCATCACAGAAAGATAGATACATCAATAACCATGAAAAGGGAGAGTACAAAGTGATGGAGATGATAGATCTAGATAGAGAAGGAAGAAGGTGATACACCAAATGTACTTCTTCAAGTCTAGATCTGGAGTGGGTGCGGTTGTCGCAGCTTCTTCCTTTAAAGGAGGGGGCGATCAATCTTCTCTCTCCTCTGACTTCCATCTTCAAAGATCCAAGACTGATGGGTATGAACGTGGATGACTCATGAATTTGGTAGCACTTCGTGGTCCTTGATGATATGGTGATTTGACAAGGGGAGGTGGGGGAACTATTTATAGACACTGCCCATTGACTTAACCTTTGGGCTGGAGTCATGACGAATAGATTGGTCGTGACCTCCATTGCGGTCATGGCATGCTGGTTATCTGCTATGGTCTAGAGGTGGCCTCATCCGTGGTATGTTGGAGGGCGGCCTCAGTCGAGGGGTGTTACTTCAGTAGGAGGGAGGGGCCGCGGTCACGGTGTGGAATCATCAAACGGAGGCAACGACCATGACCGGGACGTTAGTAGGTTGTACAGCCGCGATAGCAACATTGACCACGGTTGTGGCATAGCATGATCCTGCAAGAGTAAGAGACATATGTATTCAAGACTTTGACATTAAGACACTAAAATAAGTAGAGGAATCCATAAAAGGTATGCTAGGGAAGGCAAAAATCATAAAAAGTACAAAAAATGAGATGTTATCAACTCCCGCAAACTTAGGATCGAGCATGTACTCAGGCTAACGAGTAGGCCCAAAATCATAGAGAGATGATCTATGGGAAACAAAAAAATTAGAAAACTCACCACTACTATAACGACCCCACTTCTCGGTAACCCCCAATCAAGGGAGACCAAGAGGTCGGAGGCGTTATCCCAAATATAGGATCAATGGTTTAACAATTAATCAGAAATAATTATCAAATTCTATGAAAACTAAACTTGAAAGCTGGAAAAAAAATTTAAACTTTTGCATACCTTGTCAAAATAGGATCTAAGACTTCTATCCGCAGTAGAAATCTAACTATCTAATCCTCCCTGGAATAAAATTAAACTTTTGCATACCTTGTCACTGTAGGATGAGAGGGTCTCTGGACATAGGGACGTTTAGGACCTTTGTTGCTATCAAGAGGTAGTTTTCTCCCATCCTGGGGAGGGACCCTTCTGTAGGGTGAGTATCAACTTTTGTTTAGGGTCGAGGTAACCTATAGAGGTCTCTCTTATAAGAGTTTGATGAGCTAAGTGGAGAATACATGGTATGAGCTATAGACCCTTATGTGACCATCTCTAAAGGGCATGAGGATAGGTTACCATGGTGGGAACCTGTATGGGGCCAGACCAAGGTAGGTAGGTCGCCATGATCCCCATGAAAGGATGTAACTTTGGCCACGTATGCCCAGAGAGATGATGGAGTTTTTAGGTAGGGATTCAAGTTTGATATGTACCATGATAGAATCCTAAATCTATACTAAGGTCAGGCGGGGATAAGACTGATGGGAGTAGGAGTTTCCTAATTCCCTAGTTGCACAAGACCATAGGGTCGGGAGGGAACAATTGTAAGGACCCGTTCCTAAATTACTTTAATTACTAGTTAGATCTTTCTAAGCATCAATAGTTATTGGTTTAATTTTCTCCTAATCAGGTCAAATATTAATCAAAAACATAAACCTTGTTTGTTAGAATAATGTTGTGAATGATTAGGTTAGTAGGGTTATAACTTTAAAAACCCTAGTTGCATGAAATCATCAATAGAGAATGTGATGATGAATTTGGTGTTAAGTATAACAGTCTAGTAAAAGATTTTTATTATTTTGTGTGTGACTCATATTACTTTGAATTTGGGATATGTATTGTATAACTCAATTATTCATGTTAGAAAAAAATTTCAGAATTTTTAGGACCTATTGATCAGTCGAGTTTTCCCCAAGAAAAACTCATCCGATCATGCTAATTGGCTTAAGTATAGCAGTATAGTATTTGATTTTTTTTAATTTATCAGATTATTCAATTAAGCTCAAATATTAACTGAAGGTTTAATACTCAGTTTTCAACAATATATTAAATTTTTAGAATTTTGGGAAGAAGTTTTGTATCACATCAGAACCTTGATCGGTCGAGTTCTGAGAGAGACAAACTCAACCGACCAGATTTTTCAAGAAAAATAAAAAAGACTAAAAATGTTTATAATTAATTATTCCAAGCACCTTAATGAGTATATAGGACTCTATTACAACCCAAGCACCTCTCATTTCCATCCCACACTTCAGAGCTTCGTAATTCTTGAGAGAGGTGGGGATTTTAGGGTTTGGAGAATCTGAAGTGGAAATTTTAGATTCCTGGGTTTTCTCTTTCCAAGGTTGGTAAATTTTGTATAGATCATTAATCTTTACTAGGTTTATTTGCTTCTATTCTCTCCTATGTATAGAACTCATCACTTCCCTGATTTGGATCAAAAGATTCAAAATTAATCTCTTCTTTCATTATTTCTTCTTCAATTCTTCTTCTTCTAGGTTCTTTAGTGAAGAGGAGCAGGAAGATTCTGTTTTCTTGAAGCAAGGACTTGATTCAAGAATTAGCAGTAGTAGCTGGGCCACGAATTTTAGGTGTTTCACACCTAAGGTGAGTGGTGTAGGTTCATTTAAAAACTATTAGTGAACTATAATCCTAAATCTTCTCATTAAACTACAATTGGTTGAAATTAAGAACTCTAATAATACATAGGATTGTTTGCTTATTTGACCTTGGATATGATTCCTGTATTGATCCTTGCAAATGAATTAAGTGGATGTTATATTATCTTGATCATGAGTAATGTAAATTTAATTGAATTCAGATTGTATATTCTTATTACAATACATTGCAAATACCACATATTGTTTAAATATGGAGTGTTGTCTATGATATGTGAATTTTTGAGTTGTGATTGTTTCATGCAAATTTATATGATGGAAAAAGGATATGTAGGGTATCTATAATCTGAATTGAAATATATGTATATCTAAAACCCTAATCAACATATCCTAGGATTAGAATGCGAAGTCACATATGTTCCATATAATAAACCCCTATTTTCCTTAAAGTGAGTAAATGCACTTAATATCCATTATAACATGATCATCTAGATAGGAGCCCTGAACACTGTGATTTTCCCCCAAGGTCTGCACTAGGGAAATGAAACAAATTCCTTCTAATAGTCCTTAGATTATGAAAAGGAATGTCAAAGTGTGATTCTAGACCTTGAAGGCTAGGTCACCATAATTTAGGAAAGATTTCAAGATGAGATACTAACCTAAATTCTCTGTTGCTGAGTGAATGAAATACATTGTATTTGAAACACTATTATGGAAATTGTGATCTTGATGTGAAAGGGTCAGTAGGGATAGCTTTGTTTAGTATCTCATACGTGATGCCCTAGCTTTGACATTTATGTCATTAAACCTATCTCATGTACCTGAGATGAGGTCTGTAAGGTAGAGAGGCTTTATGCTCTTACCTAGCCAGTGTTTGGCAACTCTGAGGCAGACCAGAGTTTGTTGTTTATCTTGGGGTTTTCGGTTAACCCTAAGATGTGGACACAGAGTCATTGACACGAGAACCTGGTGTGGAGACTTTTACTTGATTAGGTACAGATCAAGTAATTTTAGGGCAAACCTAACAATGAATCTTGACAAGCCGAGAACAAGGTTTGATTATCAATATCCGATTACATGTTAGTTGTATTTCTTATTTCATGTTCATATTATGTAGTTTGTATTTGTCATTATTTGCATGATATTTAGAATTGTTTGATTAATCTAAAATATACTTGTCTCTGATAAAAAAAGATTAGTTCAATGCTAGTTTTGTCTTGAACCTATTCCACTCACTCAGTGTGCTGATAAGTGGTGGTTCAAATTTTTACAGGTACTGATTCAGCTTCAATTCATCCAGGAGCTTCTCATCCGTAGTCATCTTTTCTTCACCATCTAAGGTGGAAAATTCTCTTCTTGTTGTAGGTTGTATGTATAGGATGTTCCTGTACTAGGGAGTTTTGGGAGGGTGAGTATGCTTATAGTGATGTACTTTATCTTGATCTAGGATGCTTACATGAATGTAATAGTGTAACTTTCTACTTCATGTTGTATTAGAGTTTTATCTTGAATAATGCTTACATCTCGGGCTTGCTTATATATGATCTGTTGAAAATGAATAGTACTTAGTTGCTTGTGCCAGATCTGAAATTAAATGGAAAAAGTTATTTGTGTTTTTCATATAATAGAATTCCTTGATTCCAGGTTTTAATTGTTAATTTGATATTTAGTGTGGTTAGTATGGATAGCATCGTGGGGTTTCAGAGGTGGGGTCCCACAAATTGTGGTATCAGAGCCTAGGTTATTGTTAGTGCCTATGCACATGAACATTAGATGAGTCTATGAGTCTTATTGAATCCTTCAAAATATCTAATGATATATGGCATGCTCTCTTTTCTTTCAGATCATGGCTGGTAGAGGTGAAGAACAAGTAGAGAGTCGCTATGTGGCACCTCCATTAAGTGGTGCTAGGGATGAACCAGGGCAGGAAGATCCTATTGAAGTAATGGATCAACACAATGCAATGACTACCTTATCTACCACTAATCCTCTCTATGCTATGGCAGAAAGACTAGTGTCAGTGATGCCTCATGCAGCAATAGGGGTAGTCCCTCCATCACCTCCAAGTGTTCCTGATCCATTGCGTGATATTAGCAGGTCTTATGAGAGGTTGAGAAAGATGGGTGCCTATGACTTCTATGGCACAACTGATCCTGCAGAAGCAGATGCTTGGCTATATGAAACTGAAAAGGTGTTTAAAATAGCTCATGTATCTGATGTAGAGAAGGTGAACCATGCTACTTATCTCCTAAAAGGTAGTGCAAGTCACTGGTGGAGCATGGAAGAGACACACCTGGCTGAACAGAGTCTGACATGGGCTGAATTTAGAAAGAGGTTTGAGTCCCGCTATTATCTTGCCACATACATATAGATTCCATATGGTAGGGGAACTACTACTTTTGTAGCTAGGGGACCAGCACCACAGAGGACAAAGAGTACAGGAACTGTGACAGGACCTCATAGGCTGAGTTTTCACTCAACACCACCACAATGTACATACTACAATAGATTTCATAAAGGTCCATGTTGGGGCCCTGATTTCAAGGGTTGTTTTGTATGTGGTCAGGAAGGAGATTCTGTTAGGGTTGTCCATAGAGAACTCAACAACAGTCAATGACTAGAGTACAGAGACTGGTGTCACCACAAAGCTTAGGCAGAGGGTATGCATCACAGGTAGGTTCCAGTACTCAGGGAGCCACAATACATTAGGGTAGAGGATGAGGTCGAGGTAGGCAGTAGGCGACATCCCGTGCTTAGGCTTTGACTCAGCAGGAGGGAGTTGTTTCTCCACATGTTGTGATAGGTCAGATTTGTTTAGTTACATCCATTCTTATACCTATTACAGTGTTGATTGACCTTGGTGCTACACATTCTTTTGTGACTTGGGATGTCATAGATACCTTATGATTTCTTATTGGAGATACCTACTGTACAACCTACAGTTGTGACAGAGGTTTGTCCAGGATGTGTTCTAAGGTTTAATGGACAATGCATACAAGTGGACTTATTACCACTTGAAGTGCATGGCTTTGATATTATTCTAGGCATGAATTTCTTAGAGCAGTATTGAAGTTATCTTCTCTAATGGAGATATTTCTTAGATCTTTCAAGGTGACAGTAAAGTACTATCTACATGTTTGATATCTTCTATAGCTACTGAGAAAATGATGAGGAAGGGATGCACAGGTTATCTTGCACATGTAATGGATACTAGGGTTGAGAACCCTATCTTATCTGATGTACTCATAGTAAAAGAGTACAATGATGTTTTTCCTGATGAACTGCCAGGATTACTTCCAGTTAGAGAGATTGATTTTGAGATCAATCTAACTCCAGGCACTCAACCTATTGCACAAGCACCATATCACATGGCTCTAGCTGAATTAAGAGAGTTAAAGAAGCAATTGTAAGAATTGCTTGATAAGGGTTTTATTCAACCTAGCACATCGCCATGGGAAGCATCGGTGCTTTTTGTAAAGAAGAAGGATGGCACAATGCGTTTGTGTATTGATTATAGGCAAATCAACAAATTCACTATCAAGAATAAATATCCTTTGCCTAGGATCGATGACCTATTTCATTAATTCAACTCAGGATCAAGGTTGAATATGTCCCTAAGACAACTTTTAGGACTAGATATGGGCACTATGAGTTTTTGGTTATGTCATTTGGACTAATCAATGCACCAACATCTTTATGGATTTGATGAATAGAGTATTTTGTCAGTGCTTTGATCAGTTCATTATTGTTTTCATTGATGATATCTTGATATATTCTATAAATAGGGTGCAACATGAGGAGCATTTACGGTTGACTTTGCATTTACTAAGACAAAATAAGCTATATGCTAAGTTTAGTAAATGCGAGTTCTGGCTATCTGAGGTGGCATTTCTAGGCCATGTGATTTGCTCTAAAGGGATTTGTGTAGATCCTAAGAATGTAGAATATGTAATCCAGTGGGAGCATCCCAAGACACCCACTGAAGTGAGGAGTTTTCTTGGTTTAGTAGGATATTAAGAAGGTTTATACAGGACTTCAGCATTATTTCCATGCCTTTAACTCGTTTGATGAGGAAAGAAGTCCAATTCATATGGACAAATCAGTGTGAGCATAGCTTTCAACAATTGAAGAAGTTATTAATATTTGCACCAGTCCTAACTCTTCCTGAGATAGGGAAAGGTTATGTTGTGTATTGTGATGCTTCTAAGAAGGGTTTAGGTTGTGTTCTTATGCAGGATGGCAAGGTGGTGGCATATGCTTCTAGACAGTTGAAGAAGCATGAAGAAAACTACCCTACGCATGACCTCGAACTTGCTGTAGTAGTATTAGCATTGAAGACATGGAGACATTATCTATATGGAGAGCATTTTCAGGTATATACTGATCATAAGAGCTTAAAATACATATTCACACAGAAAGATCTAAATATGAGGCAGCGTAGATGGCTTGAATTGATTAAAGACTATGATTGCACCATTGATTACCATCTTGGAAAGGCAAATGTGGTGGCAGACGCATTGAGCAGAAAGTCATCATCTTTTATTCCTTCTATAGAGATGAATTCCATGGCATGCATTAGAAGGGACATGCTTTTGTCTTTGAGGGAGATGAATGTGCATATGGATATGACATCTTCTGGTGGTCTTCTGGCACAACTCCAGATAAAATCTGTGTTGGGGAAACAGATTAAACAAATGCAAGGCACCGATCCTTATATTCAGACTTTAGTGAAAGAGATGAAAGAAGGGAAAAGAGAAGTCTTCCACTTCACTAATAAGGATCGTTTATGTTTTTAGGGAAGGTTATGTGTCCCGAATCAGGCAGAGCTAATAAATATTGTGCTTGAGGAAGCACAATCATCTATGTATGCAATGCATCCAGGTAGCTCCAAAATGTATAAAAATCTCAAAGAATTGTATTGGTGGCCTAGAATGAAGAAAGATGTAGCTTATTTTGTTGCAAAATGTGGTATATGTCAGCAAGTAAAGGCAGAACATCAAAGACCCGGTGGGTATTTGTAGCCTTTTCCTATACCATAGTGGAAATGGGACCACGTGACTATGGATTTTGTAGTCGGTTGACCCTGTTCCTCTAAGGGACATGATTCCATATGGGTTGTCATAGATAGATTGACAAAGACAACTCATTTTCTTCCTATCAAGACAACTTTTTCTACTGAATGACTAGCTCAGATATATGTTGATGAGATAATCAGACTACATGGAGTTCCAATTTTGATTGCATCAGATAGAGGTCCACAATTTACTTTTAGGTTTTGGGATAGACTACATGAAGCAATGTGAACTCAATTGAAGTTCAGTACTACTTTTCATCCCCAGACTGATGGACAGTCAGAAAGGACAATACAAACCCTAGAAGACATGCTTAGGGCATGTGTTCTACAGTTTCCTAGAAGCTGGGACTCACATGTTAGCCTGATTGAATTTGCATATAATAATGGTTACCAATCTAGTCTTAGAATGGCACCTTATGAAGCTCTATATGGTAGGAAGTGTAGATCGCCAGTATGTTGGTATGAGACTGGTGAGAGACAGATGTTGGGACCTGAGATGGTACAACAAACCTATGAGGAGATCATTGTGATACGCCAACAATTGAAGGTTGCACAAGATAGACAGAAGAGCTATGCAGACTGTAGGCGTAGACCTCTTGAGTTTCAAGTAGGGGATCTAGTATATCTAAAAGTTTCTCCTTGGAAAGGTGTACTTAGGTTCGGGAAGTGGGGCAAGTTAGCTCCTAGATATATGGGACCATACCCTATTCTGCAACGGGTTGGAAAAGTAGCTTACCGACTTGAGTTACCACCTGAGCTAGAGAAGCTACATGATGTGTTCCATGTATCTATGCTAAGGAAGTATCATCCTGATACTGATAAAATCTTCTATCCATCTGATGTACAGTTAGCAGATGATGTGACTTATGAGGAAGGCCCAATTCAGATCATGGATAGGAAGATCAAAATGTTGCATAGACGTGAGATACCTATGGTGAAAGTCTTATGGAGACATCATGGAGTTGAATAAGCAACATGGGAACTTAAAGATGAGATGCAGAGATGCCATCCTGACCTTTTCTAGAGTTTTGGGACAAGACTCTAAAAGGAGGGGAGATTTGTAAGGACCCGTTCCTAAATTACTTTAATTCCTAGTTAGATCTTTCTAAGCATCAATAGTTATTGATTTAATTTTCTCCTAATCAGGTCAAATATCAATAAAAGACATAAACCTTGTCTGTTAGATTAATGTTGTGAATGATTAGGTTAGTAGGGTTATAAATTTAAAACCCTAGTTGCATAAAATCATCAAATAGAGAATGTTATGATGAATTTGGTGTTTTTTTTGTCGGAAAAAAATATATTCTAGTATAATATTCTAGTAAAATATTTTTATTATTTTGTGTGTGACTCATATTACTTTGAATTTTGGATATGTATTGTATAACTCAATTATTCATGTTAGCAAAAAATTTTAGAATATTTAGAATTTCCTGGACCTATTGATCGGTCGAGTTTTCCCCAGGAAAAACTCAACCGATCATGCTATACAGGCTTAAGTATAGCAGTGTAGTATTTGATTTTTTTAAATTATTGGATTATCCAATTAAGCTCAAATTTAAACTGAAGGTTTAATACTCAGTTTTCAAAAACATATTAATTTTTTAGAATTTTGGGAATAAGTTTTGTATCACAACAGAACCTTGATTGGTCGAGTTCTGAGAGCGACAAACTCGACCGAACAGATTTTTCTGGAAAAATAAAAAAGACTGAAAAATGTTTATAATTAATTATTCCTGGAAAACACTAGAGGGGGTGAATAGGGTTTTATGATTATTTTAAAAATTATCTAAGCAAGCAACCACAAAAAGATTGGAGAAGGAGACACAGGTGTTTAGAGTGGTTCCACCCTTAGCAAAAACTAAGGGAGTCAATCCACTACCCAATTGTTTCCAATTGGGATTTTGAAAGTACTTGTATTTTATTACCTTTTTGAGGATGTTACATAAAATACAACTACCTTCACAAACCCTTTGTACAGCCTTCACCCCGAAGTCGTCTCACCAACTTTGAAGCAACCTTCACTTGAAGTAACTTCAAGCGCCCCCTTGAAGTAGCCTTCCTCCTTGAAGTAGCTTCCCGTTGAGACCTTCTAGAAGTAGTCCAAAGTCCGCCGAGCTACCTTCTCTACTTGAAGAAGGTCCTACAACCTCCTATCCATAGCCTCCAACCTAGGAGTAGTGGCCTGACTTTTTTTTTTAATCACAACGGCTGAATAAATAGTCATCTCTATCGTTGTTGGAGGATGATTAGATCATTCAAATTTCAAAGTCTAATCATAGTTTGGTGTATATATATTAAAAAAAAAGGAGAATACAAGCAATAAAAGGAACAAGAAAGGAAGAAGGAAAAATACACTTTACTACTTTAGCACAAGGCTTGAATCCTATATCAAGCGTTTTGATCTCCTATCCAATGTGTATGAACATGAAAGTGTAGTGGGTAGGAGATGCTAGCCTATAGGACACGAAATCTCAGCTTATGGAAATGATCTGCAAGTGAAGGATTGCTCAATTGCTCTTAAGAGTTGATTCTCAATTTCAAGTATGTGTGCCCAAGGGAGTTTAGGTGTCCTAAGGCATGTCTTATTTATAGGAATGGCCTACTAGTGTTTAGGGACGTTCTAGAAACTTTCTAGGATGTTTTTAGTGCTCAACTAGCCGTTAGGTGTCAACTAATTTCATTGCAACGGCTAGTTGTTTATTGCTGAAAAGTGCAGTCCAAAACTTCTCTCGGTCGATAAGTTTGTCAACCGAGAATGTCTCGTTCGAATTGTTCTTCGACCGAATGGGAGTGTAAGGTCAATGTGTTGTAAAGTTCGATTCCAACTCCCAACTACTTTGCTAACTCAGTCTAACGGCTAGTAGGATTTATTCTCGGTCGATAATATTATTGACCGAAGGTGTCTCGGTCGAGGACTTTGTCGACCGAGAAAGTCCCTATTTCAATGTGTTGAGCCATGTACTAAGTGTGTGTATCAATGTGTTATTGTGCTTCTATCTTAGGGGAGGGTCTATCTAAGTTTTGTGAGTGGATAGGGAAGATCTAAATGCTTGATTTACATGATATCTAAGTACTTGTACGTTATATATTTGTACAAGTTTACATTTGATTACAATCATGAAACAATTTGAGCATGTAGATCTTCTAATCTTAGCTATCCACTAATTTGAATTATTGTTCCTAAAATACTCAAGTAGCACATTAGATCCCCAAGAATGAAATGTTTGTCATTTTCAAAACAAAGGGATTTTAATGATGTCCATTTAGCCAACAATCTCCCCCTTTTTGAAGATGACAAACATTTCTAAATATAAATAAAATAAGCTTAAATTATATTGAGTTTCATACCTGAAGTTTACCTTGTGTATACCTTCTCTTGTTTATGGAATGTGTGCTTATTATTCCCAAAGAAGTGTGGAACATAAAATCCAACTCTTTAGGGAATATAGCATCATTTGATGTGAAGCCAAGAGAGTATGTATGAAACTCATTGATTTGAGTATTTAAGATTCATATTATTTCTCCCCCTTTGTCATTTCAAAAAGATAACCGTTAAAAACATGTTTTAAGACTCCCCCTTAATTAGTGCTCCCCTACTATATGATGATAAAAAGAGCTAAAAAATGTCCATTTCAGCCAAAATGTAAGTGTCGGGGAAACAAATGCTTTTAAGAAGGAGAAGCACAAATGTCAAAGAAAACATCTTCTAAAGGAGTGATAAGTAATTTCTTTCTTATGTAATTAAATTGATCCAATGGAAGTGGTTTTGTGAAAATATCAGCCAATTGATCTTCGGTATCAACATGATGAAGGGATATATGTTTTTTGGAAATATAATCCCTTAGAAAATGATGACAAATTTCAATATGTTTGGCACGACTGTGTAAAATAGGATTATGTTCCAAGTTTATAGCACTAGTATTATCACAATAGATAGGAGTAGATGAAAATGTAAAACCATAATCATTTAAAACTTGTTGCATATAAAGCACTTGAGCACAACAAGACCCGACTGTCATATATTTAGCTTCAGTGGTAGAAAGGGCAACCGTGTTTTGTTTCTTACTAAACCATGATACTAAGGTTCGTCCTAATAAGAAACAACTTCTTCTTGTGCTCTTTCGATCAAGTCGACAACCAGCGTAGTCTGCACTGGTATAAGATGTCAAATCCAAAGATTGTCTTTTAGGATACCATAAACCATAGTTTGTAGTGCCAGCTAAGTATCTTAGAATCCTTTTGACAGCTTGAAAATCAGTTTGCATGGGTTTTGATTGAAATCTAGCACAAAGTCCAACCGAAAACATGATATCCGGTCTAGAAGCGGTTAAGTAAAGCAAACTACCAATCATGGCCCTATACAAAAAGAATCATCAATGGGTTCCCCATTTTCATCTTTGTTAATTTTAGTAGAAGTGGCCATTGGTGTGGTAACATGTTTGCAATGCTCCATTCTAAAACATTTTAAAAGTTCATTTCTATACTTTTCTTGGCTTATAAAAATCCCAGCAGGCGTTTGCTTTATTTGAAAACTAAGAAAGAAAGTCAATTCTCCCATTAGACTCATTTCAAATTCTTTTTGCATAATATCACTAAATTGTTTACATAAGAATTCATTTGATGCACCAAAGATAATATCATCAACATAAATTTGAACAACTAGAAAGTCGGATTCATATGTTTTGAAAAATAAAGTCGAATCTGAATTTCCAATTGAAAAACTATTATCAAAGAGATAATTTTTTAGCCTTTCATACCAATTTCTAGGTGCTTATTTTAACCCATAAAGCGCTTTCTTAAGTTTATATACATGATCATCTTTACCAGAATTTTCAAAACCAGGTGGTTGGGCAACATATACTTCCTCTTGTATTATTCCATTTAGAAATGCACTTTTTACGTCCATTTGGAATAGTTTGATGTCTTTGTGGGCAGCTATAGCTAGTAGCATTCTAATGGCTTCAAGTCTTGCTACGGGTGCATAAGTTTCATTAAAGTTTATTCCTTCTTGTTGATTGTACCCTTGTGCTACCAACCTAGCTTTATTTCTCACTACTTCCCCGACTTCATTCAATTTGTTACGAAAAACCCACTTAGTTCCAATAATGGTTCTATCTTGAGGTTTAGGAACTAAGTCCCATACATCACTCTTAGTAAATTGATTTAATTCTTCTTGCATGGCCATTATCCAATAATCATCTTTTAGAGCTTCAGTTACCTTTTTGGGTTCAATTATAGATACAAATGCCATATTTGCAGCATCTTTAAAAGAGGAACGGGTTTTTACTTTATCATTAAGATTCCCGATGATTAGTTCTTGAGGATGATCTTTAATTAGTCTAGGAATGGGTTGTTGTGTCTCAATTTGTTGATCATTTTCATCATTTTGATCATCTTTAGTTGATATGTTAAGATCTTCAATTTGATGAGTAATATCAACTATGTCATTATCTTCGGTATTTTGTTTTAGTTCTTCATGAAAAGTAATGTGAATTGATTCTTCAACTTTTCTAGAGATGGTGTTGTATATTCTAAATGCTTTGCTAGAAGTTGAATATCCCAAGAAAAAGGCTTTTTGTGATTTAGAGTCAGATTTGTCTCTATCATCCTTTGTGTTTAAGATATAGTAAGTTGAGCCAAAAGTGTGAAAATAATCAACCCTTGGTTTCTTATTAAAAATGAGTTCATATGGTGTTTTCTTCAAATAAGAGTGTATGGTTACTCTATTTAGCACATAACAAGCTGTGTTTACAGCTTCATCCCAAAAGATTTTAGATGTATTATGTTCAAGCATCATAGTCCTAGCCATTTCTTGTAAGGATCTATTCTTTCTTTCAACTATGCCATTGTGTTGTGGAGTGTGTGGAGCTAAAAAATTGTGAGTGTAACCTTGAGATGTGCAGAATTCTTCAAATGTATGATTCTCAAATTCTCCACCATGATCACTCCTAATTGTACATATTTTATTTTGTAGTTGATTTTCAATCTTTAAGCAAAATTGTATGAACACTTGAATAGTATCATCTTTATTTGCAAGAAAATGAACCCATGTATATCTACTAAAGTCATTAACAATAACAAAGAAATATCTTTTCGACCAATAGATTGAGTTCTCATAGCACCAAACAAATCCATGTGAATAAGTTCTAATGATCTAGTAGTGCTAAGCATTGTTTTTGTTTTGAAAGAAGTTTTTCTTTGCTTTCCTAGAGTACAAGGTTCACAATTTTCAGGTTTATCAAAAGATATTTTAGGTAAACCACGTACAAGATCATATTTAATCAACTTTTTGATATCATGAGAACTTGCATGACCTAATTTTCTATGCCATAGCTGTAGAGATTCGTCTTTTGCAAGAAGGCATTTTCCAATAATATCTTGCATAGAATTAGGCCTAAGTATATATAAATTTCCTATTATTTTTCCTTCATAAACGATTTCATTAGTGTTTTCAATCAATAGTTTACAACAATTTTTATTGAATAAGACATCATAGCCACTATCGCATAGTTGACTAACACTAATTAAATTATGATGCAGGCCATCAACAAGTAAAACATTTTTTATTTGAAGGTTTGTACCAATGTTATCTATTCCAACAATCTTTCCTTTTCCATTGTCTCCAAAAGTGACTGTTCCGCTTTTCTTTTCTTCAAATGTTTGAAAGGCCTTTTTGTTGTCGGTCATATGCTTAGAACATCCACTATCAACCACCCAATCCTGTAAGAGAGATAGACTTTGGTACCCATGTGATGGTCCTATATGATTAGAGTCCTTTAATAACAAAACTAAATATGATTACATAATTGAACAATTTGAATGTTTTAAGCTGTTCAGAACTTCATTCGGTTGACAAATACTTTGACCGAAGAGTGTATCGGTCGAACATTTTGTCGACTGTGAGTGTTGTTGTTTTATTGGTTTAAACAAGAGATTTCTTGGTCCACAATTTTCTCGACCGATGTTGTCTCAATCAAAGATTTGCTCGACCGGAATTGTTAGTGTTTTTACAGTAGATTTCAGATTTGATACAGATATTCCCTTGGTCGAATACTTTCTCGACCGAGAAGTGTCTCGGTCGAACTATTTGTCGACCGAGGTTGTTTCTGTTTGTTTTTAGAAACTTGTTTATGTCAGTTTGAGCTTAAATCGTTGTAATATGCTAAGGTACCATTCTATTTAGTTGAGATAAGACATTAAGATATTCAAATGAGGTTTTAGGTCAAATCTCAACTTAATCATATTAAATTTGCTAAGTTTGGGGTCTTGGAACCCATACTAACTCAACATCCTTTTTCTTGTAAGGACATGAGAAGGAATAATGTCCAAGACGCAAGCAATAGTGACAACAAATTGAGTCAATTTCATTTCTCTTTCTAGGATTTTGAGTTGTGTTCTTGGGTACAAATATGATCTTGGTCTTAGGTGTTTGAGTTCTCCTAGGTTTAAGTTGATAAGAGTTTTCTTTTGGAACATATCCTAAACCTCTTCTTCCACTACAACCAGAAGAATTCTTTAGGATCTTATCAAGAATACCATTATTTCTCAAGCTACTAACTTCTTTTTGTAACTTAGCAACCTCATCCATTTTCTTTTTGATATCTAACTTTGCTTGATCTAGATCAGATGATAAAGCATCTCCTTCTTTAACAATATCATCATAATCTAGATGAGTACATAGGATAGGTTGAGTCTGAAAATTATTTAGTTTTGCAAGAAATTCGACCTTTTCTTGATAAAGAAGGCCATAGTTTGTTTCTAAAGTAAGCAACTTCATATTACAATCATTTAAAGATGATTTCAAGGTAAAGTTTTCAGAAATAATACTATCCTTTTCAAAAGAAAGATTGTTTAATTTAGCATAAAATCCTCATTAGTTTTAGTAACTTTCTTTAGTTCCTTTTTGCAATCAACATATTTGTCATGTGTATCTTGAAGACTAGCGATTAGATCTTCTTTTGGCAAATCAAAAAGTCTTACCTCTTGAGAATCATCACTATCATCTTCTTTGGCCATGAGACACTCCACGTTCTCCTCTCCACTCTCACTATCACTTGACTCATCCCATGCAGCTTTGTATGCTTTTTCTCCCTTCTTCTTGGATGAGCTTTTCTTCCCTTTCTTTGCTTTAGGACATTCATTCTTAAGATGTCCCTTCTTTCCACATTCAAAACACCTAGGAGAGGAAGAAGAAGAGGAACCAATAACTTTGTTAGATTTAAATCTTCTATATTTCTTACCATTTACAATTAGAGCTTCTTCTCCCTCATCTCCATCACTTGTCTCATCACTTTCTTGAGTGATTACCTTTGTAGCCTTTAGAGCTATGTCCTTCTTTATTCCTTGTTGAAGTTCACGCTCCCGTCTTTCTTCCTCCTCCAAGGTTGCTTCATGTGCTTCTAAGTTGCGAATGAGTTGCTCCATCCTTAGTCGGGTGAGTCCATTGGCTTCTTCAATTGCAGTCACCTTAGGCTTGTACTTAGGAGGAAGAGACCTAAGAATTTTAGACACTTGATCCTCTTCACTAATGGTTTTACATAATGCATTCAAACCATTAATAATAGAAGAAAACTTTGCTTACATTTCACAAATAGACTCATTAGGTTCCATACAAAACTGTTCAAACTTTTGTTAAAGCATACCAATTTTGGAGTTCTTTACTTGAACAGTTCCTTCATAAATGATAGAAATTCTATGCCATATTTCGTATGTAGTTTCACAATTTGATATTCTATTGAACTCACCTACAGAAATTGAACAATAAAGGATACTTACAGCTTTTGCATTTAATTGGGGTAATTTTACCATGTTAGCATCCAATGTAGCATACTTCGTTTGAGGAATGGTGTAGGCATTTGAAACCATTCTCCAGAGATCCCAGTTGATCCCTTGAAAGTAGAATTGCATCCTCCTCTTCCAATAGTTGTAATTAGTGCCATCAAATGGTGGAGGCTGAGCTACAAGTGTTCCTTCCAAATTGAGGTTGTTTAGTACTCCATCACCCATCTTCTTCAAGACTCAATTAGAGCTCTTTGAAGCCTGCTCTGATACCAATTGAAAAACGCTAGAGGGGGGGTGAATAGGGTTTTATGATTATTTTAAAAATTAACTAAGCAAACAACTACAAAAAGATTGGAGAAGGAGACACGGGCGTTTAGAGTGGTTCCACCCTTAGCAAAAAACTAAGGGAGTCATTCCACTACCCAATTTTGAAGCAGCCTTCACCCCAAAGTCATCTCACCAACTTTGAAGCAGCCTTCACTTGAAGTAACTTCAAGCGCCCCCTTGAAGTAGCCTTCCTCCTTGAAGTAGCATCCCATTGAGACCTTCTAGAAGTAGTCCAAAGTCTGTCGAGCTACCTTCTCCACCTGAAGAAGCTCCTACAACCTCTTTTCTGCAGCCTCCAACCTAGGAGTAGCAAAGGAGAAAACAAGCAATAAAAGGAACAAGAAAGGAAGAAGGAAAAATATACTTTACCACTTTAGCATAAGGCTTGAATCCTATATCAAGCATTTTGAACTCCTATCCAATGTGTATGAACGTGAAAGTGTAGTGGGTAGGAGATGCTAGCCTATAGGACACGAAATCTTAGCTTATGGAAATGATCTGCAAGTGAAGGATTTCTCAATTGCTCACAAGAGTTGATTCTCAATTGCAAGTATGTGTGCTCAAGTGAGTTTAGGTGTCGTAAGGCATGTACTATTTATAGGAATGGCCTACTAGTGTTTAGGGATGTTCTAGACACTTTCTAGGATGTTCTTAGTGCTCAACTAGTTGTTAGGTGTCTACTAATTTCATTGCAACGGCTAGTTGTTTATTGCTGAAAAGTGCAGTCCAGAACTTCTCTCGGTCGATAAGTTTGTCGACCAAAAATGTCTCGGTCGAACTGTTCTTTGACCGAATGGGAGTGTAAAGTCAATGTGTTGTAACATTCGATTCCAACTCCCAACTACTTTGCTAACTCAGTCTAACGGCTAGTAGGGTTTATTCTCGATCGATAATATTGTCGCCCGAGGGTGTCTCGGTCGAGGACTGTGTCGACCGAGAAAGTCCATATTTCAATGTGTTGAGCCATGTACTATGTGTGTGTATCAATATGTAATTGTGTTTCCATCTTAGGGGAGGGTCTATCTAAGTGTTGTGAGTGGATAGGGAAAATCTAAACGCTTGATTTACATGATATCTAAGTACTTGTACATTATATATTTGTATAAGTTTACATTTGATTACAATCATGAAACAATTTGAGCATGTAGATCTTCCAATCTTAGCTATCCACTAATTTGAATTCTTGTTCCTGAAATACTCAAGTAGCACGTTAGATCCCCAAGAATGAAATGTTTGTCATTTTCAAAACAAAGGGATTTTAATGATGTCCATTTAGCCAACAATTCCAAGCACCTTAATGAGTATATAGGACTCTATTCGACCCAAGCACATCTCATTTCTGTCCCACACTTTAGAGCTTCATAATTCTTGAGAGAGGAGGGGATTTTAGGGTTTGGAGAATCTGAAGTGGAAATTTCATATTTCTGGGTTTTCTCTTTCCAAGGTTGGTAAATTCTGTATAGATCATTAATCTTTACTAGGTTTACTTGCTTCTATTGTCTCCTATGTATAGAACTCGTCACTTCCCTGATTTGGATTAAAAGATTCCAAATTAATCTCTTCTTTCATTCTTTCTTCTTCAATTCTTCTTCTTCTAGGTTCTTGAGTGAAGAGGAGCGGGAAGATTTTATTTTCTTGAAGCAAGGACTTGATTCAAGAATTAGCAGTAGTAGCCGGGCTACGAATTTCAAGTGATTCACACTTGAGGTGAGTGGTGTAGGTTCATTTGAAAACTATTAGTGAACTATAATCCTAAATCTCCTCATTAAACTACAATTGGTTGAAATTGAGAACTCTAATAATGCATAATATTGTTTGCTTATTTGACCTTGGATATGATTCCTGTATTGATCCTTGCAAATGATTTAAGTGAATGTTATATTATCTTGATCATGAGTAATGTAAATTTAATTGAATTCAGATTGCATATTCTTATTACATATACATTGCAAATACCACATATTGTTTAAATATGAAGTGTTGTCTATGATATGTGAATTTTTGAGTTGTGATTGTTTCATGCAAATTTATATGATGGAAAAAGGATGTGTAGGGTATCTGTAATCTGAATTGAAACATATGTATATATGAAACCCTAATCCACATATCCTAGGATTAGAATGTGAAGTCACATATGTGCCATATAATAAACCCCTATTTTCCTTAAAGTCAGTAAATGCACTTAATATCCATTATAACCTAATCATCTAGATAGGAGCCCTGAACACTGTGATTTTTCCCCGAGGTCTGCACTGGGGAAATGAAACGAATTCCTTCTAATAGTCCTTGGATCATGAAAAGGAATGTCGGAGTGTGATTCTAGACCTGTAAGGCTAGGTCACCAGAATTTAGGAAAGATTTCAAGATGAGATGCTAACCTAAATTCTCTATTGTTGAGTGAATGAAATACATTGTATTTGAAACACTATTATGGAAATTGTGATCTTGATGTGAAAGGGATCAGTAGGGATAGCTTTGTTTAGTATCTCATACGTGATGCCCTAGCTTTGACATTTATGTCATTAAACCTATGTCATGTACCTGAGATGAGGTCTGTAAGGTAGAGAGGCTTTATGCTCTTACCTAGCCAGTGTTTGGCAACTCTGAGGTAGACCAGAGTTTGTTGTTTATCTTAGGGTTTCCGGTTAACCCTAAGATGTGGATCGTGAGTCGTTGACACGAGAACCTGGCATGGCGACTTTTACTTGATTAGGTACAGATCAAGTAATTTCATGGCAAACCTAACAATGAATCTTGACAAGCCGAGAACAAGATTTGATTATCAATATCCAATTACATGTTAGTTCTATTTGTTATTTTATGTTCATCTTATGTAGTTTATATCTATCATTATCTGCATGATATTTAGAATTGTTTGATTAAATATGAAACATACTTGTCTCTGATAAAAAAAGATTAGTTCAATGAAGTATAGCAGCATTGGGCGTTCCCCTAGGGTTTGCGTCGTTCCTCTGGAGATTGTGGGGACGATAGACGCAGACCTCGCCGGAGAGGGGAGTCCCTCCCCTCTCTTCGACAGCAATGGCCATGGCGGAGATGTAGATGCCTGATGCCTCCCAAGCTAGGCCCATCATCAAGAAGGCCTGGAACCAGGTCCTTGGTGGCGTTGGTACCTTTGAGAAGCAAATGCTGGGAGCACACGACAAGAGAAGGTCGACGGGAAGCGGTTCATCGCCATTGACGATCCTACGTACGAGGCCGTGGAGAAATGCTAGGAGCACATGACAATCCTTTACGTTATGGGGAAACACCCATACTACTACCACCTGCTAGCTTGGATCCGCCGAGTCTGGAAACCTAAAGGCGGGTTTGATCTCTTCTCCAAGCATGATAGGTTCTTCCTCCTGAGGTTTAACTCTGCCAAAGACAAACAGAGCATCATCAATTATCGACCACGCTGGTTCGATAACAGGCTCATCGTCGTCAAGGACTACAAGACATGCGACGATCTCCACAAAGACTTCTTTAGCTCCATCCCTCTATGGATTAGCATGCCCAGATTAGGCAGGAATTGGTCACCTAGGGTAGTTGGGATCGTGGCCAGCGGAGTGGGTAAACTCTTGAGAATCGATTACAAGTCCATTGGTCTTGAGTCCCTTGGCGAGGCACGGGCGCTGGTGGAGGTGGAAGTCAACGAAGAACCTCCAGAGGAGATCTGGGTTAATTTTCCACGAAGAGATCCTGCTTCAATCAAAATCCACTACAAACATATCCCTAAGAGATGTCCGGACTGCAAGGTCTTTGGGCGTGACACAAGTGACTACCCACTAAATCCTAAGGTTGTCGATGATACACCTGCTTCTAAACCTTCTCAGGTATGGCAAGTTGTGGGACGGAAGGGCAAAGCAGTTGCTGGTGATAAGCAGGTTGAAGAGGATCACGTTGAGGCTGTGCGCTCAAGCAACAGCTTTGCGGTGCTTGCTTCTGATGGTGGTGCATCCTCCTCATGCGGTGGTGTTGCTTCTGGTGACGGCGTTTCAATCTTGGATGACAGAGGTGACATTCCTGGTGGAGGAGCTTTTGAAGTTGGTATTTCAGGTGTGAACGTTGGTGCTCCCTCCTTGGGCGGTGGTGATGCATCCCAGGAGGATGGGGGTGATGGCATTCGTACATCAGATGGTGGTGTCGGAGGTGGTGATGGTGTCCGTGCATCAGATGATGGTGTCGGTGATGTGCCTAGTTCGGATGATGGTGTCGGCATTCATGCATCAGGTGCTGTTGGTGATGGCGTTCGTACAACAGATGTTGGTGCTTCTGGTGGGATGTCTGGTGGTGGTGTCGGTGATGTGCCTAGTTCAGATGATGGTGTCTGCGTTCATGCATCATGTGCTACTGGTGATGGTGTTCGTACAACAGATGCTGGTGCTTCTGGTGGGACGTCTGGTGGTGGTGTTGGGGCTCATGGTGGGGCGTCCGGTGATGGGGCTTCTGGTGGGATGATGGAGGGTTCTAACACTGTTGGTTCAGATGCTTTGGCTCCAGTTGTGCTTGCTAAATCGCGTTCCTCTGGTGCTCCTTCTTCTTCGTCGTCCAACACTCCAAAGTCGTCCAAGGGTGATGGGTCTCGTAAGACCCGATCTACCTCTAGAGGTCATTAATGACCTTTCTTATGACCAACGTTCGTGTCTCGGGGAAGCCACGTAAAAAGAAAGAAGTAAGGAGAACCATTCTTGATAACAAAGCTACCATGGCTATTCTTGTTGAATCTAAAATCAAGTCACATATGACTCACACGTCTGATCGTATGTTCCCTAAAGGTTGGCTATGGGTCTCTAATCATCTGCATGATCCTAATGGTCGTATCTATATTGGGTGGAATCCTAACTGCTAGACTACTACTGTGAGTGAGATGGATGATCAACAGGTCACTATGAAATGTATTAACAAAGGTGGCCTCACTATCTATACTACGACTATCTATGCTAGGAACTCTGTGGCTGATCGTTCTGTTCTGTGGAATACCTTGGAGAGGATTGTTGTTAACATTGATGATGTTCGGCTTATCTCTGGTGATTTCAATCACATCAGGAAGCAAGAGGAGAAGGTGGGGTTGTGAAGTTCCCTCTACCATCCTTAGCTCTTTTAATGTTGCCTTGGATAATGCTAGACTTACTGAACTACCTATCATTAGTAAAGAGGTTTACACTTAGCATAACAAATAAGGTGTTGCTAAAAGGGTTGCTTGCAAGCTTGATAGAGCCTTTGTCAATGATGCTTGGCTGTCTAAATTTCGTGGTTCCAAAACAAAGTTCATCACTTGCAACTATTCGGATCACTGTGCTTTAAACATCAATATGAGACTTATTTCTTTCAAGAAGAAACCTTTCAGCTTTCTCAATTTCTAGAATGGGAAGGTTGTCGGGACATTATTAAAGATACCTGGGATACTGAAATTAAAGGCAACCCACTCTTTCAGTTCTTTCATAAACTCAAGATTGTCAAGCATAAGTTGAAGACATGGTCCAAACACTATGTCAATCTCAAGAACTTTATTGCAAGAGAAAGAATGGAGCTTGATGACATTTCAGCCGTGGCTCGTAAATGCCCACTAGATCCTGATCTCATCCATGCTGAAAAACAAACCCTTGAGAGATTGGACGTGCTCCTTAAGGCGGAGGAGGTTTATTTCTGGAAGCTCAGTAGGATGGAGTGGCTTTCCAATGGAGATAGGAACACTAAAGTCTATCATACCATTGTTAAGAGAAGGGATGCTATTAACTCTATAACTGAGCTTTTTGACTCACACGATGATCTTTTACAGGATAATGATGCCATTGTGGATGACACTGTACAGTTTTTTGAGCAGCTATATAACCAACCTCACGATGCATCCAGCTCTTGTATTCCAGATTGGACCCCCTAGTATCTGAGAATGATAATGTCATGCTGTGTTCTACACCGAGTTTGAATGAGGTATGTGATGCTGTGTGGAGCATAGGGCCTCACAAAAGCCCGGGTCCGGATGGCTTCAATGGTTATTTCTACAGGGAAATTGGAACGTCATTTGTGATGATCTTCTTAAGGGTGTCCAATGGATATTCAAAGGTGGAACCATGGTTAGACAAGTCAATCATGTTTTCCTTACTCCTATTCCCAAGAAGGACATTATCTCGTCTCCAGGTGATTTTAGGCCTATTTCTTGCAGCTCGATGCTCTATAAAATTATTGCCAAAGTCATCTCCAGGAGGTTAGCCACTCTTTTTCCAAATAATAATCTCTCCTTACCAAGGTGCTTTTATTAAATGTAGGAGTATTGAAGATTGTTCTCTTCTTGCGGCTAAGTTTACTCTTAAATTTAACCGGAAGTCCAGTCCTCCTGCCGCTTGCATCAAGCTGGATAACACCAAGGCCTTTGATTCTGTTCGTTCGTCCTACTTATGGGATTGTCTTACTGGCCTTGGGTTCAATGTGAATTTTATCTCCATCCTAAAGCAATGTGTGGAGACTCCATCCTTTTCTCTTTTACTGAATGGCTCTTCGGTTGGCATCTTCAAAAGTTCCAATGGACTTAGGCAAGGCGATCCTCTATCACCCTTGTTATTCATTCCTAGCTATGGAAGGTTTCAGCAGATGTCTTGAGGCAGCGTATGATAGCAAACTCATTAGAAGCTACCCTATCAATCGGACCAAGGCTCTTAGCCACCTTCTTTTTGCGGATGATGTTCTTATATTCTCTAAAGGGCGCTTGCGTAGTCTTACAAATCTTAAATAGATTTTGTTTGAGTTTGGTTCTGTCTATGGTATGAAGTGCAATCCTAATAAAACCCGTATATATTTGTCTTCTTCTTGCCATAACAAGGATGCCTTGATCAATTGCTTGGGTATTCAGCAAGGCACATGGCCCACGAAGTATCTCGGGTTTCCTATGGCTGGTGGAAATCTCAGGAGGCACCACTTTCATGAATGCTTGGATAAGCTAAGAGACATGATACAGAGATGGCTGGGTTCTAAAATCTATATGGTTGGTCGTCTTGTTCTTATTAAGCACTGTGCCATGGGTTTGATTAGCTACTGGTTACATATGGGTGACATTCCTCATGCTGTTCTATATAGGATGGAGTTGCTGCTTTCTCATTTCTTATGGGGCAGTTATGTGCATCCCTCTTGTTGGTCACGGTTGGCCTGTCTGCTTTGTGAAGGTGGTCTTAGTCTAAAGAGACTTGATGAACTTGTGGATTACCATACTTTGCATCATATTAAGAGGTTCACTCAAGTTCAACGCATATGGAGCTCATGGCTTTCTTGTAGGTATGGTGATTGCTTGGTCACTTTTTCCAGGAGTGGCTCTATTTGCCATAGACATATGGTAGCTCTTTGGCCTTCTTTCACAATGTGGGTGGACGGGGATCTTTGGGAAAACGCCAGTAAAAATGTCCATTTGATAAGGCTTATGAAAGTCTTTGGTTCTCTAAGCACTATCCTAGGTGGGGTAGAGCTCTCACTAATGTACTTCCTACATTGGAAAAGATTAGCTCCTGGTCGGGGGCTCCTGACCCAGCATGCTTATTGTGTGACCAACACAATGACTCGATAGCCCATTTGTTCGAGGGTTGCAAGTACTGGAAATATATTTGGGGTCGAGCTCAGCTTAAACTCAACATCAGGTCCTCTTATTCTCTATATGGATGCCTTACTGACCTTGGTAAGAGGCCTAAACAATCCAAAATCATTGAACTTTGGGCCATTACTGGTGCTGTCCACTTTATTTGGGAGGAACACAATAAACGGCTGCACAATGGTGGTGCTTGGTGCGGCCCCGCTAGTGGTGCTTTTACACCCCACGAGGTCGGAGCGCGCGGGATATGGGATCTTATGCTTTCGAAATTTATGTTATCCCTAACTGAGTCGATCACTAAGACTAAAACAGGTCGCCCGCAAGCGTACGGGGTACTGTTGTAGTATAGGTGATTGGCAAGATAAGGGGTCGAACCACAGAGATAGAGGGGGCACTAGAGTTAGACAGAGTGGACTTTGTTCCTTTTGCGGAGCTTAGGGTTTTATGGTTTTTGAAAGTTTTGGTTGTTTGGTTACGCTAATGAGCAAGTGTGAAAAACGAAATAGAAACTAAACTATCAACGAGCTAAGCTAGCGATCTAGGCTAACAAACTAGCTAGGCTAAGGAAAGAGCAAGCTATTCTAGACTAAATAAGTAATGAGCGATTAAGAGCCTAAGTTAACCACTAATCAAGAGCAAAGACCTATATTAGCACTAGAAAGCAAAACTGTGCAATTGACTAAGTTGGACTAAAGCAATTGGACTAAACTAGCATTAACAAGCTAACTAAGCAATTAGGGTTTTAAGCAAGGTGATTAAGGTGGGTGGGCTATTTGGGGAATGTAACTTTGATATTAGTTGGAGGGGAAGATCATTAAACATGCATGGGTCTCATATCATATCTAGATTACCAAACCAAACAATAAGGTCAATGCCATTAGAACATACCCTATACTACTAGTAGAAGACTAGGGTTAGGTGTAATTCTAATTAGATTAACCAAATATAGGTTTCTAGGGTAAGTGATAGTGAGTAATTGAGGGTTGAGGGTAGAGATGGGAGTAGAGATGAGGGTATTTAACCTCATGCCACTAGCCACTCTAGCCTTTAGAAGGCCCTAGACAATTACATCAACCTCACTTACACTAACTACTTAGATCTCACACTCATTTGTCGGAGGAGGTATGTGTATGTAGGAACAAAGGGGGCTAGCTAGGGATCCACTAATTGGACCTAGGAGCCATTCCTAAGATTGCCACATACACCCCACCCCAATTCCTCCTAGAAACTAAGTGTCATCAAAAACCTCAAAACACGGAATTCATACAAGAAGCACAAACCACATGCAATAAGATAGGAAAAGAGATAGAAGCAAGAAGTAATCATCATAGATATGAATTAAGTTCATTACAAGAAATTATCCCCCAACATGGTATCAAAGTTACATTTAAATCCCAAACAGCCCACCACAAGGGGCTTAACTAGACATGATCAAGAAAACAAGAAAAGAAAGGGGTAGAAGAAGTAGGGACTCCATGAAGCTTGATGTGGACGCCTCCTTCTTCACCTCCAAGCTTGTTGTAGATGTCCTCCCTCCTCCAAGGGTGCAAGGGTGCATGAAATGGTAGGGGATTATGGATGAAAACCTAGGGAACTAGGTTTCCATGGTGGAATGAGGGTGGAAATGGTGGATGATGAGCCCAAAATGCAAGGGGATTGCACAAAGAGCTCAAGGGTGGAGAGAGGAGGTTAAGAATAGCTAGGTAGAGGCTCCCCTAGTGTTGTGGCTGCCACCCATGTATATATAGGTGGTGGTGGAGGCACAAGGGTAAGTAGGGGTAAGATTAGAAAATCAGTGTGAAAAAGTTAGGTTTTGAGGTGGTAGCACGGCCGTGCTGGGAAGAAGTGAGCACGGTCGTGGTGGAGGAGAACGGTCGTGTTGATTAAGTGTTAAATCAACAGGTTGATGGGTGAAAATGAAGGCTGGTAGCACGGCCGTGTTGGGCAGTACGGCCGTGTTGGGGACTAGGTAGAATGGCTGTGCTGGGTAGCACGACTGCGGTGGAGGGGTTGTGATGAGGCCGTTCTGAGCAGCACGCCTGTTCCATCTTCATCTAGCACGGCCGTGCTGGGCAGCACGGCCGTGGTGGGGTCTTCATGGTCTTATTGAATACATGGTCTTATGAGTGACTAAGTGCATGTGTTTCACATTTCTCCTTTCCTCTTTCACAAACCATTCATGAACTGAGCACTGAGCATACAAACTTCAAATATAAAGCATAGAAACACTAGTTGTCCATATGTCCTCCATGTCATTCCGGGTAAACCATTTCATGTTGGTGTTAATCAAAGGTGACTAGGAGTGATGTTTCACTTTCATTCATTCACTCTTATGCTTCAAACCACACTAGATGACATGACCCACTTGGCTGTAGAAAGGGTAAAGTGAGCTAGATTTGATGTTTTCTAGCTCAATGGGAATGAAAAATGAAGAAAGGATTGCGGAAAGATTTGGAGTGCTTTTACACACTCTTCTTTTCTTTATTTGAATGCTCTTAAAGGAGCATCTTTTTATTTTATTTTTGCTTTTCTTTTCTTTTTCTTTGCCCTTGGTGTAGGTAGGGCACAAAGTGGATGGAGTGAAGTGGGGAGGTTGAGATGTGGCCACCCCAAACTTTTGTGGGTGGCCACGACTGATATGTGCACTTTGGCATCTTTTTATGAGGTGGAGAGGTATGAAAGTGCTGAAAGAATGGTCGGATCAAAAAGGGGGGTCAGTAGTGTAGTCTTCACATAAGATTCCTTGCATGAAAGTTATTTCAACACTTCACCAAGTAATATCACACCACATGACAGAATTAACACAATGTTCATATTTCTACCAAGTGGTTCCATTGGCTTTAAGTGCTTGTAGCTTTCTCAATTCATGATTCAACCGAAACTTTCACAGACTTGAGAGATGCGATACACATGTAAAAAGTCACACGCAAGACCATATATCAACAAGATCTAAGAAACTACCATGCATTTGTCACAGGGGTAAACATTCCATTTCAAAAATTGGAGATTAAGTCAAAACACGCTTTTAGAACAAGAATTATTCAAGTTTGGGCAAAATTGGACAAAATGGTGCCAATTTGAACTAAATCACATCTAAAACTACTTTAGGAAATTTTAAAACATAAAGTAGCAAATCCTAGTTAACATGCATATGAAATTATCAAAAACTACATGTGAATGCAATGCATGAATGGAATAGGAAAAAGAGCAAAAATTTTGAAAAATACCCAAAAATGCATGAAATTAAACTACATGTTATGCAAAGATGTAAGCAAAATAATCTACAGTAGGTGGGTTAAACATCAAACAAACAATGATCAGGTGAAGCAGACAACTGTCAAAATAAGCTGAAAACTGAGGGCTTACCGCCCTACCACCCCAAACTTTTGAACCATGGAGAGGATGAAGCCACATGGGAGTCAATGATGGACATGAGAAAGTCTTATCCTGTTTGCTTGTTTGTTTGGTGGAATTTCGATGACAAAATTCCTATAAGAGGGGAAGGATGTTACAACCCCAATTTTCAGGTTCTTCTGGTGGGAAATGTAATTTCTCCTATTAAAGACATATGAACAAATAATTATGTGATTTGATTTGAATGAATGGATTTCATTTATAATAGCCTTTCTTGTCTGTTTTGTGGGCCTTATTGGCTATTGGGCCCAATAACAAGAAAAAGGAAATAAAAAGAAAAAGAAATTCAGTTAGTAAAAGAATAACTAAGATAATGAGAAAAGAAAGATGTAGAAGCATCTAGAAGGCTAAGAATTATCCTTCAAGGAGGAATTTCATATCTTTAGGATTTCTTGGGTTCCAAGGAGTCCAAGTTGCAAAGATAATAGGAGAAGAAAGAGATAAAATCAAATCAAGCATTATTAAGAAGGAAAGTTGAGATAATGATGAAAATATAAGAAATATGTGGAAATATGGATAATGGAATTATTATAAATGAGATTTCAACTCCACATGGTTTCTAATGGTAAAAGGAGTCACAATAAATAAAATAAAAGATTAATAGAGAGAAATGCTTAAAATAAGCTTTATTAAAGGACAACTTGTACACAAAGAAAAGTCCCTCATACTTTTGAGTTTGAGTCCCAAATTTGGTACACACGTGGATTAAGTAATCATGGACTATCCCCTAAAATTTGGGGTTAAAAATATAAACGAATTGAGAGATATGAATTTCCTAAAGTGTAAAGGATAATATTAAACATCACAATTCATCTCTTATTTATGTTCTAATACATAACCCAATATCCGTTGGATCTTGATCCAACGAGGGCTTCTCTTCGAGACATATGGGGAAAAGGGAACAGTAAAGGGTGGGTTTAATCTGACATATATCTCACTCAGTTTCTCTAGGAGTCATGGGAAGTTGATATTCAACTTCGGGAGATTAAATCGCATTAGGAGATCCCTTTGATGTCCCAATATCGCACACGATTGGAGTTTCTCCCAATCACAGACGAACCCAGACTCTGTTGACCCTTGTTTGGTAGCTGCTGCCTATATAAGGCCGACAATCTCTGGACCAGAGGGGGGGGGGAGATTCTTAAGACCCAAGGGAGTCTTTCCACAAAACCAAGATGCAACGAGTTGCTCTGAAACATTGCCCCTGCTATGAACCTGCTCTGTTTCTGCCATGGAGTGTCGCTCCCTTCCCCCATGCTATTCTTTCTCTCACCAGCAATGTTGCAGCTACAAGCAAGTCTGGAGGAGGCTTGCAAAGTTGGGTGTAGGGGTTCTTGGCCCTCTGACGAGTTGTTGCTCTGGGTCAATGGACGGGTTGACCGACGTGGATGCTGGGCTCGCGAGCAGGAGGCAACCGGAGGTAGGAGATGGAACATAGCTAAATTACTGGCTTACCCTCAAAAGCACTGGCCTTTATGCCTAGGGTGTGGGGCCGTGGCGGGATTTCACCGTGTCCGCGTGAAAAAGAAGAGGGCCGGTTGGGCTGACGTGGCGCACTGTTATTGGTCCCCAGGTAATTACTCTTATGAAATTAATATCTACAGATTGGTAGATCTAATAAAGACAAATTATATATGAAACTTGCTCAAACAAATACAAGGAATTCAATAAAAATACTAATAGAGCCTAGTTTTGCTTCTAGTTTGAAAAGTATCTAAAGTTGGTATCTTTAAATGATCTAACTATATCAAAACCCTAGCTTTTGAATATTAATGTTTTTGATAGAGTTAGTTGATACTAGTAATCAGAGTCTGACTTATTTACATAAATATGATGAAAGATATCTAATTAGAGATATATGTTCATAACTTTTGTATTTAGGGTTTCATGATTTGGATAAAATAATGACACATGGGTGTTATGCATTAATTTCAGGATATTGTTGATTGCTTAATTGATTATTCTTGATTATTCTTGCTTGGACCTCAAGTTACTCTGGATCAAGTATGCGGTTAATTATGAGTACACACTTTATGTTTCCCGACGTTTCTCGATGCTTTATCGATTGCAATGCAATTAAACTTCTTGGATGTTTCATTACTGCAATCCTTAAAGTGAATATGATTATCACACTTTATATATGTGTGTGACTCGCTCGAACCTACATACCCCTCTGGATGTAAGATAATGGACCAAGCCCTGGAGGGAAGGTCAAGGTGGTCAACCCCTGGAGGGAAGACCATAGGGAACCCAGAAAGGTGACCCCAGGTATCAAGCTCAGGATGGAGAAGGTAGCCTTAAAGTCACTTGCAAGGACTTAACCCTAGAGAGGGTATCCCAGAGGTGGTAAAAGTGGTTGAGGAGTCATGCTGAAAATATAATTGTGCATTGTTAACAACTAATTGATGTGATTATGTTGTTAGATCTTATGTGAAATGTTTTGTTTGTCCCCACATACCGACATATTTATTTATGCTGACCAACATTTTATTTGTCGACATTTTAGGAATTATCCGAAAATGGACAAACAGTAAAACGAAACCTGTGAAGATAAAGTTAACTACTCCAGGGAGGATTAGATAGTTAGATTTCTACTACAGATAGAAGTCTTAGATCCTATTTTGACAAGGTATGCAAAAGTTTAATTTTATACAGATTTCAAGTTTAGTTTTCATAGAATTTGATAATTAATTCTAATTAATTGTTAAACCATTGATCTTGTATTTGGGATAACGCCTCCGACCTCTTGGTCTCCCTTATTTGGGGGTTACCGGGAAGTAGGGTCGTTACATTTGATATTAGAACAAATCAGGTATGTAGTTATTTATGATTAATCGATTTAGTTTATGAGCAACGTCCCAGGATTTGAGGCCTCAGATATAATGATTTTTAAGGAATGATTGGACTACCCATATCACCAAGGTGCACCTCCTTTTCTGGGAGCCCATCACTAAAGAACTCCATAGTTAAGTGTGCTCAGCTTGGAGTAGTACTAGGATGGGTGAACAGTCAGGAAGTTGATCTTGGCTTGCGTGTGAGTGATGATAATGTGTGCAGTTAAGGCTAGTGGTGGTCTGTGGGGCCAGCCGTCATTCCTGAAACTCTACTGGAGCCTAGGGTAGTGTCTAGGCATTACAAATGGTATCAGAGCCATAACCCCTCCAGTAGATGGGGCCCACATGGGCATGTGACATGCCAGTCTTGAGCCGTGTGGTCCAGGCATGTAGGAAAGGGTTGTCCATGGTTGACGTAGCCACCCTTACGCTGGTATTCTGTGATTGGGAGTTGGGTGTCCATGGGCCATTCTGGGTCTGCACTTAAATGGGGCGATGTTATGAGGCCTTATAGTTGAGCCTTAACGAGGATGTCAAGAGTGTAAGTGGGGGATATTGTAATGTCCCAGGATTTGAGGCAAGGGATTATGGTAGATCACCTTAACTAATGTTTTGTTTCTCATTTAATCCTTAGTAATTATTAAATATGGGTTATGGTAGATCGTCTTACCAAGATGACCTAATCCCTTGCCTAAGAGAGAGAGCACTGTCAATGTGACAGATCTAGTTGAACTATATATGAGAAAGAGATCGTTCATTTGTACACCATGATCCAAGTTCATTATCTGGAGCATGACCTCAACTTCACTTCCATGCAGTGGAAGTAGGTACATGAAGAACTCGATACCAGTTTGAAGTTTAGCACAGCTTGTCACCCCTGACTATTAGATGATCAAGAGAGTATGATCCAGACTAGAGGGTCTGATGAGAGCGTGTGTGCTCATTTAGGGTGACATATGGGAGCAGTCTCTGTCCTAAGAGAGTTTGGTTGTGATGATAGCCACTATAGCTAGTATCGGGATGTAAGGATTTCTATAAGGGAGGTTGTGTCGGTCACCGCTTCATTAGAATGATGTCAGTAAAAGGACCTTGTGAAGGTCAGAGAGAGACCACAGTGTGTGCAGATGAATTCACTTTGATCGTGCGATGGATGAGAAAGCCCAGGGGTGACATGAGTCGTGAGCTGATACAAAGCAGGCTGACATGCATTTCACTATGGGAGAATATGTGTTATGAAAACCCGACCCCTCTGAGCTATAGTTGAGAAAATTGAGTCCCTGATACATAGGTCCATTTGATATGGATTGGTGGAGAGGCTTATGTTTATCCTTACTCCTCGGGATAATATGATGTATGGTGTGTTCCATGAGTCTGATCTAGGGCACTATGTGATTTATCATAACCATGTGTTGAGCCATGAACCTATTGAGCTTCTAGGGAGGCTAAAATATCCCAATTCACCCACGAGGGTACGAGATACCAAGGTGAGAGGAAACTTAGATGTAAGAATATAAGATGATAAAGGTTCCTGGGAAGCGCTATGGAGAGGATGAAGCCACATGGAAGCTGATGATGGACATAGGAGATTCTTATCCTGAATTGTTTGTATGTTTGGAGGAATTTTGAGGGAAAAATTCTTATAAGAGGGGAAGGATGTTACAACCTTAATTTTTACATATGTTTTCATAATTGAAATGTCATTATTATATGAACATAGACTTGAATTGAGAAGGTTGTGTGCTTTGCTTGAAAGAATGGGTTTCTTTGCAATTTTCCCCTTTGGTATGAATTTTGTGATTTCTACTATTTTGTTAATCCAATAATGAATATAAGAGAGAAGAAAAGAAGAAAAGTCCAAATAATAGAGAAAGATAAAAGGCAATGGATGTTAAGCAATGTATTTATGACACACACACACACACACACACACACATATATATATATATATATATATATATATATATATATATATATATATATATATATATATATATATATATATAATTATCTATAATGAGATATAGGTGGCCACAATAGAGTGGTTTTGACTCCACTAGCCTCATAATGTTTATAAAGGTCGAAATAAGGAAAATAGGGAAGAAAGAGAGAGAAAATATGTGGTTTGATACATAATACATGCTTTTTGAGTCATTGACTTGTAAATGAAGAAAAGGGGTTATTCCTTTTGAGTTTTGGTTCCAAACTTGGAATATAAGTAGATTAAGTCTTTAGACTTTCCTTTAAAATTTGGGATTATTTGGATGTATAGTTTAACAGATATGGATTTTTGAAAATCCCTAAAGTGAATGGATAATCTTTAATGTCACAAAATTTATTCTGACTAGAACTATACTCGGATTCTTTGTAATTATCAAGTGAGCTTTTGACCGTGGGATCGAGATCCGATGATCATGAGATCATCACCTACCTTGGGACAGATAAGAAAAGTAGGGAATAGGGAAGTAGAAATTTCCAAAACAGATCTCTCACAACTGAGTGCACGAGGAAACTTGGAAACTAGTCCAACGGATTCAGGAGAAGAAATCACACCTAGTCATCCTAGGCTTTGCCTGGTTTGGAACTCTCTAGGGGTTTTTCCTAATTTTCCTATGCTATGAAGACCTACCCTCGACCCAAGAGGGTATATAAGTGCATGTACACCCAATGTGAAGGCACCCTCTAGTTCGTGGGACTCCGTGGAGTTTATCCCTTACTTCCATGCCTTCAAATTTCTTATAAAAGTTGCTCCCCTCTCCTCTATTTCTCCTAAATGTCGCTGGCCTAGGAGATGGTCCTTTACTCCATTCATACCTCCATCGGCAAAAATCAGGAACCCATTAGCTTCGGTAGGACCAAGCGGAGGCACCCACATCTTTACCTGCTTCTCCGGCGCCCCAAAATGCTGAGTCAACCTTCCAGTTGACTGAGCCAGGGACCTGGTTCGCAGATAGAGCAGCGAGCGGAGGATGAAGAAGGTAAAGGAGAAATGACCTCATTGCCCCCGGGCACACGTGGCCCTAAATTGTGGGCGTAGGGGCGAAAGCGTACATGGACCCGGTCCAGTGTGTTTCTCATGAGGAGCAAGCCACCATGTAGCAGCCTTCCATTGGCCAAAGGTGATTTATCTTGCAAAATTCAAAACTAATTACTGGTAGCTCGGATAAAGCAATTTATATATGAATCTTTCTCAAAAAAATACAAGGAATTCAATAAAAATACTAGCAGGGACTAGTTTTGCTTCTAGTTTAAAAAGTATCTAAAGTTGGTATCTTTAAATGTTCTAACTAGATCAAAACCCTAGATTTTGATTATGGATGTATTTGATAGATTTAGTGATACCATTAATCAAGGTCTGACTTAATTACATAAATATGATGAAAGAGATCTAATTAGAGATATTTGTTCATAACTTGTGTAACTAGGGTTTCATGATTTGAATAGTGCACTAAAAAGGATTAAAAACCCTAATTCAGGTAGTTATGAGATTAATGGATCTAAATATGAGAATGAATCTAGAAGGCATGAAAATTGTGTTATTGGACTAATTGTGGATAAATACCCTTAATTTGGATAACTAGGGTTTCCTAGTGTATAAAAGTGGAATTAATGATAAATTAGGGTTTGCTAACCTAGAAGATGTGAAATATGGTAGTTAAGGTTCAATTGTGAATTGAACTATAATCATTAATGAAATGAGAGTTGTCAATTCAAAAGAACCAAAACATGATAATTGGCCTTAATGATCTTGACATAACCTAAAAGGATAAATATGGTGGTTTTAGAGTAAAAGAGATATATTTGACTTAATTGAAATTCAATCATGCATATGATGTCGAAATTAGGGTTTGGGGACCAAAACTGCATTAAAAATAATAATTGGATGGTGGAAGCTAAAACCCTAATAAAACCCTAAAAGGTAGCCTAGAAACCCTAATGTGGGACTCGAGCCAATCTTGAGAATGCTTTGGATAAAGTAATGACACATGGGTGTTATGCATTAATTTTAGGATCTCTGATTGATTGCTTGATTGGTTATCTTTGATTATTCTTGCTTGGACATCAAGTTACTCTCAAATCAGGTATGTGGTTATTTATGATTAATCGATTTAGTTTCACGGTGTTTCCCGAACATTTTGTCGATTAAATGCAACTTAAACTGTTGGATGTTTAATTCTGCAATCCTATAAAGTCCCTATGATTATCACAATTAAGTATATATGTGTATTCTCGAACCTACATGCCAGCCTGATGTATGTTGCAAGACCAAGCCCCGGAGGAAAGGTCTGAGTCAGTCAAACCCCGGAGGGAAGACCATTGGGAACCTCGAGAGGTGACCCCAGGAACCAAGCTTAGGATGGAGAAGGTGGCCTTGTGTCCCTTACAAGGACAAAACCCTAAGAGAGGGTAATCCAGGGTTTAGGGCAAAAACAGTTGAGGATGTCACATTGAAAATGTAATTTGGATTGTTAATAACTTATTTGTGATAATTAGGTTGTTAGAAACTATTTATAGAAATTTTGATTGTCCCCCACATACCAGTATAGAAATATACTGACCGACGTTTTGTTTGTCGGCGTTTTAGGTACGATTCTGAAAAATGGAAAAATAGCAAATCGATACATTGTGAAGATACAAATTAATCAGTTCAAGGAGGATTAAATAGATAGACTTGTTCTGTGGATAGAAGTCTCGATCCAAAATTTTACAAGGTATGCAAAATATTTATTTCATTCCAGCTTTCTAGTATAGTTTTAGTAGAATTTAATAGTTATTTTTAATTAAATGTAAAACCATGGATCCTGGGTTATTGGGATAGTGGCTCTGACCTTTTGGTCTCCCTTGATTGGGGGTTACCGGGAGGCGGGGTCATTACATTTGGTATCATAGCAAATGGTTTCTCATTTAATCCTTAGTAATTATTAAATTTTACAAACTCTATAGAACCAAGGGAGTTATTAGAGGATTTTTTGAAAGACGGAGGTGTCTAGAAAAGGATCACCGTTCGAGGGATGGCAATATTTTCCTCCGCCCCGCTAGTCGGTCATGAGGACTCCCAGAAGCGGTGTGACTGCCTGGCCAAAGTCTGAGGTCTTGACTCGAAATAAGATACCTTTAGGACTCTCTCATATTTTTCATCCCTTCTCAACCTTAATTAAAGTAAGGTTCTAAGGTTTAGGGTTTCTCTCTCTCCACACCCCTCTTGTGATTGGGGTGATTGGCTGCTTGGCTTATCTGACTGCTTGATTGATTATTCTCTTACAATCCTTGAGACTTCCAAATCAGGTATGTGGTTATTTATGAATAATCGGTCTAGTTTCGCGAAGTTTTCTCAAACGTTTGATCAATTCGATGCAACCTAAACTGTTGAGTGTTTATTTATGCAACCCAATAAAGTCACTATGATTATCACAATTAAGTATATATGTGCATTCTTGAACCTACATGCCACCCTGATGTATGATGCACGACCAAGCCCCAGAGGGAAGGTCTAATCGGTCAAGCCCCCGAGGGAAGACCATTGGGCACAATGAGAGGTGACCCCAGGCACCAAGCTCAGGATGGAGAAGGTGGCCTTTTGTCCCTTGCAAGGACAAAACCCTAAGAGAGGGTAATCCAGGGTTTAGGGCAAAAGCGGTTGAGAATGTCACATTGAAAACATAATTTGCATTGTTAATAACTTATTTGTGATAATTAGGTTGTTAGCAATTATTTGTGAAATCATGATTGTCCCCCCACATACCAGTATAGAAATATACTGACTGAGGTTTTGTTTGTCGGCATTTTAGGTACAATTCCGAAAAATGGACAAACAGTAAATCGATAAATTGTGAAGGTACGAATAATCAATTCAAGGAGGATTAGATAGATAGACTCCATCTGTGGATAGAAGTCTAGAAATCCAAAATTTTACAAGGTATGCAAAAGATTTATTTTATTCCAGCTTTCCAGCATAGTTTTAGTAGAATTTAACAGCTATTTTTGATTAAATGTTAAACCATGGATCCTGAGTTATTAGGATATCAGCTCTAAACTTTTGGCCTTCCTTGATTGAGGGTTACCGGGAGGCGGGGTCATTACATTTGGTATCAGAGCCCGCCTCCCAGTAACCCCCAATCAAGATGACCTAATCCCTTACCTAAGGTATGTGATTATTTATGATTAATCGATTTAGTTTCACGGCGTTTCTCAAACGTTTTATCGATTTGATGCAACCTAAACTGTTGGATGTTTAATTTTGCAATCCTATAAAGTCCCTGTGATTATCACAATTAAGTATATATGTGTATTCTCAAACCTACATGCCACCCTGATATATGTTGCAAGACCAACCCCCTGAGGGAAGGTCTAAGTCGGTCAAGCTCCGGAGGGAAGACGTAAGTCAATTTGATTATAAGATCATCATAACGAACTCGTGGTTCAGAGGGCCACCTACGTGGTGATCTACTATTGGTCCAGAGGTAAATCATTTAGAAAAATCATAACAAAAGATTGGTAACTCGAATTTTGATCAAGATTATCCACTCAAATTGACTTTGGGGGTTATCGGGAAGCGGGGTCGTTACAACTACAGAGTTATCTCATTCTTACAATAAAACTCTCAAGGTATGTCCATTTTAAATCCTAAAATTCTTTTTCCTCCCTTTTGTATCTAGAGTTGCATGACTTTGAATCCTTGCCAATGCCATTTTATATTAAAGGGCTCTCCATCTCAATGACTTTCCCCTTCTCTGCACTAGGTTGCTTGCTATACTTGTATTACATCCTATTGAGGGGTAGCTTTCACACCCTTCCTTTATTTTAGTTGGCCCTATGCTAACGCACTCAGGTAGGTTTCAAGCTTTAAGTGTTTTCCTACACTCCTCAATTTCCCTCACCCATAGGTTGTCGTAGGGACAATGTTTCTCCAAGGGCTCCTGATGTTAAGTCAGGTAGTTGCATGAGGGTTGCTTGGGAGTGGAGGTGGATATACTTGGCTTCAATATTCCATTATTGGCACGACATATCTGCATTCAAGAGTACAGAAATACACCGGCCATGTGGGATCCTTCGGCATCTTTTATGAACAACTCTAAATATTTTTTTCTTTGGCTTTTCATATCTCCTCTCAGGTTTGGGTGAAGGGTTTTTGAATGATTTTCTGGGCGGCCAAGCCTCTTTTCATCCCAAAGAGGGGATAATTAAACCCAGAAGGGGCAGTTGTTTCCTTCTCGAGGGAGGTGAGGATTTTCTAGCTAGAACTGTTAGGTTAGGGTGATTGGTTGGAAGTATGCTTTGGTAAAGTCCTCTAGAATCTAAGGATTCCATAGATTTGGGATTGTTCCACACAACGTTTTGCTATAAGAATGAAATAAAATCGTATTGTTGGGCTTCTTATTTTTACTTTTATGTTTATTGATAGGTCATTTGTGCCTCTCTAGAAATGATTACACTACAACATACAAGAGGAGGGATGACAAGTCTAATAAGGGTCCGAGCAAAACTACAACTTACAACAAAATTTTTGAAAATAAAATTTTTGAAAATTTTGTTTCTCGTACTTAGTTGTAGTAGAAGCAAGAATATGTATAAGAAAAATTTGCAAATTTTAGTGACAAAATTGTACCTCTCACGTTTGTTTATGACTCCTCCCCCAAACTCATCATTCACCCCGACCTGGGGTGTCAAAATTGGAGTTGAATGTATAAACAATCTTTCTTTATTGTTGCAAGCTGTTTGTTGTCGCCCATTTTGACTCGAGGAGCATGCAGGCATATACTCCGTGTAGTGGGTGGTATTTCTCATGTTGCATTTCCTCCACATTCATATTCATTGCAGCTAGGAAGATCATCTAGGCTAGATAATAGAAGCCGCATTCATTTAATAGCGGTACTTGTTGAGGGCTTCTATGGCAGAACTACGTCTTTCTGAAGTCTTTTCCTTCTTTATGCTTATACCCTTTTCTGTGAATTTTGATAATTTCTATGATTACTTCGGCGCACGTAACTGCCTACTCTTCTATAGGTGTCTTTGCAGTAGTCATGTTCGTGCATTTGTTGAGTGTAAAGGTTGCATCTAAGATGTTATATAGAACTATAGTCCTCGCTATAATACTGACTACTAGCAGAGTCCAATGACTATCATGTAGGATTGGCAGGAATATATAGTCAGGGAGAGAGGTCGTCAGGCGTTGCAGTAGGTGGTATTTTTTGCCTGACCTTTTATCCTTCAAGATATCGTCCACTAGGAGAAAGTAGGTCATATGCACATTTGGCATGTTGTCGCTCAGCAGTGATTGATAGACTGACATAGTGCTTATTGAAAGGTACCCTCTAATTTTTAAAGTATCTCTGAGGTCATCCTTTAGTACACAGATGCCACCCCTTTCGAGAATTGCCTCGACTGTGGTGTCACCTTCCCTTAAGCATTTCATTATCAACTATAAAGATTCCAGTGACAAGCTTTCACAGCTCCACCTATCAAACTCTTTGAAGGTTGGCACTATTTCTCCCACTGGTCCATTAGGTTTTATCTCTAGCATATCATCTTCATATATCTTCCCTTCTTTAGGATCGTAAACTGGAGATTGTTCTTTGTCTATTTCTGCCAAAGGAGAGTGTTCTGGCTTGCTTTCTGGTTGATGCTCTGCTTTGTTAGGAGTGTGTGCCGCCCATCCTTCCTTCCAAGTAGTTTCCCTAGAGGGTTCATCCGGATCAACCCATAGGGTTTTTAGGCTTTCCCTCCAATTTTTCTTTTCAGGTAGAGGTATTTGATGGTGAATCTAATTTGGCATTGCATCTAAAGGCATCGTTGGGTCGCTGAAGAGCTAGTGATCATAGATAAGTTCCATTTTATAGGCACCACGTAAGCCATGTAAATCTTCTATGCAGAGGTCTTCCAGTGGGATTCCCTTGTTGATTGCTTCCATCATCCTCGGTACTATGAAATCACAATCCCATATCTCAACCTTTTCTCAAGGGACCTTTTTACATATGGAGAACTATTACCATATCCCTTAGTGTCGGTTGTCTGCCGTCTGAATAGCCCGCTGCAGACACAGTGGCACCTTTAAAATATTTCTTACTTCCTTTTTTATAAACTAAGGACGTGTTGTCCAATTTAGTTACACAACAATTGAACATTATTAAAAGTCTCTCATATAGGTTGACAATAATAAGGGCCCAGTGCTTTACATTCTGTATAGGCATAACTACAAACTTTGTTTTTGCTCTACTCACTTCATGTTGTAGTTCTTTCACATCGGCAAATTCATAGTTTTTATCAAAAAGTTAACCTGCTAGATGTGTGGTGCCATTGAAAATAGGTTACATTTTCTTGGGATGTAGAAATTCTTCCAACAGAGTTGTGCAGATTACTTTGAACAGCTTTTTGTGTACTCGTGCTCTCTTTATAAACATCCCTCTAAAATGGTCCCTATTATGCAACCTTCCTTTATTGTGGTATAGAATATTTGTGCCTGGCAGATTGTCATCAAGCACATCTGCTAAAATGTGGACATCTCTACATGTGATTCTGGATAAGGAGGTCATGTCCATGTTTGCCATTTTGTAGGGTACAGGAGGGGCAATGCCTGATGGTACAATATCAACTGGTGCACTCTACTTTTTGACCGGCTCATTTGTGAAGAAAGAGGAAAGTCCCCCTTTGTCATCTTCTGAGGTTTCATATCTAGTTGTTTGCATTGTTGGGGGTCATACTTCTGTGGAGGTAAGTTGTATCTTTGCATCCAACTATACTTGTTTGACTGCTTGCCTTTCATTGTTTGAAGATGTCTCACTAATCTTTATCTCTCCAGTTAAGTCTTCTATGGGTCTGTGCTCCTCTGATGGTTGCTCTAGTTCTGCTGAATTGAGAACGGCTAATGTTGTAGCCATCTTTCTTTCATAGAGGGTGTGACACCTCGTCACGCTAAATGAGATTACTCAAAACACAAAACACGATCAACTACTAATTAATCACATAGTCGAAAATACGGGATAATTAAAACCATTTCCAACAATGTAAACAAACTTTAGAACATTTACAAAAGGTCCATCATTCCATTCTCATATACTGTAACAAGTATTTACATATGGGTCCAAAGACCTCAGTCACATCCTGCATACAAAAGATATTTCACATGTACATGCCATATATTTACAAACATTGGCACACTACCAAAATCTCGTTTCGATACAAGTATATCATCTAGAAAACACATCCCATACTAGGACCTGAGAGTACAGGGACTACACTAGGACTCTACTACTAACATCTACAACTAACCAACCTTCTGAATCTATTTATCACTAGGTTGGTTCTCTTCCACAACACGACATCGACCTCGTTACCCGCGACCACTTAAAAAAATTGTGGTGACCCACGGGTAAGACCCAGTCCCAGCGAGAGATATAACTCTCTCCAACTTATATTGATCATAACATATTAATTAACAATAAATTCATTGAGCAGTTAGGGTATTGAATAAGAAGTATGAAAAGACTGAACAGTTTAAGCATACTAAGTAGTTAAACAAAGAAGTCATATCATCAAGTAGAATTACACAATTTTCATAAGTCTACATCATGTAAGAACTATGTAGTGTAAAGACAAGACAAGGGTTAATCAACCAATGTGATATGTATTAAACCCTAGAAATTATACTACATGGCTGGTATTATATCTTTTATTATTATGCCCTAGGAATTTTGAGTCGTACCACTCAAAGTCCACCTGACCACTATGAAGTGCTATTCGATTCCGTATAAGATCTAGGAGTGTCGGTATCCTAAGATCTCTTCCCCTCGATCAGTATGAGTAAACTGCAGTGACATACCAGTCAAACTGCCAATAGTGACATATAGTCAACTGATAACAACTAGTCCATGCTTGGTACAAGTTACGACACTAGAAAATAGGGTATACAAAACCCTCTAATCTGAGGTACAACCGCATCTGTCCTCAATCACATCAAATATATGAGGCATTGACCATAGCCATCCTCCATAACCTGCAATTGTGAATGACAAGGATATATCCTCAACTTGCCACCCCCACATACTCAATAGTATGTGCTCTGAGTTTCCCTTGGGAATACTCGTTTCACCATCCAGTAAGTTCTGACACTGAAGATGGCTCTACGGAACAGGGCTCTACATGATTAAGGTTACACTTGATTAATTACTACCAATTGAATGCAATAAGGCTTTATCATACAAGTGGACATTCAAACCTTAATTCTTTTCTAACAAGAGTATATGTATAACAAATTCAAAAGATATAAAACATTTGAGATATAAATCTTAATCACATTACCACATGCTATCATTCATTGCAAATTAATGGACCACACTTATCATCATACTATTGCAAGATACCAATATCTTATCACAAGTTCTAGGGTTTTAACCCTTATTGGAACATGAAGAGGATTTCACCTCAATAATGGCTTCAAACATGCCCAAAGGTCTTTAAGACCATCACATTATTCATAGTAAGGTTATCATCATCATTCCATGCCTTAAACAAGGCTCAAAAGATCATTAGCACATGTATGTCCATAGATTTTAACATGGCAAGGCGCTATGATATTCAAATAAAACTACATTGTGGTTTCAACACAAGAAGAGTGTAATTCATTATCACATTAATCATTCAAGAGGTCTGATTATAACCAATCAACATCATATAATTACATTAAGGTTAGGTATAACAAGCTAGATCACATTGGAGTTACGCATCCACTTATTATAGTGATTTAACAAATATAACTATATAATGGCAAAGGTTAGACTACCAATTAATGGTATTGAACCATAGAAATATCATCACTAGGACCCAAAAATAATACCATATGATTTATTCTAATACATTGGATGTTAAAGCATCCAATATTATTCATTGGATCAGGTCCATTGTTCAAGGCTATCAATTGAAGTATAGGTCTAACCATTAGATCAATTGAACCAAGGAACCATTGGTTCAAGGTTTAGTCAAATATACAATTACATTCCTAATTCATCATATATGGTGATGACCTGACCCACCATTAATTGTGATCATTAGGTCACCATTGGTTGCTAGATCAATAATACATTCAGTTAACACCATCAAATATTAAGTCAATATCATGATCGATTGAAAACATCATTAGAATACTTAGTGGATGATAATTAAATGTCTAATTGAGCCTAAACCTGACCTAAGGGGTGACCATAGGTTGTCACCATACATTTAACACCCTTGATCACGAACATCGGTTGCCAAGATAGCAACATTATTAGTTATTGAATGGTATAACCATCGATTGTGTGATAGGGAAGGAAATAACTTGAAATCCTACTTTGAACCATCATTTGTTTTGTACATAGCACCATAGATTGTTGCCATCAACATGTCCCAGATCAGTTTAAACCTTATAAAGGTTTTACACATGTTTATATGTTCATATAGAACTGGAACAAAACAGGGAACACCACAAAAATTCGTAATTCTAAACAAGCATGGTTTCTCTATGCTTAGATCATCACATTCAAGCATAAACATGAACTAACAAGCTTCTAATAAGCAATATAAGTGAAGAATGTTATACAACTCACCTCTATAGAGTAGGTAAGATATCAAACAGCAAGAATCTTGAGCAAATAAGGCAAGGAATCCTTAGATTCAGATCTGAACTTGGCGAAATAGGCACTTCTCTCCACAAAGAAGCAAAACCCTAGAAAAATAAACAAGAAGGAAGGGTTTTTGAGTTCTAGAGTCATTTTCACCATGGAACATCAGGGTTCCAAACTGGAGAGATGTAGGAGGAAGAAGAGAAAAGAATTAAATGGAGGAAACAAGAAAATACTTACACTTTTAGGTCAATATCACTAGGAAGAAGCTTTATAGACCCAAAAAGGGAATCAATTGCAACCCTAGAATTTTTTCCAAGAAGATCCCCGCTTTCTTCTTCCTTGGGCAGCACAATTCGCAGCTGAACAGAGGGAGAACGAAGCTGGGAGAATGAGAGAGGTGGTGGAGAGAAAGTGGCTCGTTTTGGTGCTTGGGGATAAGTATATGACACTTTAATATTAAGAAAAAGAAAAAGTTGAAATTCTAGTATATATCCAAGTGTCCATGGCTTTAAATTATTAAGAATACATAAGCACACACACAAGCAGCTATCCCACCGTCCCTCTAGACCTTCTTAGCTTTCCTTTTTCGAAATTCCCAACCAATCACATAATTCCTTGGTTGATAGCTACTAAAGGTAACACATCCATGAAGGGAAACACCCTAAAATACCCTTGATGATACACCTTCAAACCATGGCTCAAGTAGGAGCCCCATGGCTCAAAAATCTCAAGAATGATAATATAACATCTAAGGAACATAATGTATTTGATAAATTGCAAAGAAAACCCCTCCATTGGGTAAATTGCAGAAAAGTCCAAAATGTACAGAAAATTGCATAACTTGCTCAAACAGTGTCCAAATTGGACCAAATTTGAAACTTAAGATTTTCTTATGATTTCAAAACATATAAAAAGGTTATATTAGGGTTATAAGCATTAAAGTATGGTAATTAAGCTCATTCAACTCATTAAGCAAGTTTAAGGGCCTTACAACTACAAAACCCTAACAAGGATTTCGCCCCGAAATCCTACGCAAAAAGAGATGGGTATTTTCTACGCATATCATTCTCTAGTTACCATGTGGCTTCCTCTATGCCACGATGATTCCACAAAACTTTCACTAGTATTATATCTTTTCTCTTCAGCTTTTTCACCCTTCTATCCAGGATCAACACATGACCCTCAACATAAGAGATATCCTCATCTAACTCAACCTCTACTTGTTGGATTGTCTAGTCAGTATCTAAATGGCATTTCCTCAACATAGAGATGTGAAAGACATTATGCAATCTATGTAGCTCTGGTGGTAGCTCCAACTTATATTCTACCTTTCCAACACGAGCTAGGACAGGGTATGGTCCCATAAATCTAGGAGCCAACTTACCCTTCTTTCCAAACCTCAGCACACCTTTCCAAGGAGAAACTTAAGATATACTCTATCTCCCACTTGGAACTCAAGTGGTATGCGTCGGTTGTCTGCATAAAATTTATGCCTGTCCTGGGCTGCTTTCAACTGTTGTTGTATTACTTTAATCTTTTCTGTAGTATGTTGTACTAGCTTAGGACCCAAAAGTTGATATTCACCTGTCTCATACCAGCAAAGAGGAGACCGACATCGTCTACCATATAGAGCCTCATAAGGGGTCATATCTATGATTCTTTGATAGCTATTGTTGTATGCAAACTCTATTAGAGTTAGATGTACATCCCAACTACCAAGAAATTGCAGCACACGTGCCTTCAAGAGATCCTCTAAAGTTTGAATAGTCCTTTCAGACTGGCCATCAGTCTGTGGATGAAAAGTTGTGTTGAATCTCAGCTGTGTGCCCATTACTGAATGCATATGCTCCCAAAAACGAATTGTAAATTGTGGACCTCTATCAGAAACTATAGTCACTGGAATGCCATGCAGACGGACTATCTCATCAACATATATTTGTGCCAATTTCTCTACTGTAAATGTCATCTTAACTGGCAAAAAATGAGCTGACTTAGTCAATCTGTCTACTATCACCCATATGGAATCATGACCCTTGGTTGTCCTAGGAAGACCAACCACAAAGTCCATAGTAATATGATCCCATTTCCATTGGGGTATTGGCAAGGGTTGTAATGTCCTTGCAGGCTTCTAGTACTCAGCCTTCACCTGCTGACAAACTGGACATTTGGTAATGAACTCTGCCACATCATGCTTTAGACATGGCCACCAATACATGTCTTTCAAGTTTTGGTACATCTTGGTACTTCCAAGATGCATTGCATACATGGAGGAGTGAGCCTCCTCTAGTACCATCTTCCTCAACCCATTAACATTAGGAACTATTGTCCTATTACGGTAACAAACTGTACCATCATCTGCCTCATGAAAGCCATCATACTTTTCATTTCCAATCCCTGATCGGATATTATGTATCACGGTACCATTCTATTGTGCATCATTAATATACTGTCTCAAGGTAGGTTTCACTTGTAACTGTGCCAACAATCCTGCCAGCAAGGAAACTTCTAGTTGTACATTCATCTGGCAAAGAGACACTAGCATATCTCTTATGGCACATCAAGGAATTTAATTGTGCATTATCTACCATTGAAGATGAAGATGACTTTCTACTCAATGCATCAGCTACCACATTAGCTTTCCCTGAATGGTAATCTATTGTGCAATCATAATCTTTGATCAGCTTCATCCATCTCCTCTGCCTCATATTCAACTCCTATTTTGAGAAGATATACTATAGATTCTTGTGGTCAGTGAAGATCTGACACTTTTCTCCATAAAGATAGTGTCTCCAAATCTTTAAGGCATGGACCACTACTGCAAGCTCCAGATCATGTGTTGGGTAATTCTCCTCATGTATCTTAAGTTGTTGCAAAGCAAAAGAAATCACATTCTTACCTTGCATCAACACACATCCCAACCCATTCTTTGAAGCATCACAAAAGACAATATAGCCTTTTCCTTACTCTGGCAGTACTAACATTGGTGCACTCGTCAACTTTTCTTTCAAAAGCTAGAAAGAATGTTGACACTTGTCATTCCAAGAAAAAGGAACATCCTTCCTGGTTAACCTAGTTAGGGGTAACACTATAGAACTGAAGTCTTTGATAAACCTCCTGTAGTAACCTGTAGTAACCTGCCAGACCTAGGAAACTACATATCTCTGTCGGTGTCTTTGGTTGTTCCCATTCTAGTACAGATTCCACTTTCTTGGGATCAACACAAATGCCTTTTGCAGATATAACATGGCCCAGAAAAGATACTTCAGATAACCAGAATTCACACTTGCTAAACTTAGCATATGATGCTGCCTCAACAATGTCAATGCCTGGAGAAGGTGTTGCTCATGTTGTTGACTATCCTTGGAGTATATCAGGATATCATCTATGAACACAACCACACACTGATCAAGATAAGGTCTAAACAGCCTATTCATCATATCCATAAAAGCTGCAGGTGCATCGGATTTCCCAAACGGCATAACCACAAACTCATAATGACCATACCTAGTCCTAAAAGCTGACTTGGGTATGTCATCAGCCTTAATTCTCAACTGATGGTAACCTGACCTCAGGTCTATCTTTGAAAACACAGTGGCACCTCTCAACTTTTTTTTATAGAAGCCAGGAGGTACTTTTATTCATACTACCCTCCTCGTGTAGGCGAAATCACCAAAATATACATCTCCTGCTTATAAAATGCAGGTGTGATCCCTGGGACAACCATGCCCTCCCAACCAAAGAGACTATCTATCAACCTGTATGTACGGAATCTGGCGTCTCTCCATGCTAAGCAGGTTTTTCACCTTCCCAGGAAGGTTTTCTGGTATCGAGCATATGAAGATGTCGTCCATCTGGCTCCCCCATCTGCCGAGTTCTCTAGGGATGGAATTGACTATCTTCTGCACCATCGATCCTCTAATAGCTGCTTCTGCAAATGTCTTCCTCAGCTCCCTCACCATTGGAGTTGCCTTCCATGGTTCATCTTTGTCTCTCCACAGTATATCAAAAGTTCTTTGATCGTCCACCTCCAAATATGAGACCCTGATATGTTGATCATTCGGGATCTTGAGACCAACAATGCATGCCTGGATATAAGCTAAAGTGTAATCCTCCACCTTTAACAAGGACCTGAAAGAAACCCGAGCTTGTCCTAGCCTGTTTCTGACCACCCCCGCCGCCCAATATCTTGGGTTTCCATGCGGGTCTGTAGATCTCCCCATCGTGATATTAATCTTCAGATTATGTAGATCCGGGGGATTCCATCTAAGCAGCTTCACTGTTCTTATTCTCCAGCCCGGTTCCCCTAGTTGGTACCTAGCTAGGGCCTGATAGAAACCATCATCTTCTCTAATCCCAAACTCCTTCTTTCTCATCATGTTGTTGATCTTGAGAGTGATGTAACCCCATTTGAGTTCCAGGTTTATCTTCCCGTTATCAAATCTAGCAACACATCTAGTTCTCTAAATGCTCTCCACTATAAGGGAAGCTATGTTATGTGCTATCCATTTTCTAGATGAAAGGGTATGCATAGTCCGACAGCAACTCAACAGCGACATCAAATCACTGGGAGCAGGTTCTTGAGAAATCTCCTTGTATCTCTGCCAGAAGAAGGAAGCAGTCTGCCCTTGGAGAATCAAGTGACTGATATCTTCCGTCTGAGGGTTCTCACAGTAGGAACACATCGATGCTAGGGATATTCTGCACTTCTTGATGTTATCATCAGTAGGGATGGCCCCATTCACTAGCTTCCATAAAATGGCACTTGCCCGGGGTGTATTCTGATTCCAAATCCAGTTCATATCCTCCCTGAGTATCACTTGTGGCTCTTGAAGCAAAGTCCTCCCCGATTTAATACTAAATCTTCCATCCACCATGGGAGTCCAGATAATCTTGTCAGTTTCCTCCGAAATGAATTGACCCGATCTTCTAATCATGTCCAGGCCTTCCTCATTAATGATCATGCTCAAGGCTTGCCAGTCCCAGCCGCCGCCAGCATCCTAGAAGTCTTTCACTAGGAACTCCAGGTTTCTATCACTTCTGTGTATCACAAAATCCTTTAGCGGCTGTTCACACCAATAAGCATCCCAGAAAGGCAAATCACCGGTGCCAAGAACCCATCTGCATCTCGGGTAAATCGACGGGAACAACGCCCAAATCTTCTTCCATAGAGGAGATGTTATATGACCTTTCTTCAGGAAGGGGGGGTATAAACCCGTGTGGTTCCTCAGATGCGAAAAGTATTTGTCTTTGCAGAACGACGCCCAGGAACCTCTCAACTGGTCCAAAAGATCATCAATCCTCAGAAAAGGATACTTATTCTTTATTGTCACCTTGTTCAACTGTCTATAGTCTATACACAAACTCATTGAACCATACTTCTTTTTAACAAACAACACGGGAGCACCCCAAGGGGAAGTGCTCGGCCTGATAAAACCCTTCTCTAACAATTCTTGTAACTATTTCTTTAACTCCTGCATCTCTACCGGTGCCATTCTGTATGCTGACTGTGCTATGGGTTGTGTTCCAGGAACAAGATTGATCTCAAACTCAATCTCTCTAGGAGGGGGAATGCTAGGAAATTCCTCAGGAAAGACATCCTCAAATTCTCGCACCACTGGTACCTCCTGGATACTAGGACCTACTGCCTTGGTATCTACAACATGAGCTAAGAAAGCCTCACATCCTTGTCTCATCAACCGCTCAGCTATCATAGCTGACATCAAACATGTAGGAAGAATCTTTCTATCACCCTGAAAAATCCATTGTACATCTCCATCATGGAACGTCGCCACCTTAGTACTACAGTCCAAGACTACCTTGTATTTTTCCAAGGTATCCATTCCAAGGATTACATCAAAACCATGCATGTCAAGTGGCAGAAGATCCACTTGAATGTTGGGTCCAAAAAAAGAAAGAACACAAGAAGGGCACACTTCCCGCAACTCAGCAGAATCAACCAAAGGAGTCTCCAGTCGTAGGCTATCAGATCTAATACTAACAGGTAGATAAGAACTATCTATCACCTCTCTGGTGATAAAAGAGTGTGTCGCACCTGGGTCTACTAACACAGATACGAAACAAGAAGAAGACATATCAGAATGAAATAACTCCATCTAACCTGTCACGACTCGAGGATTGACCACTGCTTCTGGCTGGGTCATGGCATAGAACCTTGTTGTCGCCTATTGTCATCCACGTCCTCTGCTTGCTTGTCCAAAGGATCCTGCCTGGGATGCCTGACCACGTCCTCTTCCACTGCCACTACTAAACTGTCATTGTTGTAGACCTTGTTGACTTTGCCTTGGCTGTTGAGTCACCTCTTCATCTTTCGTAGGCAATAAGGTCTTGTATGCCCCACTTTCCCACACTTGTAACATGTTCTGGTATCCTGATATGGCCTAAACGGCCCTATCACTGAAACCGATGAGGTACTGTGGGCTCCAGTCAGTGGAATATTGTGGCCTCTACCCTGACTCAGGGTCCGTTGTGATGGTGCATGTGATCTTGGTTCAGTGAAGGTTGACCTTAGTTGTGACGATGGTGGGAAAAACCTTGGCTTCTTAAAGCCTCCAGATGATTGCCCTTGAAATTGCATAGGTCGCTTCTTAGCATTAGCTTCACGCTTCTCTATGGCAGACCTCTCAATCCTCCTGACAGATTCCACAAAGGTGGAAAACCTTACCCTATTCTCCAAGGCTGATGTTGTAGTAGTCAACTCCGTACTCAGACCCTTCTCAAATCTCCAGATCCTTTCCTTGTTTGTTGTTGCCATGTCCGGGCAGAACCTCAGAAGTTCTATAAACTTTGATTCATACTCATTGATAGTCATAGCTCCCTGACGAATCTTCTCAAACCGAGAGATTTTCTCATCTAGGTAGGTCTCTGGAAAATATCGACTAACAAATTCCCTATGAAACTCCTCCCATCCTATCACAACTCCTGTCCTTTTCTCCTCTTCTATGGCCCACCAGTGGCCAGCACTACCCTTCAACAAGTATATTGCATGCTTAACTTTGTCTTCTTCAGCGATATTTATGATTTTGAACGCCTTTTCCAGCTCAGTCAACCACATGTCAGCGTCTGCTGGATCAGAAGTACCTGCATATTCAATTTCCCCAACACGTCTAAGACATTCAAATGTCTTCCCGACACCTTGGGACTCCACATTGGAGGTGGATGCCCTAGCTTGAGGTGTTGGCGCTCTGTCAACGATATGTGTAATTGTGACCATCATCTGTCTAAACAAAGACTGAAACTCAGGATTGGCCATCATTGTCGGGTCCAGATGAGGCATTGTGGGCTGCTCTGGCCCTGCTTCTGGCACTCTCTCATCGCGTGCCTGCCTCCCTGTACCTCTTCCTAGTGCAACATAGCTACTCTCAATGTGTTCTTCATGTCATCCAGACATATCTGCATAAGCATAAACTATGATCAGATATGTTGGATGCATAAGAACAGACTCAAACCTTAAGTCCTATGTCCCTGTAGACTCAGTAAACCTAAATCTCTGATACCAACTTAACTTGTGACACCTCGTCACGCTAAATGAGATTACTCAAAACACAAAACACAATCAACTACTAATTAATCACATAGTCGAAAATGCGGGATAATTAAAACCATTTCCAACAATGTAAACAAACTTTAGAACATTTACAAAAGGTCCATCATTCCATTCTCATATACTGTTACAAATATTTACATATGGATCCAAAGACCTCAGTCACATCCTGCATGCAAAAGATATTTCACATATACATGCCATATATTTACAAACATTGGCACACTACCAAAATATCGTGTCGATACGAGTATATCATATAGAAAACACATCCCATACTAGGACCTGAGAGTATAGGGACGACACTAGAACTCTACTACTAACATCTACAACTAACCAACCTTCTAAATCTATTGATCACCAGGTTGGTTCTCTTCCACAGCACGACCTCGACCTTGTTGCCCGAGACCACCTAAAAAAATTGTGGTGACCCACGGGTAGGACCCAGTCCCAGCGAGAGATATAACTCTCTCCAACTTATATTGATCATAACATATTAATTAACAGTAAATTCATTGAGCAGCTAGGGTATTGAATGAGCAATATGAATAGACTGAACAATTTAAGCATACTAAGCAGTTAAGCAAATAAGTTGTAGCATCAAGTAGAATTACGCAATTTTCATAAGTCTACATCATGTAAGAACTATGTAGTGTAAAGACAAGACAAGGGTTAATCAACCAATGTGATACATATTAAACCCTAGCAATTATACTACACAGCTGGTATTATATCTTTTATTATTATGCCCTGGGGAGTTTGATTCGTACCACTCAAAGTCCAACTGACCACTGCAAAGTGCTATTCAGTTCTGTATAAGATCTAGGAGTGCCGGTATCCTAAGATCTCTTCCCCTCAGTCACTACGAGTAAACTGTAGTGACATACCAGTCAAACTGCCAATAGTGACATATAGTCAACTGATAACAACTAGTTTGTACTTGGTACAAGTTACGACACTAGAAAACAGGGTATACAAAACCCTCTAATCTGAGGTACAACCGCAGTTGTCCTCAATCACATCAAATGTATTAGGCATGACCATAGCCATCCTCCATAACCTGCAATTGAGTTTCCCTTGGGAATACTCATTTCACCATCTAGTAAGTTCTAACACTGAAGATGGCTCTACGTCACAGGGCTCTACATGATTAAGGTTACACTTGATTAATTACTGCCAAATGAATGCATTAAGGCTTTATCATACAAGTGGACATTCAAACCCTAATTCTTTTCTAACAAGAGTATATGTATAACAACTTCAAAAGATATGAAACATTTGAGATATAAATCTTAATCACATTACCACATGCTATCATTCATTGCAAATTAATGGACCACACTTATCATCATACTATTGCAAGATACCAATATCTGATCACAAGTTCCAGGGTTTAAACCCTTATTGGAACATGAAGAGGATTTCACCTCAATCATGGCTTCAAACATGCCCAAAGGTCTTTAAGACCATCACATTATTCATAGTAAGGTTATCATCATCATTTTATGCCTTAAACAAGGCTCAAAAGATCATTAGCACATGTATGTCCATTGATTTTAACATGGCAAGGCACTATGATATTCAAATAATACTACATTGTGGTTTCAACACAAGAAGAGTGTAATTCATTATCACATTAATCATTCAAGAGGTCTTATTATAACCAATCAACATCATATAATTACATTAAGGTTAGGTATAACAAGCTAGATCACATTGGAGTTACGCATCCACTTATTGTAGTGATTTATCAAATATAACTATATAATGGCAAATGTAAGACTACCAATTAATTGTATTGAACCATAGAAATATCATCACTAGGACCACAAATAATACCATATGATTTATTCTAATCCATTGGATGTTAAAGCATCCAATATTATTCATTGGATCAGGTTCATTGTTCAAGGTTATCAATTGAAGTATAGGTCTAACCATTAGATCAATTGAACCAAGGAACCATTGGTTCAAGGTTTAGTCAAATATACAATTACATTCCTAATTCATCATATATGGTGATGACCTGATCCACCATTAAGTGTGATTATTAGGTCACCATTGGTTGCTAGATCAGTAATACATTCAGTTAACACCATCCAATATTAAGTCAATATCATGATCGATTGATAACATCATTAGAATACTTAGTGGATGATAATTAAATGTCTAATTGAGCCAAAACCTGACCTAAGGGGTTACCATAGGTTGTCACCATACATTTAACACCCTTGATCATGAACATTAGTTGCCAAGATAGCAACGCTATTAGTTATTGAATGGTATAACCATCGATTGTGTGATAGGGAAGGAAATAGCTTGAAATCCTACTTTGACCCATCAATTGTTTTGTACATAGCACCATAGGTTGTCACCATCAACCTGTCCCAGATCAGGTTACACCTTATAAAGGTTGTACACATGTTTACAGGTTCATATAGAACTGGAACAAAATAGGGAACACCACAAAAATTCGTAATTCTAAACAAGCATGGTTTCTCTATGCTTAGATCATCACATTCAAGCATAAACATGAACTAACAAGCTTCTAATAGGAAATATAAGTGAAGAATGTTATATAACTCGCCTCTATAGAGTAGGTCAGATATCAAACAGCAAGAATCTTGAGCAAATAAGACAAGGAATCCCTAGATTCAGATCTGAACTTGGCCAAATAAGCACTTCTCTCCACAAATAAGCAAAACCCTAGAAAAAGAAACAAGAAGGAAGGGTTTTTGAGTTCTAGAGTCATTTTCACCATGGAAAAGTAGGCTTCCAACCTGGATAGATGTAGGAGGAAGAAGAGAAAAGAATTAAATAGAGGAAATAAGAAAAAACTTACACTTTTAGGTCAATATCACTAGGAAGAAGCTTATAGACCCAAAAAGGGAATCAATAGCAACCCTAGAATTTTTTCCAAGAAGATCCCCACTTTCTTCTTCCTTGGGCAGAAAAATTCATAGCTGAATAGAGGGAGAACAAAGCTGGGAGAAGGAGAGAGGTGGTGGAGAGAAAGTGGCTCATTTTGGTGCTTGGGGATAAGTATATGACACTTTAATATTAAGAAAAAGAAAAAGTTGAAATTCTAGTATATATCCAAGTGTCCATGGCTTTAAATTATTAAGAATACATAAGCACACACACAAGAAGCTCTCCTACCATCCCTCTAGACCTGCTTAGATTTCCTTTGTCGAAATTCCCAGCCAATACATAATTCCTTAGTTGATAGCTACTATAGGTAGCTCATCCATGAAGGGAAAAACCCTAAAATACCCTTGATGAAAACACCTTCAAGCCATGGCCCAACTAGGAGCCCCATGGCTCAAAAATCTCAAGAATGATAACATAACATCTAAGGAACATAATGTATGTGATAAATTTCAAAGAAAACCCCTCAATTGGGTAAATTTCATGAAAGTCCAAAATGTACAGAAAATTGCATAACTTGCTCAAACAGTGTCCAAATTGGACCAAATTTGAAACTTAAGCTTGTCTTATGATTTCAAAACATATCAAAAGGTTATATTAGGGTTCTAAGAATTCAATTATGGTAATTAAGCTCATTCAACTCATTAAGAAAGTTCAAGGGCCTTATAGAGGGTGTCATTGTGCTCGTAATGTGCAGGGTCCTACAGATTGTCGTCGCAGATGTTCATGCCAAAAGTCATGTCATCCAAGGACTTGTTGAGATCCCTCATTTCTCTTAATGTCAGATCTTCTATGGTATTATTTTATTCCCCTACGATGACAGTCGATTGGGGTTCTTTTACTACAGATTTGTCATCGTCTAGGTTGCTATTCAACTCAAACATTCTTGACAAGGTTTTTTTCTTCTTCGTCTCAGCACCTTGATGAGTTTCTAATTTTTGCAACACCTCTTCTGTAGAATGTTCCACCCTTGGGGTAGTCTTTATGTTGGCACTTTCATCTTTTGAAGATGTGGCCGCACCTGTTCCTCCTATGCCATTATCGTCTTTATCTGGGATTAAGGGGCTTGAGGAGGCCTATGATGTGGAAGGATTGGTTAGATGCTTCAAGTTCATTCTTTGCCACCAGTCATCCATCTCCTGGCGTTATGTAGCTAGTTTTCAGTGTTCTTCATCTAAGTGCAGACGTTCCTTTTTTAAATCTTCTAACGCTTCTTTGTATCCCCTCCGCATCAGTTCCTTATCAGCTCTCATGGCATCCCGTTCTTTCCTGAGGTCTGCCATTTCTTCTGTTAGCATCTTCAGAGCCCCCATCATTGCATTTTGGGTGTTAACGACCTCCTGCATGAACTGGGGGAGTGCCGTAATTCGTGTGCTCAAATTTTGTACCTACGTTGCCATTGTGTACATGCTAGAAGTTATATTGAAAATAATCTCATAAGTGTGCTGCATGTGTAACCACATGGCATCAAATTTGTGCCCTATTATATCACTGAATGTCTGTGGGCATTGATGTTGCTGCTCTGTAGGCATTATTGATGGTGTCATTGATGCTATATGTTCCTTATTTTGCATGGCTCACTTGTTCTTTTTGGGATCAACATTAGGTGCCTGGGCAGAGGCGCTCGCATTTGGTTGCTCAGGTACTTGCAGCACCACTTATGGGCTCATAGGGTTGGGTGCAACTTTTGGGCTTTCAAGTTCTTGACGTGGTTCCTTTTTGCCCTCTAAGTGTTGTTCCTCTTCGACATCATTGACATGTGCTGTGTCGACTCCATCGTTCATTTCTACTTCAGGTTGGTCTTTGACCTCTGTTGACATATGTGGTGAAGGTAGAATTGGGGTGACCAATTTTTCTGATGTTTTGTTTTTACGCTTCCTTATCACCAACTTATTTCTTTCTTATGGCTTTTGCATCTCTATTTTCGGTGTCTTGTCCGTTTTACTCTTTTCGCTAGTGGGTGATGCAGGCTCTGTGCTATGTTGATGGCGCTGAAGTACATTTTGTCTACATCCTCATGTATGGGATGCAACTTATGGGAATCATAGTATGCCATCTCTGGTAGGGGTAATAGTACTTTAGAGAAGCTCTATTTGTAGAAAAGTTTGTTGCCTTTCTGTGTTAGGATGCATATGTTAATGAGGGACTTGATATCTATCTTGGTGTATCCCTTGGTCTTCTTGTATTTCATCATCAGGTCAGCATCCTTAAAATGGTATGTAATTCGGGTTATCTGGCTTCCCATATAGAATTATTTTGTCTGCTTGGCTTCCCCTCCTACAACGGCTGACAACCTTTCTATCAGTAGTCTTCTGATGTTCACTGGTTTTTTATTGAGCATGGACCATATTAGAAATAGGTCTCCCTTAGTAACTCCTCCAGTTTCTGATCTTGTGAAGACTGTGTTGGCGGTTATTTTCTGTATCACTCTGATGAAGTAGGAAGTGATGAGAGTCACCTTTGAATTTTTTGAGTTGCGGTCATGTTATCCAGTCAGCTTCTCCCACATCTTATGACTGTTGTATCCAAGACTTCTTTTCACCTGGCACAATTGAGCAAGCTTGTGCCTCTTCTGTCATCTTCATGGATATAGTGTTGAGCATGGCTTCAATAATTATACGATCCTTTCCCTCTATTCTCACTTGAAGCCTGAAGTATCTATCACCCTTTTTGTGCTCACCATCACTGATGGGAAGTTTTTCCAGTGACGGCATGAACTCTACTGTCAGTTGAGTTAGTGTGGGATCTTTTGACATAGATAGGGTGCACAAGTTGGCGCCTTCCAAGAATTCTATCACCATGTCATATATTCTCATCTTTTTGAAGTCATCGACATCTAGGTATCGCGTCGGTTTGAAGATTTTAGTCTTTCTCACCCAGTCGAAGTGTGACCGGTGCAGTTGATCTCTCGGTACAAATGGTGGTGCATGTTGGTTAAGGGCCTCTTGTTCATCCTCTTTGACCTCTTCAAGGGACTCTTCTTTTTCCCGACCCTTCGATTTTTCCATGGCTATCAATTTCCTTTTATTGCCGCCTTTTGTATCCTTAGCTTCAGATTTGCATTTCTCCAGCTTCCTTAGTTCTGCTTCAAATGATTGGTACTCAGAAGTGTTTGTTTGTGATGTCTTTTGGGATTCTTTGGATTTTTCTGGCGACTTATGGGCCTGGATGTACTCATATTTCTTCTTCATTAGTTGCAACTGAAGCTTCTTCATTGGTGAGAGGTTGGGGTTATCCTTCAGTGCTTTGGTTATCTTCTCTAGGTTTTCTTATGCACCCCTCAGTGAAGTTGCCTTCTTCATCAATGTGTTATTAGTTGAGGTCAACATTCTGAAATTTTGCACAATCAAATTATTGTCAGCAAGATTGTATTTTATATTTTATTCATGGCATTAGCGTTTAATTCATTTCTAATTATTTGTGCTTGAATATTGCATTTTCAAAAGAGCATAATCGCATGAGATGCCACGACTGCAGCAGAAAGGGAAAGAAATACCACAGTCGAGAAAGGTGTCATGACCGCGATAGGTGATTTTCAAGGAAAAAGAAATGCCGCAACTGCGGTGGATGTTAGACCCGATCAAGAGAAGCTACATATAGGGAAAGACCGCAACTACGGCCAAAGCTACTATGGGCGTGAAGGTAGCCACTCGACCATGATCACAACGATCATGGTGGCTCCCCACCCAAACTCCGACTGAACAACGACACTACCCCAGAAGCGTAAGAGAAAAAAATCAACCAAAAATTTCAGGTAAAGAGAAAAAGGGAAACGCTAGCAAAGCTTTGATTATAGAGCAGATGTTCATGATGATTCTTGGCGTCGCAACGCCATAGGGAAAACCAACTTCTAGGGTTGTAGAAACAAGGAAGGTGATGAACCCAAAATAGGAAAAGGACAGATAGAATGGTAACTCAAGGGATCATGCAACATTACCTCGACTTAGCTAGGAGTTCAAAATAGATGGCTAGGGAAGTAGTGGCGGAGGTGGTGCTATCACGGTGAGGTTACATCGTTGGCAATCGGGTTTATGACGAATGTCCCTTGGTGATTGATTGTCGTCGCAGTTTCTTGAGACAGGTTGCTCTTTGGTTTGGGCTCCTCCAACGTTCGAGAATTAGAAAATGAGAAGAGAAAGAAAACTGTGGCGTCGAGAGCTCTTTGCTTTTATACTTGGAGGGATCCACAACTGCAGCCGAGTTGGCTGTCGTGACTGTAGTCAAGTTGTGCCCTTGATTTGGCTATGACCGCAGCCTTAAGACACATATATCACGTGCCGCGACCGTGGTGCACACATATCCATGTTGATAGAGATAATTATTTAGAGCTAGAACACCTCTAATCTCTCATTAAAAACCTATGTGAAAAGATGGCAATCTACATACTACATTTACACTTTTTCTAGATGCAGAAAACCAAAATACCTAGAAGGAGAGAGGTACATATATCTTAGATTAAAACATGATATAAAGGAAAGATTAAATTATAAAAGAAAGAAAAAAAAGTTTGGGTTGCCTCCCAAGAAGCGCTAGTTTAAAGTCTTTTAGCTCGACTCTCTCATTCTAGTTTCATCCTCCCTCAGCTGGTGTTGATACATGCTCATATGTTTCATTTGTTAGAGATTGGGTTCCCCTAAACTTAGCTTGGTCCTTCTCACAGAAGCCTCATCTTCATAATACCTTTTTACCTTGAAAGTGCCTATCTTGTATCCAATTATTTCCATCATCCCTGATAGGTACATTTTTACCACAGAAAAGGGGCATGACCATCTTATTCTCAGCTTCCTAGGGAACAACCTGATACTTGAATTGAATAAAAGAACTTTGTCTCTGTCATGGATATCCTTGCACTTCAGGTGGGCGTCATGTCATACCTTAGTTCTTTGCTTATAGATCCTTGCATTCTCATAAACATACAATCTCAACTCTTCAAGTTCTTGAAGTTGGAGAAATCTTTTCTTTCCCACTTTCTCAAGATCCATGTTCAGAAATTTTATAGCCCAAAGGGCTTTGTGCTCTATTTTGATAGGAAGATGACAGGACTTTCCATAAATCAACATGTAGGGTGTCGTGCCTATTGGCGTCTTATACGCTGTGCGGTAAGCCCATAGAGCATCGTCGAGTTTCATAGACCAATCCTTCCTTGTATGACTTATAATCTTCTCTAGGATCTGCTTGATCTGCCTGTTAGACACTTTGACTTGTCCTAATGTTTGGGGATGGTATAGTGTTGCAATTTTGTTCTTTACTCCATAATTCCTCAATAGAGTTTCGAATCACTTTTCTCTAAAGTGAAACACCCTATCGCTTATAACAATGAGTGGTACCCCAAACCGTGGGAAGATAGTTTTCTCGAACAACTTGATTACTGCCTTGGAATCACATGTTTGGTTAGCAACAACCTCTACCCATTTCGAGACGTAGTCCACAACAACAAGTAAATATTGGTTCCCTTTTGATGATAAAAAGCTCCCATATAATCAGTCCCACATACATCAAAAATTTCTACTTCCACCCAATCGGCCATCGACATCTCATTCCTTTGGTTGATGTTTCCCATGAGTTGGCACTCTTTGCAGGTCTTTACAAATGAAAAAACATCTTTAAAAAGAATCGGCCAATAAAACCCTAACTTTAGGACTTTTGCGGCTATTCTTTCCCCCTGTGTGGCCCCCATAAGGCAAGGAATGGCATTCTTTGAGGATTAGGGGCACTTCTTCTTCCGGTATACCACGACAATATAAGTTGTCAGAGCATCTTTTGAATAGAAGGGGATCATCCCAATAGTAATTTTTTAGATTAGAGATTAATTTCTTCTTTTAATTATAAGTGATCTACGGTGGAAGTTGCCCGCGGGCTAGATCATTGCAAATGTCAGAAAACTAAGGTAGGCTTTGTTCGTCTAACTGAGCCATCAAGAGAGCTTCATCACCATAGTTGTCTTTTACTGGCAATTTATTTTCTTCATCAAAAACTATCCTTGACAGGTGGTCTGCAACCACATTATCTTTTCCTTTTTTATCTATGATCTCATGATCAAATTCTTGTAGTGATAAGGCCCATCACAGAAGTCTTGATTTTGTATCCTTCTTCTGTATGAGATATTTTATAGCTTTGTGATCAGTGTATACTTTTACTTTCAATCCCACTAAGTATGACATGAACTTATCAAAAGCAAGAACGATAGCCAACATTTCTTTTTTAGTGGTGGTGTAGTTTACTTGGGATTCATCCAACGTTCATCTTGTGTAGAAAATCACATGGTGCCTCTTGTACTTCTTCTGTCATAGAACAACTCAACAACAAAATAGTTGGCATCGCACATAATTTCAAAAAGTAACTCCCAATGTGGTGCTTGCAAAATCGGTGTTGTTGCTAACGTCTTTTTAAGGGTCTGGAAGGCATCCAAACATTCACTAGTGAATTTGAATTCAACATCTTTAATTAGGAGATTTGGAAGGGGTTTAGCAATCTTCTAGAAGTCTTTTATGAATCGTCTATAATATCCTACATGCCCCAAGAAACTCCTCACTCATGTAATTAATTTAGGTGGTTGAAGCTTTGATAAGGCCTTGATCTTGCTTAGGTCTACTTCTATCCCTTTCTTGGAAACTTTATGCCCTAAGACGATACCGTCTTGGACCATAAAATTACATATTTCCCAGCTCAGGACTAAGTGTTTTTCTTCACAGCGTTGCAAGACTAAGGGTAGGTTTCTTAGACATGCTTCAAAATCTATTCCATAAACAGAGAAGTCATCCATGAAGACCTCCACTATGTCTTCTAGAAAGTCTGAAAACATAGATAGCATGCAATGTTGGAAAGTTGTGGGTGCATTGCATAACCCGAATGGCATTCTACTGAATGCAAAAGTGACATAGATTCATGTGAAGGTTGTCTTTTCCTGATCATCGGGATGAATCATTACTTGATAGAATCCTGAATACCCATTCAGGAAACAAAAGTAATCTTGATGAGCTAACCTTTCTAGGACTTGATTGATAAATGGAAGAGGGAAATGATCTTTTCTGGTAGCAGCATTCAGTTTGTGATAGTCAATGCACATATACCAACCTGTTACCATTCACGTTGCCACTTCATCTCCGTCTTCACCTCTTATCACTATCATTCCACCTTTCTTAGGCACCACATGGATAGGGCTTACCCAATTACAGTGCTAATGGGGTGAATGATCTCGACATCTCGCAACCTAATAACTTCATTCTTCACGACTTCCTTTAGCATTTGATTCAACTTCCTCTGCGGTTGAGCTAAATGTTTAGTTGTTTCTTCAAGATGTACTTTGTGCATGCATAAGGTAGGGTTGATGCCTCTGATGTCTTCTATCGAATGCCCTATAGCCTTTCTATGCAATCTGAGTTCCTTTAGCAACCTTTCTAGTTGATCATCTGTCAAGTTAGCATTAATGATGATAGGATTCTTATCCTCTTTGTCGAGGGATTAATATTTTAGTTCTTTAAGAAGTGGTTTCAATTCTGGCTTTGGTCTCGGTGCCCTCTTTTCTTTAGGTGTTTGTTCAAGTGAGGCATACCTTGTGGTCTCAAAAGTTTCTTCATCCTCTCTGAGCTCTTCTTCAGGTTGATTTTGGTAATCTAGGATTTCTACAACTTCTGGATCTTCCATGGTAGGGTCAGGACTATTCAAAGCTCACATAAGGAGATCAACAATCGCCGTATCCTCTTGCACCTCTTCACAATATTGATTGTTGTTATCCATAAAGTAAGCTGACTCAAAGACAAATGGTCCTCTCATAGCGCCTTGTACTCAGAAGTTCATGTGATCATTACCAACGCACAAAGTAATGATTCCTTCTGCTACATCTATTAGAGCCCTTCCACTTGGGAGGAAAGGTCTCCCAAATATCATTGGACACTTAGAGTCCTTGATTGTGTCGATCACTACTATGTCACATGGCATGAAAAATCGCCCAACCCATATCGCAACATCCTCCACTATTCCCACGGGTCTCATAAACGTGTGATCAGCTGATTCGATTCTCATGCCCGTCTTCACCATATCCATTAACCCAAGCCTTTGCTCTAGATTCAAGGGCATAAGACTAATGCTTGCTCCTAAATCGGCTAATCCCTTCCTCTCCACATTGTCTCCAACATAGAAGGCATATTGAATGCCCCTGAATCTCTCTTTTTGGTTGGTAACTCAGCTTGAACAAACGTGCTCAATATTTTTGCCAATTATATGGTCTCAACATGGTCTCCTCTCTTTCTCTTTGTGATTAAGTCTTTACAAAATTTTGCATATGTTGGCATCTCTTCAATTGCGTCAAGAAATGAGACATCTAGGTGGAGCTTCTTTACTGCTTTTATAAATTTCTCACACCTCTTCTTTAAATGTGCCTTGATCGGTTTGTAGGGAAAGGGGACTCTTGGGGAATAAGGATTTCTCTATGTAAAAACTTATCCTATAGGATCTGAGTTCTTGACCTCTTCATCCTTCTTCTTTTGGCCATTTTCTTCTGATCGGTTGTCTTCAGATATCTTTATCCCTTGGATTCTTCCGGTATAGTTACCTTGTCAGATTGTTTCTCACCATGACTTCTTTCTTTTTGGGTGTTGTTGGTACCATGATCTTCCAACATCCTCCCTAATCAGAGAGTGGCCATCTTTGTAGTCTCCGTATTTGACAAGATCTTCCCCGAAGGGTTTTTCATAAGTTCTGCTAATTGGGCAAGTTGTTGATCAATTTGCCTTTGATGGGTTTTCATGTCTACCATTTGAGTTTGCATTGTAGTACAAACCTGAATTGGTGATGGCACTTTGGGAAAGCTAGTCGTTTACCGTAGCTTGCCTCTTTCCAAAGTCAAACAATTGAGCAATCATGTCAGTTTGGTTTCTATCCTTGTCCTACCTCTCCTTGTCCCTGTCCTTGACCTTGTCGACTCATATTTCTATTTTGACTCTGATAGCTATTTTTGATTGTCTGATAACTAGTAGTTCTAGTATATTAAGTCGGTCCTCCTCTTTTCTTGAATCCTGGAGGCGGTTTAGATGAATTACTTAGTTGATGAGCATTTTCAGCAACTTCTTTGTTGTCGTAGTTAAATCCAGTATGTTTTGATTGTTGAAATTGGCATAAGAGACATTTTTAGTTTCTTCTTTGCTTTCACATTCTTCACTCTCTTCTGGCCGTGTATAGATACAATTGTTGACTCCATGCCCTCCATCACCACATGTAACACATTTCATGACTTTCTCTATGTGTTTTTTGCTCTTGCCCCTAGTGTCTTTCAATTGTTTGACATCAGTAGTGATTTTTTGAATCTGAACTGTAATGGTTTCCAAAGCTTTATCTTTCATTGATGATCCTTCAGAGCCAACCTTCTTGGTTGATCCTCTATCGTTTCTGTCATATTCCATGCTTGCTTGCAATACATCCATGTTATCGATGATATTCATGGTTCTGCTCAGTTTCTTACCAAGAAAGTCACTTCCGGCGGCTGCATTCAGCAAAGTTGTTTCCATGGGAGTTAGCGTGTTGTAAAACGTGGTCACCAAAAATATTTTGCAGTAGTTATGGTGGAGGTAGTCTCTCTGGTATTCTTGAAAACGTTCCCATATCTCGTGAAGATTTTCCCCTGGTTTTTGCGTGAAAGAAGTGATCTTTTGCATATTACAGATAGTTCTTTCAATGGGGTAAAATTTAGTGACAAAAGCATCTTCAAGGGGTCTCCATCCATCTATAGACTGGTGGGGTAAGTTAAGGTACCAGGATAGAGCTTTATCTTCAAGAGAGAAATTGAATCCCTTGCAATATATGACTTCTTGGGGCACTCCCCTCATCTTGATAGTATTGTAAAAAATTTTAAGGCATTAAGATGATGGTACAGATTTTTGTTCCTTGAGTTCCCACAGAAGGGCTTGTTCTGGATCATTGAGATTATAGTAGGTTTCAACTCAAAATTAGTTGCATCGAAGTGTGGGATGATAATTGGGCATCTTGACTCATTGGCTCTAGTCGCAGCTAGCTCTCCAAGAGTTTTCCCTTCCTCAACATCTTCACCCTCATTGTTCTGGTCATAATGTTCACGTTCATTATTGCGTTCATGTTCCTGGTGATTCATATGGTTCCTTCTACGGTGGTGATGATGGTGGTGATGTCGATTTTCCTCATGTCACTCTTCCTCATGATAGAGACCATGATTGTCTTCTCTTTCTTCTTCTGTCTCATGTGGTGGTCGATTGTATTGAACTCTTTCATTTCAATCATCCCTAGTAAGATTATTGTCAACACGAGGCAACATGATGGCTTGAAGTTAAAGTGAAGAATTTAATAGATCTACTTCCCTCTGGGTTCCCTGAATAAACCGTACAATCAAGTTAGAAAATTGGACATGTTAAAAAAAACTATTCTACGTAATTGTAGGGTAGCAAATATAAAAATTTTGTGCAGTCAAGCTTATGGCTAAGCTTGAGGCACGGGAGTATAGTGAGTGGACTCGTGTTCTTAACAGTATCGTTTTGCCTTGTCACCAACAATGGAGCCAAAAAGTAAGTCGGCCTAAATCGCACGTCAAAAATGGAGTGGATCTAGAGTAGTCAGACTTTTAAGATTATAACCCGACACTCAAGACCCTACAACTATTATACAGGACCCGATGTAGTATTTGGGATTGAACCACAAGGACAAGGTTGGTAAGTGTTAAGTACGCAGAGTCTCACACTCCTACACTCTAAACGAAAAGGTGGATTAAGGGGGTGTTCCCAAAGGAACGATGATGCTCGAGACCAAATAAAGAAAGGCAAAAGAAAGAAAATAAAGTAAGGGAAAAACATTGAACAAGAGGTAAGAAACAGAGGTATGGAAGGAAACTCAGATCGGGTTTCATCTACTAAGGTCTCTCCCCAACATGCAAAACTCACACCCCCTTGTATACTCCTATCAAGATTACAAGCAATCATCCAAAAAGGTCTATTCCCTCCTCTCTTGAGATTAGGATAGATCTAGGTTTTCATGTAGTCTTTCTCTCGAGATGACAACCCAACAACCACAAAGCAAACCATGTGACTGTTAGCTTTAGTATTCCAACACTTTCATGAATTCATACTACTCCATAACACTAGATAAGGTTGGTACTATTCTTTTAAGGTACCAACAATCAAACATCACAGGATGGTAGATAGGCATACAAGTGAAACATAAAGAACAAGAGTATGGAGATAAACTTGATAAGAGCATATATATATATATATATATATATATATATATATATTCAAAGGGGAGTGAGAATATACATGTTGGGAGAGCCTTAGTGGCTACTCCCAACCCAAGTTAAATGTTTAGTCACACATGTTAATGGGCATCATAACGACATCACAGAAGGATAGATACATCAATAACCATGAAGAGGGAGGGTACAACATGATGGAGATGATAGATCTAGATAGAGAAGGAAGAAGGTGATACATTAATTGTACTTATTCAAGTCTAGATCTAGAGTGGGCACAATTGTGGTAGCTTCTTCCTTCAAAGGAGGGGGCGATCAATCTTCTCTCTCCTCTAACTTCTGTTATCTGAGGTCCAAGACTGATGGGTATGAGCGTGGATGACTCAGGAATTCAGCAGCACTTCATGGTCCTTTATGATCTAATGATTTGACGGGTGGAGGTGGGGGTCTATTTATAAATGCTACCCACCAACTTAACCTTTGGGTCGCGGTTGCAAGGTATAGATCGATCACGACCTCCATTGCGGTCACGACGTGCTGGTTATCTGCCACGTTCGAGGGGTGGCCTCAGTCACGGTATGCTGGAGGGCGGCCTCGGTCGAGGGGTGTTACTTTGGTAGGAGGGAGGGGCCACAGTGCGGTGTGGAGTCGTCGAATAGAGGCAACGAATGTGGCCGGGATGTTAGTGGGTTGCACAGCTGTGGTTGCAACATTGACCGCAGTTGTGGTGTAACATGATCCTATAAGAGTAAGATATGCATGAATTCAATACTTTGACACTAAGACACTAAAATAAGTAGAGAAATCCATAAAAGGTGTGCTAGGGATGGCATAAACCATACGCAAAAAGTACACAAAATGAGATGTTATCAGTTTCCTCTAATTTTGATGATTTGCACATGAAAATCAACATACACAAAGCTTGTTTATATATTGCATGAGTGGTACACTATTATAAGATGAACACATATATTGTTGATGCATTAAAAACATCATTTAAATGTTTTTTTGTGGGGAGGGAGACATGGATGAATCATATTCATCCTACCCTCCTGGTGCTAGCCCAAAATTGAGAATATTTTGGAGGATAGAAGTTAGGTGGGCATTGTAACACCTGGGCCTATCTGGTCACCCATCTTAGTACTACTTCAAGGTCAGCACACTTAACTTTAGTGTTCATAGTGATGGGCTCCCTAAAAAGGAGGTACATCTTAGTGATATTGGTAGTCCAATCATTCCTTTTAAGATAATTTAATGAGAGGCCTCAAGACCAAAACTATTACAATGTCTCCCACTTAGACTCTTGACATCCTTGTCAAGGTTCAACTATAAAACCTCACATTCATTCCCTATTTTAGGGTAGACCCACAATGATCCATGTGCTCCAAACTCCTGCTCATGTCTACTAGCACCCAAGGGTGGCTACATCATAATGGATAGCCATTTCCAACATGTCTTGACCACATAGCTCAAGACCAGCATCCCACATGCCCGTGTGGGCCCCACCTATTGAAGGGGTTTTTGCTATGATACCATTTGTAGCACCCATTCCCACTTTTAAAGGCTCTAGTAGATTTTCAAGAATGACAAATGGTCCCACATGCCACCATTGGCCTTAACTACACACTTTGTCCTCACTCACGCACAAGTTGGAACCTATTTAACAACTAGTCACCAATCCTAGTACTACTCTAGGTTGAGCATGCTTAACCACATAGTTCTTAGTGTTGTATTTCCTAAAAAGGAAGTGCACCTTCGTAATATGGGTAGTGCAATCATTCCTTTTAAAATCATCTTATCTAAGGCTTCAAATCATGGGATGTTACAACCCCCCACTTAGAATCTTGACATCCTCATCATGTCTTAGCTATATTGCCTCATTATATTTTCCCATGTTCATGTAGATCCAAAATGGCTCATGGATACCCAACTCCTGATCATGGATACTAGCACAAGGATGGTTATATCAACATTTATAACCTTTCCAATATGCATGGACCACACAGCTCAAGAGTGGCATGCCACATGCCCAGATGGGCCCCACCAACTCGAGGGGGTTTGGCTCTGATACCATTTGTAACATGTGGACCCACTGCCCAAGGTTCTAGTATAGTTTGAGGAGTGACAAATGGCCCACAGACCACCACTAGGGTCAATAGTGTGCTTTGTCCTCACTCATGCACAACACGAGATCAACTTCTTGACTGTTCACCCATCCTAGTACTGCTCCAAGCGAAGCACACTTATCTTTAGAGTTTTTAGTGATGGGATCCTTGAAAAGGAGGTGCATCTTGGTGATATGGGTAGTCCAATCATTTCTTTTATGACCATTTTATCATAGGCCTCAAAACATGGGGTCTACTGGCATGGCACTAGATGTGATTAAAGGATCTACAAGAATAATGTAGTAATCTCTTAGATATATTATCCATAGCATGGTTCTGAGTCCTTGAGATGTTCCTGAGACTGGTCTCCTCAATGTCTAGTATAGTATTTTACATAGCAGGGTAGAAAGTGTTGAGGAGGTCTTTTGATATTGTTAATAATGTTATACCTTGTTGAAAGTTAGATAGGACTATGGATTTAGTGTTCCCATGACTAACGGCTTTGAGAAACCCTTCTAATTATCCTTCAAGTCATCTATCAGGGTTTTCATCCTAGTCTCTTTTGAGTGTACCCATAGCACCCAATTTTTATGCTAAAAAAATCAATTCTTGTGGATTAAGTGATTTAGGCTTTCTTTTCAGCAACATCAACATGTATGTAGACCCAATCCTCTGGCGGTTCTAGTAACTCATCACATGATAGCTTGATGCTTGTGACCCTTTCTTGTTGTAGTCCTGAATGATTGTGTATTTGTTAATATGAGTGATGGAGACACTTTGCATGTGATCATAGTGGAAAAGATTTTTGCATTGAAGACATTGTTATTTTATCTTTCTATATCTCGCATACAGTTAGGGTGACTCTTTTAGCTATTCATGCGGGTAGGAGATGCCCAAGGACATGGTTTCTGTGATGGCCTTGATTTTAGTGTTTTCATACCTGATATAGTATTTGAAGCTCATGATTGTTCCTATTTGGTTAATACCTAGTCAGGGTGACTTGTATTCAACCATTGATTATATTGACCCACAAAATAACAATATGAGGTCATTAGACGGTCAATAATTGTTATCCACGACCAATTATGTATGTGGAGTTGTTAACGCAAGTGATAAGTCGATGTTGAGTACTTATGAAGTGAAGTCTTCAATTAAATTATACACATATTCAAATGATTTAGTTATGGACCTTGAGGTGTGTTGTGGTCAAGTGATGTAAGTCAGATTTTTTTGACTAAGAGTTGACAATATAGAGACTTATATTGAAGGTTATATACTTATTTATAAGGTTGTTTGAAGAATTTATTTGCATGATCAAATAATAGAGTTTGTGTCTCAAACTTGGCTAGAAGATAGTTTAGGACATTTTGAGCCTACCTCTAAAATTCTTGAAGGTTAGGAGATTGCTACAAGGATATTAAGTCAATTGAAATTAAAGACTTTGGTGATATAAATGTGTCAAACTTTAGTTTTTGGTTATATAGTAGTTAGGCCCGTGATAAATATTTTTCATGTTGCCTAGCACTCGTGGACACCAAGGATCACTTACTTGGACGCGTCAGCTCTCAGATGATCATCTTATAGCTCCTAGATCATCTCCCACCTCCTAAAAGGGTGGAATAGAGACCTTGACTTGGAAGTAGACCAACCCCATCGATCCAAGTGGGAGTCGCGAGCTAAAGTAGGATCTCCAGTTTGGGATATATCCACAACTCTAGGGGTACCCAACGACCATCATATAGGGCAGCCTATATCACCATTGCTACATGCCTTCTCTGTCTGCCATCTCCACTTCCCGATATGGGTGAGGGTCAGAGTTAGGGGGAGTAAGAAGAGACCCCTAATGGGGACTGGGAAGAGCATGCTTGATTCAATTAAGAAATATAGTCAAGGGAGTGACTAGTTGAGATGTAGAGGAGGCTGTGGAGCTCCACCTTTGATGCTGGCAGTGAGAGGGTCATGGGGTCGCAACAGGCCTTGACAACCTAAATCATGTAGGGGAAAGAGATCAAAGAGGTACATATACGCTCTGTCTACCTCCAGACTCGAGCTACAATGGGAGAAGGTGGATTTTCCCCTTTGTCTTCCTCTCCTCACCGTGATGGAAGCCAACTGGAGGACTCTCACTGCCACATGGATCTAGGAAGTTTTGAGGCATCATAGGTTGTTGTAAATCTTAATTTTGTAACCTCGAAGGATCTTCAACTACCATCATCCTTGAGTCAATATGATGCTCAATGGGAGGTTGTGTCCATGCTTCTGGGTTTCAATCAGGTCTTCTATGTAGTCTTGATCAATGCAAGTACTCACCAGAATGGTGGCTCATAGTTGCACACATCAGAGTTGGAGGATGGGGCTCCACACATCCAACCTGCCAAGTCGGGACTTGCGAAGATGAAGAGAAGAAGGTGACAGGGCAATCAGATTTGCTTACCCATGGACCCCCGTGGGATCTGCAGCATGCAGGCTCTATGGTGAGGTGTGTACGTGGAATGCATCTGGAGATGGATATTCCCATATGTGACGACCTACCTTATCTCAAAAAGGTAATTCCTTGTTAAATCCATGTTTATACCCTCTATCTTACAAAAACCATAGAAAATGGGTCAGATATCAGAAAAATGTAAACAAAATATCTACAAATTCAAAAAAAATGCCTACTTTATTACTAGACCCCTAGACCAGACCCTTGAATCACTTGCAATGATTTCATTTAATTTATATTACAATTCTCCTTTATAGGATTTGTTTACTAAAATAATTAGCAAATAATGGAGCATAAATATGAGAAAATTATGGTTGAACATAATTTCACATGTACAAAAAAGTTGACTCTGATTTGATTAATATGCCAAGATAATAGGTCTTTCCTCATTAATGACTACTTAGATTCTTTTAGTCTCATTTTCATCTAGAAAATGGACCAAGCATTAGAAAATTATGGAATTTGAATAGGACCTTAATAATGACATGTAGGTTTGTTAAAAAATATTAGAGACATGTTTAAGATCAGTTTAGCCTAGGTTTGACAAAAACCCTAATATGGACCTATATACCATTAATGATGGTGAATGTTGTTTTAATGATGATTAATTGTTATTAATCAGGTGTTGACCAGTGATATCTATGGTCTAAAAAAATTAAGAATCTTTAAAATCAGGTATGTGGTTATTTTTAAATTATATGACGATGGTTTTCTTGATTGAAACCATGATATGTATGTATGCTCTCTTATTTGAAAATATTGGATGTAGTATTGCTATGTAGTACTTGTTGTTTTGTCACTTGAAAATATAAACTGTGGGATCTGATCTCTAAAACACAAGATAAACGTAGCGGAAGCGGTTCGATTAACAACGGAATACGAAAAATCACGATAAATTAAAACCTTTCGAAAACGAGATCTCGAAAACTTGAAACTCCTTTCATAAAAGTAAGATGAACTGTTTACATCTCTGATAAATCACTTCTCGAGTGATTATATACATCATGATACAAAATCTCAAGACTTCAAAATTCTCAGATCAACAAACTCCTAGGACCTGAGTGTACAGAGATGACATAAGACTATTCTATCTACAAGACTAGACAGCACAATGTTTCCACCTGAAATCACTACTGCTCCTGGTTTTGCCACTACTGCTGCTGTCCACCTGCAGATCGGTTCCTTCGACCTCGACATCCACCTAAAGGTAGAAATCTACGGGGTGAGACAATTTTAAATAATTGTCCCATCGAGAGTTATAACTCTCCACCAGAAACTTTATTAAAAGCTATCAAAGGAATATCATGAGTAGGTAACTTAGATTACTCACAGCAGGCTTGATAACAATTACTCACCTTTATTAAGGAATATGAAGAACATGTATACTAATACTTGAACAGGATATTAAATGCAAGCGATGTAATAACAATCAATGTTCTTCGTAGTTCAACCTAAGCAGTTAAGATACGTGGTTGATTATGTTTTACAAACATCATTATGCCCTACGGAGATGAGATATACCGCTCATGCTCCAACCGATCACTAGTAAGTCACATCGGTATCATACTAGGTCATCGAAAGAGCCGGATTCTCATGACCTTCAACTACCTCAGTCAGAATGAGGATAAACATGCAGGACATCTAGTGTCTCTGCTATTATAGCTCACCAGGGTATTCTGGTACTTCACTATTAGAGTCACAGTGGCATTCTGCACTCTTTTCGCTTTCAAAAGATCTCATGTTTATCTCTCATCGATGCGGTATAAAAGATTTCCTCGGGAGAATAGTGTTACATCACCCCGGCATAAACACATAGTGATGGGTTGATGGATTAAGATATATCCACATCAACTTCTACACTAGGATGTAAGGGTATTCACATCCATATTCCCCACATACTCAAAAGTATGTGATCCAGGAGTTCCCTTAAGAAAACCTGTTTCACCATCATTTAACTCCTGACAATGTGGATCTATGATCAGGGCTCTACATGATATGATTATACTTGGTTATTAGGTACATTTCATTATTCTTTTAGCATCATACATGTTTCCAAACATTCAAGTACTAAACATGGCTATAACAGAAGAATACTAAATGTAACAGGTATTACTCATATCAGTTATCAGATGGATATCAATTCTTAATCATCTTATCACTATGATTCAGGAACATGGTTACTTACACCCTTATATCATCATAACACTTGCTATCAAGTGACATGTCAGCATCAAGTCATCTATTAGCATGACCTTGATGTCATTCATGGCCCTCAAGGCATATCAGTTTCATATGATGCCACTTGCATCTAGGCAACATAGTTATTTCGGTTCATAAGCTATTGACATACTTTCAATGGATATGATGTCATGATCCTTACCTGGATATGATTATTCTCTTATAAGAATCTGCATGATTAAATCAATTGATAATAATCAACAATTCATAGTCAGATTAGTAGTCAATAAGACAGAATTAACCTTTCAATTCAAGGTTATACTTTTATGTCCTTACAAAGGGTAAGATTCCCTTATTTATATCATTTAGGGTTATTCAACCCTTTCATTATGATTAGGAATAATGGTTCCTCATCTCATATCTTGATCATACAATTCATGCTTAAAGGAATAACATGAGTTTAGAGTTTATTGTTCATTTCAACATATTACTATGAACTAGGGTTTACTATTCACATTACTCATGATTACCCTAGAATTAGGGTTTACTATTCACATTACTCATGATTACCCTAGAATTAGGGTTTACTATTCACATTATAGTGAAATGAGCTCATAGTATCAACATGAATGAGAAACATCATCATTGATGCTTTCAAATTAGGTTAAGACTCATCAATCATCTTAATTAGGGTTTTCATGATCTCTCATAAGTGGATCATGCCCTAATCCTGCATATTCATATACATTGAAGGTACTTTATTTGAGTTTTAACCATAAATGGTACTTTCCCTCTCTCCTTACTAATAGATGGTGATTATATCACTCTAGATAGGGTTGGTTTAAGTCCTCATTGATTAACATAAACCAAATCATCACTATCAAGTGATTAGGGTTTGATTAGAACAAGGTATCACTCAAATTAACCCCTCAAGGGCATTTTGGTAATTTACCCATTGATCATCATGGGTCAATTCATTAGTCATTTAGTCCCTTAATGTCTTAAGTTACCATTAGAGTTTAGATTAGATCATCATTGAACCATTTACACCTTCAAGTGATTAAGTATAAACAACCTTGAAAATCTCCAATTGGTTTAGGGTTTAACCTTCAACCTTCAACCCATTTAGGTTTTAAATGACCTTGAACTCATTTAATCTCAAATGACCTTGAACCCATTTGAGCCTTAAACGAGTGTGGACCCACTTGACCTTAGACGAGTGTGAACCCATTTGACCTTAAACGGGTGTGAACCCATTTGACCTTAAACGGGTGTGAACCCATTTAAACTTAAACGAGTGTGAACCTATTTGGGCTTAAACGAGTGTGAACCCACTTGATTTCAAACGAGTGTGAACCCACTTGAGCTTAAACGAGTGTGAACCCACTTGAGCTGAAACGAGTGTGAACCCACTTGAGCTCAAACGAGTGTGAACCCACTTGAGCTTAAACGAGTGTGAACCCACTTGAGCTTAAACGAGTGTGAACCCACTTGAGCTCAAACGAGTGTGAACCCACTTGAGCTCAAATGAGTGTGAACCCACTTGAGCTCAAACGAGTGTGAACCCACTTGAGCTTAAACGAGTGTGAACCCACTTGAGCTTAAACGAGTGTGAACCCACTTGAGTTCAAATGAGTGTGAACCCACTTGAGTTCAAACGAGTGTGAACCCACTTGAGCTTAAACGAGTGTGAACCCACTTGAGCTTAAACGAGTGTGAACCCACTTGAGTTCAAACGAGTGTGAACCCACTTGAGTTCAAACGAGTGTGAACCCACTTACAAATTGAGTCAATTAAGATTAACCTTAACCAATTGGACACCAAATTGACCCTCAATTGAAAGCCAATTAGGGTTAAGTCTATCTCAATTAGGGTTTCAATCGGATAATCATCAATGTTCCACAATGTGAAATCAAATCAAGGTTGAACCTATAAGTTGACCTCCAATTGGGCCCAAACTTGGCCCAAACGGTCTTGAGATCGTTTGGGTGACCTCCAAACGGTCTTGAGACCGTTTGCCCAAGGTTTGACCAAAAACCAAGTCGGTTGGATAAGGGTTAAACCCTAAATAGATCTAAAATCAGCATTTTTATCAATTCATCAACCTATTGAAATTGGACCCTCAAACCATCAAATTTCCTTAACCCTAGACCTCCAAACGGTCTTGGGGTGTCACTAAACGAGTGTGAGACCGTTTGGATGAACCCCCAAACGGTTTTGAACCCGTTTGGGTCCTTCAACCCAAAACTCAACAAGATCTATACTTGAAATCAGCCATTTCAACCCGATTAGGGTTAGGGTGTTGAAGTGTCTTCAACTCTCAATTGGTTAGGAATTAGATTATAATTCTTTGTAGAAATGAAATTCAATATATTATGAACAGACCCTCAAACGGTCATCCCTTGGTCAACCCTATCAAATGGTCTTGAGACCATTTTGATCCAAACGATCTTGCAAGATCGTTTGAGATCAAACAGGTTGAAACCGTTTGACCTTAAACGGGTTGCAACCGTTTGGACCAAAAGGGTCCGAGGTCGTTTGATAAAGTTACCTAGGAATCCATGCCCATCATCCTCAACCTCTATTCAGGTCGGTTACAACACCGTTTTGCTTGCAAAAGTGCAAGGAAGAAGGGAGGTAGAAGAAGAACTAAGCACAAAAAGTAAGAACAAAGATATGCATAATAAAGCTAGGAGTTTAGAGTTATAAAACCCGCCTCAAACGTGGTTCCTAGAGCTCCAAGCTTCCAAGCTTCAAGCCTTTAATGGCGTCTTGAGCTCCACAGGTCATCCAAGGTTGTTTCTTCAAGGAAAAGTTGAGAAGGATCGGCTAGGAAGAGAAAACTAAGTAAGATAACCATGAAACTAACCTTGTAACCTGGTTTTCTCCATGAATTCGAGCAAGATGATGATAAAAGCTTACCTAGATGAACTTGGTCATCTTCCTCTACTCCTGAGCTCTGTCCTAAGTCGGTCTAAGCAAGGGAATAAGAAGGGAAGAAAGGAAACGTTGCCTTTGGTTGCAGAGGAAAGGATCATATATACTTTGAGGTTATTTTCATCATAAGGACAACTTACTCCTCCTTTTCACAACTAAGTCCTTCCTTTCTTTTAGGCACGTCCCTCCTCTTCATATCTAAGGTAAAACTTCTTCTAAGACCAAGGACTAAAGGCAAGGAAGGTCAACTTGTCACTATGGTGCACATATACATATAAGGGTCTCCTTTACTTACAACTTTGGTGGTTTAATTACAAAGGTATTTCTTATAACATGATTATTCAAATGAAGTGCCTCCTTCATTATTATAACTTTAAATGATGTCAAAAGTCATAAAAGATTTTCTAGAAAGTGTATATCACAAGTTGCACCCCTCATTTTGGGTAAATTGCACTTTATACCAAAATTAGGGTTTTCAGCACAAGGATTGCTCCACAAGCTGCACCTTGGTGCCCAAACTTGGGAAATCCATCATACCCCATCATATTCATTCATATGATGTCTCTTTGTTAGAGGAACATCTTAACCTATGTAATTTGCAAGTTAACCCCTCTAATTGGGTAATTTGCACATAGGTCCCTGTATTACCAAACAATACTACAATCATTGTTTTAAAAAGGTCAGAATTGAAAATGTATGTTCCTTAGGAACTTAATTACATGCCAAAAGATAATCACAAGAATTTATTTACATATTTAGGCAAAACACCTTGGGTTAGTTTATAACCCAGGTCAGGGATGTTACAAATTATCCACCCCTTACAAGGATTTCGTCCCCGAAATCGATAAAACATATTAAGAGAAAAGAGTAGGGTATTTCCTTCTCATCTCTTCCTCTAGTTACCAAGTGGATTCTTCAATACCACGGTGATTCCAGAGGACTTTTACAAGACTTATATCTTTCTTCTTTAGCTTTTTAATTCTGTTATCAAGGATTGACACTGGTCCTTCCTCATAAGTTATATCTTCATTCAATTCTACTTCCATAGGTTGTAGAACTGACTCGGTATCGGGATGACATTTCCTTAACATAGAAATGTGAAACACAGGGTGTAGTTTTTGTAATTCTGGTGGTAACTCTAGTCTATAGGCTACCTTTCCAACCCGTTCAATGATTGGATAAGGCCCCATAAATCTAGGAGCTAACTTTCCTTTCCTTCCAAAATGAAGAACTCCTTTCCAAGGCGAGACCTTGAGATACACTCTGTCTCCAACATGGAACTCCAACGGTCTACGACGCTTGTCAGCATAAGATTTCTGCCTATCCTGTGCAGTCTTAATCTGTTGTTGTATTACTTTAATCTTCTCCGTAGTTTGCTGCACAAGATCAGGACCTAACAACTGATGTTCACCAGTCTCATACCAGCATAAGGGTGATCTACAACGTCTGCCATACAAGGCTTCATAAGGTGCCATATCAATACTATGTTGATAGCTATTGTTATAGGCAAACTCTATCAAGCTTAGGTGCAAATCCCAACTTCCTGTGAACTGGAGAACACATGCTCTCAATAGATCTTCCAAGGTCTGTATAGTCCTTTCTGACTGTCCATCAGTCTGTGGATGAAAGGATGTACTAAACCTTAATTGGGTGCCTAGTGCCCTATGTAGCTGTTCCCAAAAACGACTTGTGAACTGAGGACCTCTGTCAGAAACTATAGTGACAGGAACCCCGTGCAACCGTACTATCTCTTGAACATACAACTATGATAACATCTCAGCAGAATAGGTTGTTTTGATATGTAAGAAATGTGTTGTCTTTGTCAACCTATCAACTATTACCCAAATGGAAGCATGTCCTTTGTTTGTCCTAGGTAGGCCAACAACAAAGTCCATGGTTACATGATTCCACTTCCACTGTGGTATGGGTAAAGGTTGCATTGTTCCTGCAGGCTTCTGGTGTTTAGCCTTAACCTGCTGACACACTGGACACCTCAGAACAAATTCAGCTACATCCTTCTTCATCCCAGGCCACCAATACATATCTTTCAAGTTTTGATACATCTTGGTGCTCCCTGGATGCATAGCATACATAGAAGAATGAGCTTCCTCCAGGACTAACTTCCTCAGGTTATCCATATCTGGCACTATCATCCTCCCATGATAGCATGCCACTTGATCATCTGATTCATGAAAACCTTCTCGCCTCTCATCACCATACTCAGATCTGATCTGCTGAACTGCAGCATCAACTTGATGTGCCTCCTTAATCTGCTCTCTTAGGGTGGGTTTGATATGCATCTCAGCCAACAACCCGGCAATCCATGCCATCTTCATCTGTACATTGTCTTGCCTTAAGGAGATAAGCATATCTCTCCTAGGGCATACTAAAGAGTTTAATTGTGCCCTATCAGAGGATGACGTTGCTGATTTCCTACTCAAGGCATCTACAACTACATTGGCCTTCCCTGGATGGTAATCTATCGTACAATCATAATCCTTGATTAACTCCATCCAGCGACGTTGCCTCATGTTAAGGTCATGCTGAGAGAAGATATACTTAAGACTCTTATGATCAGTGAAAACCTGGAATGTTTCTCCATATAGATAGTGTCTCCAGATTTTCAAAGCATGAACCACAACAGCTAACTCTAAATCATGTGTCAGATAATTCTCCTCGTGTTTCTTAAGTTGTCGAGAAGCAAAAGAAATCACATGCTTATCCTGCATCAGCACACATCCGAGTCCATTCTTGGAGGCATCACAGAAAACTATGTATCCTTTGCCTTGCTCAGGTAGCACAAGTACATGTGCACTTGTCAACCTCTCCTTTAGTAGCTGAAAAGATTGATGACACTTATCGCTCCAGTCAAAAGGAACTTCTTTCTGGGTTAACTTAGTCAAGGGTAGGGCTATAGAACTGAAGTTCTTAATGAACCTTCGATAATAGCCAGCCAACCCTAAGAAACTATGAATCTCCGTCGGTGTCTTCGGTTGTTCCCACTATAGAACAGATTCTACCTTTTTAGGGTCAACACGAATTCCTGAGGCAGATACCACATGTCCAAGAAAAGATACCTCTGGCAACCAGAACTCACACTTGCTAAACTTAGCGTATAACTCATGTTGTCTTAGCAAAGTTAGAGCCTGACAAAGATGTTGTTCATGTTGCTGAGCATCTCTACTATAGATCAGAATGTCATCTATAAAGACAACAACACACTGATCGAGGAAAGGTCGGAAGATTCTATTCATGAGTTCCATAAATGCAGCCAGTGCATTAGTTAGTCCAAACGACATAACTGTGAACTCATAGTGACCATACCTTATTCTGAAAGCAGACTTGGGTATGTCATTGTCCTTAATACGAAGTTGATGATATCCAGACCTCAAATCTGTCTTTGAGAAGACGGTTGCACCACGCAACTGGTCAAAGAGATCATCAATCCTCAGCAGAGGGTACTTATTCTTTATCGTTGCTTTATTTAGTTGTCTGTAATCAATGCACAACCACATTGATCCGTCTTTCTTTTTAACGAAAAGGACCAGAGCACCCCAAGGTGAAGTGCTTGGTCGGATGAAACCCTTCTCAAGCAACTCTTGAAGCTTCTTCTTGAGTTCTGCCATCTCAGCAGGCGCCATCCTATACGGTGTCTGGGCTATAGGTTGGGTATCTGGGATCAAATTGATCTCAAAATCAATTTCCCGAGGCGGTGGCATACCTGGAAGTTCTTCAGGAAATACATCTTCAAATTCCCTGACTATAGGAACTTCAGCAAGGTTAGGACTTTTCATGGTGGTATCTATCACATGGGCCAAGAATGCATAACATCCTTGCCTCATCAGCTTATCAGCAACCATAGCAGACACAAGACAGGTGGGTAGAATCTTTCTCTCTCCTTGAAAGATCCACGTGTTGCTCTCATCAGCAAACACAGCCTGCTTGGATTCACAACCCAAGACAACTCTATACCTTTCCAAGGTATCCATCCCAAGGATTATATCAAATACTTGCATATCAAGTGGTATAAGATCCACTTGAATGCGATGATCAGAGAAGAAGAGAATGCAGGGAGAGCATACCTCTTGCAAAACAGCAGAACCTCTCAACGGAGTCTCAAGCAACAAGCTGTCTGCCCTATGACTAACTGTCATATTGCAGTTACGAATCACTCTTCGAGTGATAAAAGAGTGCGTAGCACCCGGGTCAATCAAAACAGATACAACACAGGATTTAGACATATCAGAATATAAAAGTTCCATCTGACCTGCCACAACCCGTGGATTGACCACTGCTTCTGGTGGGTTCATAGCATAGAACCTCGCTGTCGCCTGAGGTTGAGTTGGTGCTGACGATCCAGCCTGAGACGCTTGCCCACGTCCTCTAGCTGCTCCTTGAGACTACCTTCTCTGTGATCCCTGTTGATTCTGCCTCTGAGGCTGTGTCATACTGACAGGCCTAGACCTACAGTCCTTCATCAGATGTCCCACCTTCCCACAGTTATAACAACTTCTTTCCAGTTGTTGTGGTCTTGGTGGTCCTGTGACTGACATTGATGCTGAACTGCGAGTCGCTTGTGGCGGTAATCCTCATCCTCTACCTCTACTTGGGGACCACTGAGTCTGAGAACTAGATCTGGGTGGTGGAGGTGTAGGTGTAGAGAATCTAGGCTTCTTAAAGTCTCTAGATGAAGAACCCTGGAACTGTGGATATCTCTTTTGGGTTTGTCTTTTCTCGACTACGGATCTCTCTATCCTCCGGACTAACTCAACGAAGGTAGCAAACCTCTCCCAGTTCTCTAGGGCAGACACGGGAGTAGTCAAATCAGCGTTTAAACCCTTCTCAAACCTTCTAATCCTCTCTTCTTCTGTGGTAGCCATGTGCGGACAGAATCGTAGCAACTCCATGAACTTAGCTTCGTACTCGCTAATGTTCATCATGCCTTGTCTTAATCTCTCAAACTGAGAGATCTTCTCGTCCAGGAATGTCTTTGGAAAGTATCTGTTGACAAATCCCCGATGAAAATCTTCCCACGAAACCTCCACTCCAGGCCTCTTCTACTCTTCCATGGTCCACCAGTGACCAGCACTACCTTTGAGAAGATAGACAGCATGTCTAACCTTCTCACCTTCAGGGATGTTCAAGATTCTGAAAGCTTTCTCTAATCCGGTTAACCACAGATCGGCATCTGCAGGATCAGCTATTCCAAAGTACTCGGTTGCTCCGACACGACGAAGTCGCTCGAACGTCTTATCGATACCTTGACCCTCAGACTGGACAGGTGCTCTAGGTGCAGGCATAGGCATCCTATCTGTTATGTGTGTCATGGCAGTCATAAACTGCCCGAACATAGTTTGAACAGATGGGTTTCCCATGTCAACTGGGTCAAACTGAGGTGGCTCCATAGGTGGCTCAGGTACAGGTTGCTCTATTTCTAGGTTCCTTGCACCTTCTCGAGGTGCAGCAACACTACTTTCTGCCTTGTACTCCTCCTGTGGTCCAGACATCCTTAATTATCTTCTTCTCCTGAGGAGCAGAAGACTCTATTAGATAAGAAAGAAGTACTAAGGATAGACTTGACATTCTAAGTCCTATGTCTCTATAGACTCAGCGAACCTAGAGCTCTGATACCACTAATTGTGGGATCTGATCTCTAAAACACAAGATAAATGTAGCGGAAGCGGTTCGATTAACAGCGGAATATGAAAAATCACGATAAATTAAAACCTTTCGAAAACGAGATCTCAAAAACTTGAAACTCCTTTCATAAAAGTAAGATGAACTATTTACATCTCTGATAAATCACTTCTCGAGTGATTATATACATCATGATACAAAATCTCAAGACTTCAAAATTCTCAGATCAACAAACTCCTAGGACCTGAGTGTACAGAGACGACATAAGACTATTCTATCTACAAGACTAGACAGCACAGTGTTTCCACCTGAACTCACTGCTGCTCCTGATTTTGCCGCTGCTGCTGCTGTCCACCTACAGATCGATTCCTTCGACCTCGACGTCCACCTAAAGGTAGAAATCTACGGGGTGATATAATTTTAAATAATTGTCCCAGTGAGAGTTATAACTCTCCGCCAAAAACTTTATTAAAAGCTATCAAAGGAATATCATGAGTAGGTAACTTAGATTACTCACAGCAGGCTTGATAACAATTACTCACCTTTATTAAGGAATATGAAGAACATGTATACTAATACTTGAACAGGATATTTAATGCAAGCGATGTAATAACAATCAATGTTCTTCGTAGTTCAACCTAAGCAGTTAAGCTACACGGTTGATTATGTTTTACAAACATCATTATGCCCTACGGAGATGAGATATACCGCTCATGCTCCAACCGATCACTAGTAAGTCGCATCGGTATCATACTAGGTCATCGAAAGAGTCAGATTCTCATGACCTTCAACTACCTCGGTCAGAATGAGGATAAACATGCAGGACATCTAGTGTCTCTGCTATTATAGCTCACCAGGGTATTCTGGTACTTCACTATTAGAGTCACCGTGGCATTCTGCACTCTTTTCGCTGTTGAAAGATCTCATGTTTATCTCTCATCGATGCGGTATAAAAGATTTCCTCGGGAGAATAGTGTTACATCACCCCGGCATAAACACATAGTGATGGGTTGATGGATTAAGATATATCCACATCAACTTCTACACTAGGATGTAAGGGTATTCACATCCATATTCCCCACATACTAAAAAGTATGTGATCCAGGAGTTCCCTTAAGAAAACCTGTTTCACCATCATTTAACTCCTGACAATGATGGATCTATGATCAGGGCTCTACATGATATGATTATACTTGGTTATTAGGTACATTTCATTATTCTTTTAGCATCATACATGTTTCCAAACATTCAAGTACTAAACATGGCTATAACAGAAGAATACTAAATGTAACAGGTATTACTCATATCAGTTATCAGATGGATATCAATTCTTAATCATCTTATCACTATGATTCAGGAACATGGTTACTTACACCCTTATATCATCATAACACTTGCTATCAAGTGACATGTCAGCATCAAGTCATCTATTAGCATGACCTTGATGTCATTCATGGCCCTCAAGGCATATCAGTTTCATATGATGCCACTTGCATCTAGGCAACATAGTTATTTCGGTTCATAAGCTATTGACATACTTTCAATGGATATGATGTCATGATCCTTACCTGGATATGATTATTCTCTTATAAGAATCTGCATGATTAAATCAATTGATAATAATCAACAATTCATAGTCAGATTAGTAGTCAATAAGACAGAATTAACCTTTCAATTCAAGGTTATACTTTTATGTCCTTACAAAGGGTAAGATTCCCTTATTTATATCATTTAGGGTTATTCAACCCTTTCATTATGATTAGGAATAATGGTTCCTCATCTCATATCTTGATCATACAATTCATGCTTAAAGGAATAACATGAGTTTAGAGTTTATTGTTCATTTCAACATATTACTATGAACTAGGGTTTACTATTCACATTACTCATGATTACCCTAGAATTAGGGTTTACTATTCACATTACTCATGATTACCCTAGAATTAGGGTTTACTATTCACATTATAGTGAAATGAGCTCATAGTATCATCATGAATGAGAAACATCATCATTGATGCTTTCAAATTAGGTTAAGACTCATCAATCATCTTAATTAGGGTTTTCATGATCTCTCATAAGTGGATCATGCCCTAATCCTGCATATTCATATACATTGAAGGTACTTTATTTGAGTTTTAACCATAAATGGTACTTTCTCTCTCTCCTTACTAATAGATGGTGATTAGATCACTCTAGATAGGGTTGGTTTAAGTCCTCATTGATTAACATAAACCAAATCATCACTATCAAGTGATTAGGGTTTGATTAGAACAAGGTATCACTCAAATTAACCCCTCAAGGGCATTTTGGTAATTTACCCATTGATCATCATGGGTCAATTCATTAGTCATTTAGTCCCTTAATGTCTTAAGTTACCATTAGAGTTTAGATTAGATCATCATTGAACCATTTACACCTTCAAGTGATTAAGTATAAACAACCTTGAAAATCTCCAATTGGTTTAGGGTTTAACCTTCAACCCATTTAGGTTTTAAATGACCTTGAACTCGTTTAATCTCAAACGACCTTGAACCCATTTGAGCCTTAAATGAGTGCAGACCCACTTGACCTTAGACGAGTGTGAACCCATTTGACCTTAAACGGGTGTTAACCCATTTGACCTTAAACGGGTGTGGACCCATTTAACCTTAAATGAGTGTGAACCTATTTGGGCTTAAATGAGTGTGAACCCACTTGATTTCAAACGAGTGTGAACCCACTTGAGCTTAAACGAGTGTGAAACCACTTGAGCTTAAACGAGTGTGAACCCACTTGAGCTCAAACGAGTGTGAACCCACTTGAGCTTAAACGAGTGTGAACCCACTTGAGCTTAAACGAGTGTGAACCCACTTGAGCTTAAACGAGTGTGAACCCACTTGAGCTCAAACGAGTGTGAACCCACTTGAGCTCAAACGATTGTGAGCCCACTTGAGCTTAAATGAGTGTGAACCCACTTGAGTTCAAACGAGTGTGAACCCACTTGAGTTCAAACGAGTGTGAACCCACTTGATCTTAAATGAGTGTGAACCCACTTGAGCTTAAACGAGTGTGAACCCACTTGAGTTCAAACGAGTGTGAACCCACTTGAGTTCAAACGAGTGTGAACCCAATTACAAATTGAGTCAATTTGGATTAACCTTAACCAATTGGACACCAAATTGACCCTCAATTGAAAGCCAATTAGGGTTAAGTCTATCTCAATTAGGGTTTCAATCGGATAATCATCAATGTTCCACAATGTGAAATCAAATCAAGGTTGAACCTATCAATTGACCTCCAATTGGGCCCAAACTTGGCCCAAACGGTCTTGAGATCGTTTGGGTGACCTCCAAACGGTCTTGAGACCGTTTGCCCAAGGTTTGACCAAAAACCAAGTCGGTTGGATAAGGGTTAAACCTAAATCGATCTAAAATCAGCATTTTTATCAATTCATCAACCTATTGAAATTGGACCCTCAAACCATCAAATTTCCTTAACCCTAGACCTCCAAACGGTCTTGGGGTGTCACTAAACGAGTGTGAGACCATTTGGATGAACCCTTAAATAATTTTGAACCCGTTTGGGTCCTTCAACCCAAAACTCAACAAGATCTATACTTGAAATCAGCAATTTCAACCCGATTAGGGTTAGGGTGTTGAAGTGTCTTCAACTCTCAATTGGTTAGGAATTAGATTATTATTCTTTGTAGAAATGAAATTAAATATATTATGAACAGACCCTCAAACGGTCGTCCCTTGGTCAACCCTATAAAATGGTCTTGAGACCATTTTGATCCAAACGATCTTGCAAGATCGTTTGAGATCAAACGGGTTGAAACCGTTTGACCTTAAACGGGTTGCAACCGTTTGGACCAAAAGGGTCCAAGGTCATTTGATAAAGTTACCTAGGAATCCACGCCCATCATCCTCCACCTCTGTTCAGGTCGGTTACACCACCATTTTGCTTGCAAAAGTGCAAGGAAGAAGGGAGGTAGAAGAAGAACTAAGCACAAAAAGTAAGAACAAAGATATGCATAATAAAGCTAGGAGTTTAGAGTTATAAAACCCGCCTCAAACGTGGTTCCTAGAGCTCCAAGCTTCCAATCTTCAAGTCTTTAATGGCGTATTGAGCTCCACAGGTCATCCAAGGTTGTTTCTTCAAGGAAACGTTGAGAAGGATCGGCTAGGAAGAGAAAACTAAGTAAGATAACCATGAAACCAACCTTGTAACCTGGTTTCCTCCATGAATTCGAGCAAGATGATGATAAAAGCTTACCTAGATGAACTTGGTCGTCTTCCTCTACTCCTGAGCTCTGTCCTAAGTCGGTCTAAGCAAGGGAATAAGAAGGGAAGAAAGGAAACGTTGCCTTTGGTTGCAAAGGAAAGGATCATATATACTTTGAGGTTATTTTCATCATAAGGACAACTTACTCCTCCTTTTCACAACTAAGTCCTTCCTTTCTTTTAGGCACGTCCCTCCTCTTCATATCTAAGGTAAAACTTCTTCTAAGACCAAGGACTAAAGGCAAGGAAGGTCAACTTGTCACTATGGTGCACATATACATATAAGGGTCTCCTTTACTTACAACTTTGGTGGTTTAATTACAAAGGTATTTCTTATAACATGATTATTCAAATGAAGTGCCTCCTTCATTATTATAACTTTAAATGATTTCAAAAGTCATAAAAGATTTTCTAGAAAGTGTATATCACAAGTTGCACCCCTCATTTTGGGTAAATTGCACTTTATACCAAAATTAGGGTTTTCAACACAAGGATTGCTCCACAAGCTGCACCTTGGTGCCCAAACTTGGGAAATCCATCATACCCCATCATATTCATTCATATGATGTCTTTTTGTTAGAGGAACATCTTAACCTATGTAATTTGCAAGTTAACCCCTCTAATTGGGTAATTTGCACATAGGTCCCTGTATTACCAAACAATACTACAATCATTGTTTTAAAAAGGTCAGAATTGAAAATGTATGTTCCTTAGGAACTTAATTACATGCCAAAAGATAATCACAAGAATTTATTTACATATTTAGGCAAAACACCTAGGGTTAGTTTATAACCCAGGTCAGGGATGTTACATAAACTGTATGTAGATGTTTTGTAATTATTGAGGTGTTCATTATCCCCCTTATGAGGGATGGATTAATGTTGACTAGTACACCTCCCTGGAGAACAAGGTGTATAGGGAGTTCCCTAGAGTACTTGCTACATGGGATAGGGTCCAACATATATGTTTCTAGTACTAGTCCACTTTGATAGTGATATTCATCTAGAAAATTGACAAAAATTGGCATATTTTGCTTAACAATGGAATGTTTTCTATCATTTTGTTTGTTCTACAAATCTTTTCAAATTTATGAAAACCATAAATATATGTATCTTTTTTCCTATGTACACAACACCTCATATGTTGGTTCGTTGTTTCATGTATGTTTTAGGTTCATATCTAGAATGGGAGAAAAGACCGAAGTGACCAGTTTTACATGTTTACCCATTGTGTAGATTCTAGTTAGCATACATGTTCATAGACTTGTAGAATCTCCATTCAATATGAAATTGTAATTTCTGTTGTAATAACTCATTTTGTAATACACACATGTTGAATGTGAGAATGTAATGGTGTATACATTATAGTTCTTTTTCAAGTATGCACAAATAACTTCCGCATCACACTTTGATACAATTTCCTAACATCTTTGGAGTTCATCCTCTTGGCCCCTCGGGGTTTCGGGAAGGCAAAATGGGAATGCTATAGTCTCTTATTGTTCATTAAGGTGAGTCCATCATTCTTTGCATACATGAAGTCCCTAATGGTGTGGAGGTTGGATTCTAATTTTGGTAAACATCTTGGGCAGATACTAGAATCACATAAGTTTCAATGATAGCAAATCTCATAGAGATTAGGTTGTCATGCCCCAACAATCATAGGAAGAGTTTTACATTATGAGGGATATTTGTTTACAAATTGAACCTCTAAGGTATATGGTTGGCTAAATGGCTCTCGTTTTCTAGGCAACTGTAGGTTGAGGTTGTTGTTAGTGCATAGATTTACTTTTTTTTCTAGTATCATCCAACCTCATCCATTATGGGCATAGGTGGGGAGGATTTATGGACAAAACTAGTAGCTATTATGAGTAACCTAGCTTCTGATAATATCTTCATCCCAGTTGCCTATGGATGTGACAAAAATCATGACTTTTAGGTCAAGTAGATCTTGAGGGATGGACCTTTCAGGTTTGATTTGGACTTCAACCCCATGAATCTAATTATCAAACTAGAATCGAGTGTTGTTAGCATCGAGCATAAACTTTACATAATGTTGTTTATTGGTTGCCCATATACCTTGAATGATTCTCCACATAGTAGACCCAGTGCATCTTCTGCGCCTATATTGTTATAGTATATATCTTCTAGAACCTTAAACCATAAGACTTCTTTATTGTTTAGGAAATCCCATGTCTTCTTCATTAGAAATGAATTCTTTTTATATTTTTTGTGAGCCCATCTAAATTCTTGGGAGTAATGACGTTTTCTCTGTTTCACTAGTTTGTCCATCATAATGTTTTCCTCTCACCCAAATCAAATTGCAAGTGAGCTTGTCATAATCATTAAAGGTGGAGTCTGAAAGATATGTTAATTGCATGATGTAGACATGGAACACAAAGAGGATAGTATTGGCCACCATTACCCTTACAACCTTGAATAACTATTTACCTGACCATTTTCTCATATGTTCAGGAGTCCTTCTAGTAAAATTTGAGTAGGTCATCTCGTTAGCCCATTCATGGGAAATTGGGACTTCCCGTATCTTCTTAGATTGTTGGTGAAAGGAATGCCTACCTTTCTTGAACTTTGTCTATGGAGCTGATTGGGTATGTACTTGGGAAAGTAGATGAGATATTTCTCCCTGGAGATCTTATAAGTAGAGGATTTCTTAAAGGATTGTAAGCACTTTAAAGTGATGGAGATTTTCTAATAGAAGGCATCTTCAAACAAGATAATGTGGTCAGGGAAGAAAACGTGAGAGAGATGTGGGCTTATGTTGGAGAGTTTGATTGGAATTCAACCATTCTTCTCCTGATTCCTACATATGTGATGGCTTAGGTGTTCAATACATAGTACAAGCACATATGGTGATATTATGTCTCCTTGTTTCATTCAACATATCACCCTAAAGCTTTCAAATAGAATTATATTTGAAGCAATTTGAGTCTCCCTCATAGTGATGAGATTTATTATGATGCCTATGAGATTCATAGGAATCCTTGTTCTTGAGAGAGTATTATTCATGATATCCCAATTTAAACAATCATATGCTTTAGGTAGATCTATTTGAGAAGCCATTTGTTTCTTGCCACTATGCTTTTACCTCATTGCATATATGATCTCTTAAACTAGGTGTATTTTTTGGAGAAGCATCTCTCGGGAAAAAAACATCTCTAAGATTGGGAGATCTAGTTGGTAAGAAGAGGATTCAAGCACTCATAACGACTTTAGATAAGATTTTGGCATTGACATCGCTAAGAGAAATTGGTTGTAGGTTGTTGTAAGTGGTCGGTTGTAGAGTTTTAGGTATAAGAACCATGGTGGAATGGGTAGTTCCAACATGTAGAGGGCCACCTTTGATCTATTATTGACTCTAGTAGATAAATGGTGCACTTGATTGTTCTGATGTTATCCTGGATGAAGCTAGCATCTATACCACCTCAGATGGATCCTTTACGGGTTCCATCTCCATGATAGACTTGTATTTTTCAATCCCAGTTAGTTGGCGTTGGCGTTGACATCGCTAAGAGAAATTGGTTGTAGGTTGTTGCAAGTGGTCGGTTGTGGAGTTTTAGGTATAAGAACCATGGTGGAATTGGTAGTTCTAACATGCAAAGGGCCACCTTTGATGATTTATTGAATCTAATAGATGAATCGTGCACTTGATTGTTCTCATGTTATCCTAGATGAATCTAGCATCTATACCACCTTGGATGGATCCTTTAGGGGTTCCATCTCCATGATAGACTTGTATTCAATCCCAGTTGGTTATCTAGAAAGGTATAATCACATTTTATGCATAGGCCTGAGCAAGGAAACTGTTAAGAATTTGTAGAGCTTTTACTAGAGATAAAATTACTTTGATAAAAATATGACGATGGTGAGAACACAACAAATAATGAAGGAAATCTTCATCATCAACTCATACACCCTCATTGTTTTTAAGCTTGGTAATATTTGATCATCTTCATTTGGATTTGATGTAGGCATAGTAAAATTTAGTATTTGCATATCCAAGCTTGCTCCAATCACAGTGGGCTCTTTGAGGGAGTTATTTCTCCTCTATATATATGATAGCATTGTGCCCTATTTGTAATTCAATGATGATTTCCAATTCTTGTCTTGTACCCATTTTCTAGTAGTTTTAAGTTTCTAGAGGAGGGTTCTTTAAATGCAGTTTTATCATTGTGTCTTTCTTTTCTTGCTCTAGTAATATGTATATGATATTTAGGCATGAAAAACTCAATGGCCTCATGGAAACTATTTATCTAATGTTAGGTTTCAATTCCAAAATTTCCACAATGTTAGGTTTTTGCCTACGTATGTAGTTTTTAAGGTATTTCATGATTCATTATCACAAATACCTTGAACGTTTAAAACTAGACTAATCATTAAAAGATAGAGAAGAGAAACAATAATAATTACATGGCATGGTTCATGTTTACCACTCCTAATCCTATAGGACAATTGTCCCTTTTCTACTCCTCAAGAGTTTTAGTAGGGCTTTGATTGCCTCAATCCTATGTCTCGGGATAGATAAGTTCATCAATAAGAGGTGTTGTTTTCCTATTCTTGGGTGGATGCCTACAACTACACCTTGTCTATTCTTGTGATGACCTCATACCTCTTGGTTGGATATAGCCCCAAAGGAGAATTGTATATGAGGTGTGTCTTGAGTTGTGCTCGGTCTACTCATGATTGTTTGACCGCCATAATGAGGAATACAATATGTTCTTGGTTCTCTTTCACTATTGTCTAATATTTTTAGGCATTCTACTAACTTTGTTTCCTAGGATGGTCATATATGTTCTCCTTGTTTGTTGACCTTATTGGCCTTTTTGTTTGATTCTCCACAATTTTCTTGCTTCTCTATCTCTTGTTATATATTGGTACGCTATTTTTTCATACATCTTGTTCACAGTAGGTTTTCAGTATATCTACATGCTCCTATTTGTCTTTAATTTTGAGGGTCTTGTATCTATTTTGAGATTGGGGGTCTAGAGTCCATTCTTGTGTTACTTTGTTTGTGGCATCGTGGTGTTGTTGTGGCATGGATATTGGCTGGTCCTTCACAGAATCCTCCTATCATTTAGTTGTGGATTTTGATAGATTGGGCATTACGGTTAGTTGTGTCCTCAGTATTCTCCATATGACTATGCTTGCAGTCATCTTCTCCATCCATGATTATCCTGCACTTTAGGCAAAGTATATTGATATGTTCACGTCCAAGGGCACACATATAGATATTAATGAAGATGGATCGAGTAAGTGGCATTGTCATGTAGATTTTCCACTACTATCTAAGGGGATTTACCACACTTTTTTAGTTGCATGTTTATATCTGCCTAATTTGTCATTCTTGTAGTGTTATCCTATCTTCTCGTTGAAAAAAAATTGTATAGAAGAGGGGTTAAGGTTGGGTATGAGGATCCAGACCACCATTTTGGTTAGTGTAAAGAGTGGGACCCAATAGGGATCCACTCAAATGGTACAATACAAAGAGAAGTGTAATGATGATGCAGCTGCAAGAAAAATATTACAAAAGTTACATGACAATTTGTATACAATTGTTCCTCACAATAAAAGATGGCATAAAATAATAATAAAATTATACATTTAGTAACATGTAAATCCAATTGCATAAGGCAATCAATCCATTGCAAGATATCCTTATGTCCAAGTCATGTATGTGATCTTCCTGAGTCCATGCTCTCTACAACACCTACACCTTGGTGGGCTTGGGAACAACACCCAGTAAAAGAAAAGAAAGGTATGTCTGTGAGCACTTTTGAGTATGTGCATGTAAATGACATTTGGGCATTCTCATGGATTGCAAGTATGAAAAGGGGTATTTCCAAGAAAAGAGGGGTCTATAAACATATAGGTAAGTTCTAAAGAGGTTAAATAAATAACAAGGCATTAAAGAGGAACAAAAAATCATTAAGTGTCTGATGAATCCAAATTCATCATGATTTTCAGTCGCCATTTTGGGCCCAATTCGACTAAATACATTCAATTTCATCTCCTTAAAACTTACAATGTGCAATTTTGCTTGGTTGATCAGATTATCAAGTTATCAACTAGTTTTATATGGATTTCATGCAGATTATGCAGGTCATGTTGAGATTGAACCATCAACTAGAACCCACCTCCATTTAACCCTAATTTACCTTCAACATAATCATCACCACCGCTTGCTTCATTCCACCTTTATCTCCATCAACCATCATCTGTATCAAACCCTAATAAGTTGGGCCCACCTTTCTTATCCCTAGATCTACCTTCACTCAAGATCCTCTCATCCTTGGTCTTGACCAAATGGTCTTGATCCATTCGGTTTCACCTCATTCGGTCTTGGGCTTCCTCCTGGCCACACGATCTTGATCGCACGGTCCGCCCTCCAAGCAGTTTACCACCAACCAGTTTTCCTTCCATTCAGTCTTCAGCCTTTCACCCCTCTACATGATCTCAAGACCGTGTGAAGCCTCACAGTCTCAAAACCGTGTAGCGACCCACCTCAAAACCGGTTAGATCTCCACAACACCTGCTCGACGCTCCTCTGCCTTCACCTTCCTCTGACAACCTCCATTTCCACCTACTGCATCTCCATCGACCTGCAACCCCGTAAGAAGCTGCACCTTCCACCTCCGAGGACCAGCGACACAGTGCCTGACCTCCATCCCTCTGTCAGCGCCCTCTACCTTCACCATGCGACCTGCTCCTCATGGTCTCAAGACCGTGAGGAGTAAATCGGTCTCCAAACCGATTGAACACCTCCGAGGGTTGATCATTCAAAACCATTTAATGACAGACGATCCTCAAGACCGTTTGGTGGCGCACCGTCTCAATACCGTTAGACAAGCAGACTGCGAGACCGTTCGGACGAGCGAGACCGCGAGAGGCACATACCATTAAGCAGTGATCGGTCTCCAAACCGATTGGAGGCCATCGATCCACGAGACCATTTGGATCGACTGAACGCTGAAGACCGGACGTAATGAAGACTGCGAGACCAATTAGAACTCACCGGTCTTCAAGATCGTTTGGACACTCAAACCGCATGGATGCCTAACGGTCTTTCCAAACCGTGAGAAGAGAGATCGTGAGAAGCCAAAACTGTTAAGACTCCAGGCCCAGTTGGACAGCAAGACCGTGAAGATGAAGACCGGTTGGACGCATTTAACTCCAAACCGTTTAAACTCAAAACCGTGTGAAGTGGACTCACATCAAAAACATGAAGACCCCGACTAGAGCCTATAAATAGGACCAACAAGGTCCTCATTTGGGGGCATCAGACCCAGGACGCCGACAGGCTGTCTGAACGCAGGTTCGGTCCACGTACATCCACGCCATTGCCACTTCACCTGCTGCTGGTGCTGTGAGCAACGAGATTGAGAAGAGAAGGAAGGAGGAGAGAGAAAGACTGCCTGGTCTATTTTGACGTCCCTTGTTCCTCATCCAGATCTGCCCTGACACAGCGTAGAAGACCGCATCATCTTCACCAAGTTGCGATCGTCTTCTGCATCATGCTCATGGTGGAATCTTCCCTCTCTCTTGTTCTTCTTATTTCTCACATCATGAGCGAGTAGTTCCTTTTCGCTAGGGTGTGGGGACTAGCCCCACTGCCCATGCAAGCATGTTCTCTTGTTAAACATTCCATTGCAATGTATATAACTTTTCATTTCGTTGTTAATCATTAATGTTTGAAGATTGATTACATGCTTGCTTTTATCTTGTTCTTCCCTATGTTGTGAGAACTTCTATATGTAGGGTAGAATGTCAATTAACGAGGTTGACTCCCAAACTAGAAATAGAATGGGATTCCTCGAGGTTATAAGTGTATGATCTGTGAGGGGACGATCCATCTAGCCTACGGTGATGCTTCTGTGGCCTTAACATCCCTCAGGGAGAGTCACAACTTCAGTTGGATATATGTATCTTCGTTGTTAACTGTCGATGTTTGCTTGTAGATTAATCGTCTGCTTTCTTGTCAACTAGCACGGTTGAATCCTTGACGAGAACTTCTGATAGGATTTCTTGAGGTAGCAAGTGTATGATCTGTGAGGGGATGAGCCATCTAGCCCACGATGACGGTTCTGTGGCCTAAACATCCCTCGGGGAGGCCCCCAGCTTCAGTTGGATATATGTATCTTCGGAGCCGTAAGTAAGTGATCTGAATGGTGACGAGACATCTGATACTTAAGGTGATGCTTACGCAAGCCTAACGCCCGTATGGGGGTTTTGCAGCAGCTCCATTTGGATGGTTATATCTTGCCTGGATGTTTGATGTTTGGATGTGTTTGCATGTGTAGTGGTGGTGAACCCCGGGACCATCCCAGCGATTCATATCATTAATCTAGATCAACTTTAATTCTGCTCTTTACTTTCCTATACTTAGTTTAATTAACCTCAAATCAACCAATCGTTTTAAATATTAGTCTTACTTGAACAAGACTCGACTAGCAACGATTCTTAAAAATGTTGTCCTTTGGGATTCGATCCTTAACTATACTGCGATAAGTCCCGTCAGCTTGCGGGTGGTATTATTACACAAGGTTTTGGTAAAAACTCTAGAATTTCAACCCCGAGTGAATTTTTTAGTGCGATAATAAACCACGTCAAATTCTAGCGTCGTTATCGGGGACAACAGAATCAGTTAGTCAAATCTAGTTCTTTTAAGGCTAATCTAGGATTTTTTTTTGAAACAATTGATCATCTACTTGAATTCGGTTCTACTCTATCAATCTCACTTTTGAAAAATCTTTCCATCCTAGGTACCAACAAAGTCTAGTGCATGCACCGCTCAAACAACCCCGGACTCATTGCTAGCTTTGATCCTGAGATAGACAAAACTTTTCGTCATCAGAACAGAGAGAACCAAACAAGGATGGCTCAAGAGGAGGAAATAGCCTGAAGGGTTGCTCAAGCCCTTGCTACACAAAGAGATAGGCTTATGAAAGAAGCCAGAGCTGCAGTTGAAACGGAGATCCGAGCAGCTCAAGTAGCAGCACAAGCAGCAGAACTGCAAAAAGACCTTAGGGAGTTCTCAATCCCTAAAGTTGTTGATGTTCACCACCTAGTACAACCTCCTCCCATCAACGCTCTAAATTTTGAGATAAGGGCGCATTGGATCACCTTGCTTCAAAACAACCCATTCTATGGTAAGCAAGGAGAAGATAGTCAGGAACATCTTCTGAGATTTATTGATCTATGTGCTATGACAAAGAAAAATGGAGTATCAGACGATGCCATCTGACTCCGTCTCTTCAAGTATTCTCTTGTTGATAGAGCTATAAGTTGGTACAATTCCTTGCAATGTGAACCCATCACCACTTGGGAACAACTTCAAAATGTTTTTTGGAAAAGTTCTATCCTCCTCTCACCTACGAAATTAGGGGTCGAAAAATAATGTTCACTCAGATCCCTGGAGAATCCCTTGCTGACGCATGAGAAAGATACAAGGAGCTTCTACGCAAGTATCCACACCATGGCATTCCTAAGAATCAACTCATTGATATCTTTTATAGGGGTGTGGATGATGATATCAAGAGGTTTTTAGACTCCTCATCCGGAGGAAACTTCATGTGTCAAAGCTATGACAACGCATGGAATGTTGTTACCCTTGGAGCTGAAACTCAAGCTAATTGGGGTAGATCTGTAGGCAAAGGGGTGTTGAAGGTAGCTATGGCTGAAGCTACTCCTGAATACAAGTCTATTGTCGAATCCCTCAAGCTCTTAGTTGCCAAGCAAGACCATATCAAATCGTCTCTTTCCGCCTATGAAAGAAGACACTCACTCCCACAACAATAAGAATAGGTCAAGTCAGCTTCACTGTTCTGTGAAGCATGCAAAGGCACTAATCACTCTACCCTATCCTGCAATGTTCTCTATGATGTTGTTTTAAGCAAAGTCAATGGACAAGGAGATAATGGCCAAATAGAAAGTATGAATGTTGTCAACACTATCCCTAGTCAAGGATACTATAACCCCAGTCAGAATAGGAACCATCCTAGTTTTCAATATGGAAATCCTTTGGGAGTGGTAAACTGACATCAATTTGGTTCAAACAACCAACAACAGAATTTCAGGAATCAAGGGAACTTTAGGGGTAACTTCCAGAACAGGAACTACAACAATTACCAGAGCAACCCTCATTTCCAAGACCCCAATCAAGTCTCTTACCAGAGTCAATAACAAGGGCAACAAGCTAGACCCATCTCTCCTGATGATAAACTGTCGGCCATTGAGAAGATGTTGCAGTCGCAACAGACGATGATAGCTAACCAGCAAGCCCATCAGAAGGCTATTGAATCTCAACTAGATCAACTTGCATTGGAATAGCTTAAAGTTGTAACAACTCGTTCAGGCTTTGTCTTACCAGAACCTACGATCCCTATCATCACTGTGACAGATGTCCAAGGTGCTGAGCATGGTGCAGTGGCCACTCAGAATGATAAGACCGACAAGGCGAGTTCTAAGGAACCCACTCTTGCTAATGTAGAAGACACGCCTGAGCCAGTTGTTCCAGTGTACAAACCTCGTGTGCCATTTCCAAGTTGACTCAATTATACAGACCTAGATATAAGGTTCAACAAATTCAAGGAAATCATGAAAAAGTTGTATGTCAATATCCCGCTCTTGGATTCCATGGCTGAGATGCCCCAGTGGTCAAAGTTTTTCAAACTCCTGCTCAGTCAGAAATACAGAACTGAAGAACATCATACGGTAAAATTGGTGGAAACCTCATCTTAATTAGTGATGGATAGAATGCCTCACAAGCATAAGGATCCAGGAACCTTTGGAATTAACTGCTCGATAAGCGATTCCGTCAACCGACCAGGCCTAGCTGATCTCGGAGCTAGCATTTCTATCATTCCTCTCAACCTATGCAACAAACTGGGCCTAACCAACTTCTTGCCGACTAGGATGTCCATAGAGCTTGATGACTCTTCAATGATCAAGCCAGTGAGCATTATAGAAGATATTCATGTAAGGCTTGGGTATTTATATGTCCTGTGTGATTTCATAGTTATGGATATCAGGGAGAATCCATGCTACCCCTTCCTTTTTGGAAGACCTTTCCTCTCCACTGCTAGAGCTCTGATCGATGTTGAAGCTGGAGTGTTGACTCTGAGGGTGGGAAACCAATCTTTTGATTTCCATGCATCCAAAAGCGCTAAGAAGTGCACTGAAGAAGAAGAAGCATACTTTGTTGACTGTGTTAATCAATTCACTCAGATGCAGCAGAAATTCCTTTCTTCAAAATATGATGTTCCCTCAGAAAAAGGCAATGATGAAGAGAAGACTGAGAGTGAACCTATCTATGTAGAAAAAAAAATGTCATCAACTATAGAGGAGACACCTCTCAACCCTGTGGTTACACATATTGAACCTTCTGCAAGTATCCACGAGCCTCCTCATCTAGAAACAACCATTCTTTGGAATGCACCAGTAGCCCAACAGACAAAGATTACTGATTTCATCTTTCCGCCACAACAAGATCTGGACTACAGTTTCTACCAAGAACATCCCCCAGATCCATATCTGGTTGATATCAATGACCAGCATTGCTATAATGAAGGGATAGGGCATCAACAAACGAACTTTTCTTCTGAGTCTCAACAACACTACTTTATCAATGAAGCCGTTCTGATCCCCTACAATTATTCTCCACCTTGGATGGAGCACCAGAGAATAATTCAACATAACTCAACTTTTTTCCCTACGTGTTCTAACAATGCTCGCTCTGTATGGGGAAGAATACAAGAAGCCAGAACCATATCAAAGATTAATGAATGGTTGAGAAAGAAACCACCAAAAGAATATATAAATCCAGCTCAAGCTCCACCCAGAGCCCCACCATGGTGATAGTATCCACGTCGGGCCATCGACGTAAAACAAAGGCGCTTGTCGGGAGGCAACCCGATCAATAATTTTGTCTTTACTTTTAGTTTTGAATTAGAAAATTTCCTTAATTTTGTTTTTGCTTTTTAGAAAATTTTGCACCAAATAAAAAATCGCATTGTGAGATGCTATCTTGAGTTCTGACTAGTCTTCATTTTTTAGATTTTCAGATGGAGGATGTGCACCGATTGGAACGCAACCACATCTGGTGGTCCAACCAGTGTGAATTTTCCCCTCCATCTCGGATTTAGAGTTTGCTCGAGACGAGCAAATTTCTAAGTTTGGGGTGGAGGGTGGGTGGTACGTACTCTACTTTCCAACTACACCCATCCATTTCAAACCTAAGATTCCATCGTTGCAATTTTGATCAAAAATTTTAAATTTTCAAAGAGATTGAACAGAAACTTGATGAAGTTTTGACGCTTTTTGTTTCAATAATAGCCATTACCTAGCTGGCTAGTTTCTCTCTCTATGATTTTCTTTGCATCATTACACCCTCCTTATTCGAAGCAGATCCTCAAAAGGACCACTTTTTGAAACTAGCCTATTAATTGAAATCATCTTGTGAAGCTTATGAACCCTAAACATCATGATCCTTCTACAAAAAATGACAAGTGTCTATCAAACTGATAGGGATCAAACACATCGCACTTCCTAACTGATAAGTGTAACAATAACATGGAATCCCCACCAGATCCTCATCAAGCCATTATTTGAGTAGAGTACGATAAAAAGAACCACCTGGTGCACTAAATTGTAAATCAAGTTGCATTCTGATCTGAACTCTCTTCTACACATCTTCTACCATCTTCGTACCCCTCCATCCATAAAAAAGAAACAAAAATAGCCAAAATAGTGCCAAACCCTAAGTTTGGGGTGGCACACCACCTCCCTCTATATCTGCTTCTTCCATACCCCTCGCTAATAAATAGGGGCGTACCACTAAGAAAAGATGCCAATGTGTACACACACAAAAAATGCAATCTCGAGTCGAATAGAGGAGAGATTCACACACAAAAATGTAATCAATGAAATTGCAATTGTAAAATAAAAATCTCGAGTCGAATAGAGGAGAGATTTATTTCTTCCTTCCATACCACCATTCACTCCCTTTTCCACCTAAAGGCACAATGAAAGCCTCCACTATCCTGAAATACACCAGTGTCAGATCAGATGCACACTTATTGTTCTGTGGGTATCTCTAGACTCTTACGAAACTCTTAGAAATGCTTGAAAAACTTAGGAGGAAGTGATGTTGAAAACAAACTCAGGAATGAAGATATTGTAAGATGTGTTCAGTGGTCTCAGGAAGTTGAGATGCTTAGTCATACTATGCAGAAAGGAAACAAAACATGATTTGAAGATGAGGCAGTCACACGAATTGAATTCATTAATATGGCGACTATTTCAGATTTTGTGTTACTCGAGGATGAGCAACGTTTATGTTTGGGGTATTTTGATGAGTCCAAATTCATCATGATTTTCAGTCTCCATTTTGGGCCCAATTCTACTAAATACATTTGATTTCATATCCTTAAAACTTACAATGTGCAATTTTGCTTGGTAGATCAGATTATCAAGTTATTAACTAGTTTTATATGGATTTCATGCAGATTATGTAGGTCATGTTGAGATTGAACCATCAACTGGAACCCACCTCCATTTAACCCTAATCTACCTTCAACATAATCATCACCACCACTTGCTTCATTCCACCTTTATCTCCATCAACCATCATCCATATAACACCCTAATAAGTGGGCCCCACCTTTCTTTGCCCTAGATCTACCTTCACTCAAGATCCTCTCATCCTTGGTCTTGACCAACGGTCTTGATCCATTCTGTAACATCCCTGACCTGGGTTATACTTTAATCCTAGGTGTTTTGATTAAGAAAGGTGATTAAATGCTTAATCTTATCTTGTGAAAAGTAATTAGGGCTTATGAGGAACTTATGTTTCTATTTTGGTCCTGTTTGAACAATGTTAAAGCAATGTTTACTTATTTTGGACTGTTATGCAAATTACCCAAGTTAAGGGATTAACTTGCAAAAGTTACATGATAATATGTTCCTCTGATGTTGAGACATCATAAGAATGAATATGATGTAGTGGTATGGTCTCCACAAGTTTGGACACCAAGATAGAACTGATAAAACAATGTATGTGCATTAAAACCCTATTTTGGTGTTATGTGCAATTTACCCAAAACCTAGGGTTCAATATGCAAATTACCACTTCAATAAGGTACCTAATGTTTCTTGGCACCATGTAGAGAAAAGAAAATGAGATGGGCGCCTCATTTGAATTAAGTTGGAGGAGAGAGAATCTTGATATTAAAATAATCAAGATTAATGCCTAATTGAAACCCTAATTCAATTTAGGGCAAAAAAAAATGAATGTATTAATTAAAGGACTTTCAACCAAGATCAAAATGGTTGAGTTCAGATATGTGTGGTCGTCTTTGTGCTATGCAAGAGCCACGAAATATCTCAAGGAGGTGAAATTCCACTCACCATTTTATAAGAAAAAGAAATATCCACTCACATATGGATATTAATATAATATGATTTAAGGTGCTTGATTTGCTTTTCTTTAAATCATGAATAATTGAGAGGAATATGAGGCAAATGCGATAGCCTCAGATCCAAGGAAGATGAGGGGGAAGAGGCGGCCATATTTTTGGGATTAATTGGATTTTTATAAAGCATATTCTCTCTCATTGAATTTTTATAAAAAGACCTTTTACAAGCCAAATGGAAGGCTTTTTCGACCCCACTTCTTCTCCTTGCTTGGGAAACGACCAAGGGAGCTTGGGAGGATCAGAAGGACGACCCCCAACCTGTTGGTAAGGTTCTTGATCCATTTCACCTTGATTCCATGATGGAAATCGAAAATAAATTATGGATTTCTTCCAATTTCGATCTCTTATTCAATTCTAACCAATCCTTTTCACTCAAACCTTGAGGACGAGCCTTAGAATGGTGAAAGGAGTTGCATCCACCATTTTTGCTATGTACATGGAGCTTTGGAGCTCAATTGGAGGCGGGTTTTATAACTTGAACCCTTGATTTTGTTATTGCATTCAATTCCATGTCAAATAATGATCTTTTCTACACTTACAATAATCGATTTGGTTGATGAATGCAATCACCATGGAAACCACAGAAGGTTTCATGAGTTTAGAGGTTGAAGATGATAAACACACACCTCTATAAATATCCAAGGCAAACGATCTTGTTTGGGTTGTCCAAACGGTTTCCCAAACCGTTTGGGAGCAAACGGTTTCAAACCGTTTAGAAGCAAAGGGTTTCACCAAACGGTTTCAAAACTGTTTGGGGGAGTTGACCAAGGGTTGACCGTTTGAGAATCTTGTTCCTAATTATGTTGGTTGATGACCCACCAAATTTGGGTAATTAATTCTAAAGGAATCATGAGTTGAAGGCTAATCCATTAGGCAAACCCTAATTGATTTAAGTGCTGATTTTCAACTTGATCGATTTGACTTTTTGGGTTGATTAGCCCAAACGGTTTCAAAACCATTTGGGGATCAGCCAAACGGTCTCAAGACCGTTTGGGGATCACCCAAGACCATTTGGAGGTCTAGGTTTATGTATGGTTGCCTATTTGAAGGTCCAAAGTTACCAAGTTACAAAGCAATCAATTGCTGAATTGTTGATCGACTCAATAGACCAAACCTTGATGAAATTTCACTAGAATCCAAGTGTTGGATGAGCCAAACGGTCTCAAGACTGTTTGGAGCTTATCCAAACGGTCTCAAGACTGTTTGGAGGTCACCCAAGACCGTTTGGAGGTCTAAGGGTGAGTATGGTTAAGCAATTGATGATCCAAAGATACTAAGTTAGAGTGTAATCAATTGCTGATTTGGTGATCAATCCAATGATCCAAACCTTAATTGGTTGACTTGGATTTTGATGATATGATGGGGAAACAGTCTCAAGACTGTTTGGAGGTCATCCAAATGACCTCAAGACCGTTTGGGTCAGGTCATGCCAAATTTGGATGATGGTCCAATAGTTTTAAAGTAACTAGTTCCACATTGGTTAATGTTGAAGGATCATCGATTCCAAACCCTAATCTAATGGATTCAAACCCTAATTGATGATCAATTGAGGGTTAATTGAGGGTCAAATAAGTTGAAGGATGACCTAATTAAACTCAATTGAAGTATGAGGATAGGTCCAATTGATGATTGGTTCCATGAATTCAATGATTGAAGGAATCAACATTGGAAACCCTAATTCAATTTGAGTGGTTGAGACCATATTTGGTCCATGCGGTTTTGAGGAGGTTTGGACCAAACGGTCTCAAGACCGTTTGAGTCCAAACAGTCTCAAGACCATTTGGGACCAAACGGTCTCAAGACCGTTTGGGACCAAACGATCCCAAACCGTTGGTGCCCATGCGGTTTCAAAAGTCAAACTTGGCAAACGATCTTCACCTACTTGCTTGGGAAAACAGTCTCAAGCACCACCTTTACCAAACGGTTTCAAACCATTTGAACTTTGAAGGACCAAGACTGTTTGGGGCTCAAGTAGTCAAAGTTGATTGAGGATTCAATTGGTTAATCCTTTTGGATACCTAATGTAATTGAGGACTCAATTGGTTAGTCAATTGGATACCTTATGTAATGGAGGTCCAATATGATTGAATCTCTTGAGAATTAAGATGATGAATGATCCATTGATCCAATGATGAATAGTAATGATAATCAATGAAGGTACAAAGGTTGAAACCCTAATAGTACCTAAGTGATTAGTGCCAATTAAGGGATGAACCCTAATTGCTTATAAGAACAATGTCTTAGTACACTATGTTAACCATAGTTGTATGTACTTGATTGAAGGGTTGATGTAACCTAATCAAGTTGTGAGGATGATGGAAAAGAATTCATACATGAGTATTGATCATGTGATGGATAGGGTATGATCCTTAATAAAGGGGTCATGAAACCCTAATCAAGAAGGTTGATGAGCCCTAACCTAAATTTAGAGCAATATCAGATGTAACCCAAACCCAGGGTAATGTTGTGACTCTAAACCAAGATAATAAAATGTGAATCCCTAATTGAGGTTGATTCCATGTGAATCCCTAATTGAGTTTGATTCCATGTGAATCCCTAATTGAGGTTGATTCAATGCGAACCCTAAATGAGGTTGACTCCATGTGAATCCCTCATTAAGGTTGATTCAATGTGAATCCCTAATTGAGGTTGATTCCATGAGAAATCCTAATTGAGGGTGATGCCATGAGAAACCCTTGTTGGGATGAATAGTAACCCAAATTTTAGGCAATATGATGTGAAAACCTAATGAAGGGTGATGTTATATGCAATCCTCACCCTAATGAAGTATGATAGTATGGGAAACCCTAATCCTAATAATGGAATGGTAGCTAATACATTGATGGGGGAAATGCCTAAAGTGATTGATTGTAAATACCTCTATAGCAGGCAATGCCTTAACCTGAGATGAGTCCATATCAGTAAAGATAGTTGGACCATTCTTATGTGTAACCTATGCACTTCATGGTAAGAGTGATAGGTTAGTGGATGAAAGGATTAAGATGGGAAATACCTTGATCCAAGATAAGCTGATAACTTAAGAAAGTTGGAAGTGATGAGGAATGATCTCATACCTTGTACTGAGAATCATTTAATGATAAATGTTAAGAGTAATGAACATGATTGAATCCTAAAGATGTGTAATGGCCTTATGAGCCATATGGTTAGATGTTGCCTAGTAAGAGGTGACAAGGTGTTTTATGGGCCTTATGATCTATGAGGATGGTTGTTGCCTAGTGAGAGGTAACAAAATGTTTTAAAGGTAGCACAGGATTGACATAGTTCAATACCTGGAATAATAACACAGGATTGGTTAAATCCCAATACCTGGAATAATAACACAGGATTGGCTAACTCCCAATACCTGGAATAATAACACAGGATTGGTTAAATCCCAATACTTGGAATAATAACACAGGATTGGTTAAATCCCAATACCTGGAATACACATGATTGGCTAACTCCCAATACCTGGAATAATAACACAGGATTGGTTAAATCCCAATACCTGGAATAATAACACAGGATTGGTTAAATCCCAATACCTAGAATACACAGGATTGGCTAACTCCCAATACCTGGAATACACAGGATTGGCTAACTCCCAATACCTGGAATAATAACACAGGTTTGGTTAAATCCCAATACATAGAATAATAACACAGAATTGGTTAAATCCCAATACCTGGAATAATAACACAGGATTGTCTAACTCCCAATACCTGGAATAATAACACAGGATTGGTTAAATCCCAATACCTAGAATAATAATACAGGATTGGTTAAATCCCAATACCTGGAATACACATGATTGGATAACTCCCAATACCTGGAATGCACAAGATTGTCTAACTCCCAATACCTGGAATAATAACACAGGATTGGTAATAACCCAATACCTGGAATAGTTGCACATGATTGACATAGTTCAATACCTGGAAGAGTTGCACAGAATTGACATAGATCAATACCTAGAATAGTTGCACATGATTGACATAGTTCAATACCTAGAATAGTTGCACAGGATTGACATAGATCAATACCTGGAATAGTTGCACAGGATTGACATAGATCAATACCTGGAATGGTTACACATGATTGACATAGTTCAATACTTGGAATGGATACACATGAATAATATAAGTCTAATGCTTGTACTAGTTGCACAGGATTGGTATAATCCAATGCCTGGAATACTTATATAGGATTGGTATAGACCAATGCCTGAATAAGACATGATGATGTACACTCTCATGTCTATTATAACTAAAATCTGTTTAGCAGATTAGCTAAGGCCAATAAGTTGAAACAAGAATGTCTCATGGGTGACATATCAAGATAATGAGTGTCACAAGAGAAGTTTGACATGATGGTATAATATGGAGGATAAATGATATACATGTTCTTACTATTCCTTATTAAGAGAATAGTTGATCTATGGTTCTATCATGAATAGTTACAATGCTTTAAGATGAGAATGCTTTAAACTGCTTATCCTCTACCTAGCTTTATATCATTAAACTGCAATAACAATGTTTTGGCGGAGAGTTATATCTCTCTCTGGGGCAATTTACAATTGTCTCACCCCCGTGGGATCCAACATTTTTAGGTGGACGCGGACAAAGAGGCATATACTCTTTTACAGGAAAAGGAAAGCAACAGCTTGGACAGCAGTGAGATCTCAGGTGGAGGCACTGACTGTCAAGTCATATAGTTAGAAGTCTTATGTGTCGTCTCTGTACTCTCAGGTCCTCAGAAATTTATAGATAGTGCTTTTATCATCGACTTGAGATTTTGGCTTGATGCCTCGAGGTTTTATGATGTCTGTATATAATGTCATAAAACAGCTGATGTTGTATTTCTCAAGAAGAGATAGTACAAGACATGTACTTTGAAATAGGATGTAAATGTTATTCTATGGTTCTTGTTGAAAAGATTTCCTATGATTGGATTTCTTTGCAGAAAGTTTTAATTTTTAGTGATTTTCAGTAATCCGCTGCAAATGATTCGCTTCCGCTTAGTTAATCTGTGTTTTGTAAGTTGGATGTCACTACAATCAATCACTTTAGGCATTTCCCCCATCAATGTATTAGCTACCATTCCATTATTAGGATTAGGGTTTCCCATACTATCATACTTCATTAGGGTGAGGATTGCATATAACATCACCCTTCATTAGGCTTTCTCATCATATTGCCTAAAATTAGGGTTTACTATTCATCCCAACAAGGGTTTCTCATGGCATCACCCTCAATTAGGATTTCTCATGGAATCAACCTCAATTAGGGATTCACATTGAATCAACCTTAATTAGGGATTCACAAGGAGTCAACCTCATTTAGGGTTCACATTGAATCAACCTCAATTAGGGATTCACATGGAATCAACCTCAATTAGGGATTCACATTTTGATTATCTTGGTTTAGAGTCACAACATTACCCTGGGTTTGGGTTACATTTGATATTGCTCTAAATTTAGGTTAGGGCTCATCAACCTTCTTGATTAGGGTTTCATGACCCCTTTATTAAGGATAATACCCTATCCATCACATGATCAATACTCATGTATGAATTCTTTTCCATCATCCTCTCAACTTGATTAGGTTACATCAACCCTTCAATCAAGTACATACAACTATGGTTAACATAGTGTACTAAGACATTGTTCTTATAAGCAATTAGGGTTCATCCCTTAATTGGCACTAATAACTTAGGTACTATTAGGGTTTCAACCTTTGTAGGGATCACCCAAGACCGTTTGGAGGTCTAGGGTTAAGTATGGTTGCCTATTTGAAGGTCCAAAGTTACCAAGTTACAAAGCAATCAATTGTTGAATTGTTGATCGACTCAATAGACCAAACCTTGATGAAATTTCACTAGAATCCAAGGGTTGGATGAGCCAAACGGTCTTAGGTGATCCCCAAACGGTCTTGAGACCATTTGGCTGATCCCCAAACGGTTTTGAAACCGTTTGGGCTAATGAACCCAAAAAGTCAAATCGATCAAGTTGAAAATCAGCACTTAAATCAATTAGGGTTTGCCTAATTGATTAGCCTTCAACTCATGATTTCTTTGGAATTAATTAACAAAATTTGGTGGGTCATCAACCAACATAATTAGGAACAGGATTCTCAAATGGTCAACCCTTGGTCAACTCCCCCAAACGGTTTTGAAACCATTTGGTGAATCCGTTTGCTTCTAAACGGTTTGAAACCGTTTGCTCCCAAACGGTTTGGGAAACCGTTTGGACAACCCAAACAAGATCGTTTGCCTTGGATATTTATAGAGGCGTGTGATTATCATCTTCAACCTCCAAACTCACGAAATCTTCTGTGGTTTCCATGGTGATTGCATTCATCAACCAAATCAATTATTGTAAGTGTAGAAAAGATCATTATTTGACATGGAATTGAATGCAATAACAAAATCAAGGGTTCAAGTTATAAAACCCGCCTCCAATTGAGCTCCAAAGCTCCATGTCCATGGCAACAATGGTGGATGCAACTCCTTTCACCATTCCAAGGCTCGTCCTAAAGGTTTGAGTGAAAAGGAATGGTTAGAATTGAATAAGAGATCGAAATAGGAAGAAATCTATAATTTATTTTCGATTTCCACCATGGAATCAAGGTGAAATGGATCAAGAACCTTACCAACAGGTTGGGGGTCGTCCTCCTGATCCTCCCAAGCTCCCTTGGTCGTTTCCCAAGCAAGGAGAAGAAGTGGGGTCGAAAAAGCCTTCCATTTGGCATGTAAAAGGTCTTTTTATAAAAATTCAATGAGAGAGAATATGCTTTATAAAAATCCAATTAATCCCAAAAATATGGCCGCCTCTTCCCCCTCATATTCCTTGGATCCGAGGCTATCTCATTTGCCTCATATTCCTCTCAATTATCCATGATTTAAAGAAAAGCAAATCAAGCACCTTAAATCATATTATATTAATATCCATATGTGAGTGGATATTTCTTTTTCTTATAAAATGGTGAGTGGAATTTCACCTCCTTGAGATATTTCGTGGCTCTTGCATAGCACAAAGACGACCACACATATCTGAACTCAACCATTTTGATCTTGGTTGAATGCCCTTTAATTAATACATTCATTTTTTTGCCCTAAATTGAATTAGGGTTTCAATTAGGCATTAATCTTGATTATTTTAATATCAAGATTCTCTCTCCTCCAACTTAATTCAAATGAGGCGCCCCTCTCATTTTCTTTGCTCTACATGGTGCCAAGAAACATTAGGGACCTTATTGAAGTGGTAATTTGCATATTTAACCCTAGGTTTTGGGTAAATTGCACATTACACCAAAACATGGTTTTAATGCACAAACATTGTTTTATCAGTTCTATCTTGGTGTCCAAACTTGTGGAGACCATACCACTACATCATATTCGTTCTTATGGTGTCTCAACATAAGAGGAACATATTATCATGTAACTTTTGCAAGTTAACCCCTTAACTTGGGTAATTTGCATAATAGTCCAAAATAAGTAAACATTGCTTTAACATTGTTCAAACAGGACCAAAATAGAAACATAAGTTCCTCATACTAATTACTTTTCACAAGATAAGATTAATCATTTAATCACCTTTCTTAATCAAAACACCTAGGATTAAAGTATAACCCAGGTCAGGGATGTTACACATTCGGTTTCACCTCATTCGGTCTTAGGCTTCCTCCTGGCCACACGATCTTGATCGCACGGTCTGCCCTCCAAGCGGTTTACCTCCAACCGGTTTTGCCTTCCATTTGGTCTTCATCCTTTCACCCCTCTACACGATCTCAAGACTGTATGAAGCCTCACAGTCACAAAACTGTGTAGTGACCCACCTCAAAACCAGTTGGATCTCCACAACACCTGCTTGACGCTCCTCTGCCTTCACCTTCCTCTGACAACCTCCACTTCCACCTGTTGCATCTCCATCGACCTACAACCCCATAAGAAGTTGCACCTTCCACCTCCGACGACCAGCGACGCAGTGCCTAACCTCCATCCCTCCGTCAGCGCCCTCCGCCTTCACCATGTGACTTGCTCCTCATGGTCTCAAGACAGTGAAGAAGCAATCGATCTCCAAACCGATTGAACACCTCTGAGGGTTAATCATCCAAAACCGTTTGATGACAGACGATCCTCAAGATCGTGTGGCAGTGCACGGTCTCAAGATCGTAAGACAAGCATACCGCGAGACCGTTCGGACGAGCGAAACTGCGAGAGGCACAAACCGTTAAGCAGTGATCGGTCTCCAAACCGATTGGAGGCCATCAATCCACAAGACCGTTTGGATCAAATGAACACTGAAGACCGGACGGAAAGAAGACTGCGAGACCGATTAGAACTCATCAGTCTTCAAGACCGTTTGGACACTCAAACCGCATGGATGCCTAACGATCTTTCCAAACCATGAGAAGAGAGATCGTGAGAAGCCAAAACTGTTAAGACTCCAGGACCAGTTGGACAGCAAGACTGTGAAGATGAAGACCAGTTGGAGGCATTTAAATCCAAATCGTTTAAACTCAAAACTGTGTGAAGTAGACTCACATAAAAAACATGAAGACACCGACCAGAGCCTATAAATAGGACCAGCAGGGTCCTCATTTGGGGGCATCGGACCCAGGAGGCCGACAGGCTACCTGAACGCAGATTCGGTCCACGTACATCCACACCATTGCCACTTCACTTGCTGCTCCTACTGCGAGTAATGAGATTGAGAAGAGAAGGAAGGAGGAGAGAGAAAGACTGCCCAGTCTATCTTGGCGTCCCTTATTCCTCATCCAGATCTGCCCCGACACAGCGTAGAAGACCACATCATCTTCACTGAGCTGCGATCACCTTCTGCATCATGCTCATGGTGGAATCTTCCCTCTCTCTTGTTCTTCTTGTTTCTCGCATCATGAGCGAGTAGTTCCTTTTTCACTGGGGTGCGAGGACTAGCCCCGCTGCCCATACAAGTATGTTCTCTTGTTAAACATTCCATGACAATGTATATAACTTTTTATTTCGTTGTTACTCATTAATGTTTGAAGATTGATTACCTGCTTGCCTTTATCTTGTTCTTTCCTATGTTGTGAGAACTTCTATATGTTGGGTAGAATGTCGATTAACAAGGTTGACTCCCAAACTAGAAATAGAATGGGATTCCTTGAGGTCATAAGTGTATGATCCGTGAGGGGACAAGCCATCTAGCCTACGGTGACACTTTTGTGGCCTAAACATCCCTTGGGGAGGGCCACAACTTCAGTTGGATATCTGTATGTTCGTCGTTAATCGTCGATGTTTGCTTGTAGATTAATCGTCTGCTTTCTTGTCGATTAGCACGGTTGACTCCTTGATGAGAACTTCTGATAGGATTTTTTTGAGGTAGTAAGTGTATGATATGTGAGGGGACAAGCCATCTAGCCCACAGTGACACTTTTGTGGCCTAAACATCCCTCAGGGAGGGCCCCATCTTCAGTTGGATATCTGTATCTTCAGAGCCATAAGTGAGTGATCCAGATGGTGACGAGACATCTGATACCTAAGGTGATGCTTACGCAAGCCTAACGCCCGTATGGGGGGTTTTGCAGCAGCTCCATTTGGATGGTTATATCTTGCCTGGATGTTTGATGTTTGGATGTGTTTGCATGTGTAGTGGTGGTGAAACCCGGGACCATCCTAGCGATTCATATCATTAATCTAGATCAACTTTAATTCTGCTCTTTACTTTCCTGCACTTAGTTTAATTAACCTCAAATCAACCAATCATTTTAAATATTAGTCTTACTTGAACAAGACTTTACTCGCAACGATACTTAAAAATGTTGTCTTTTGGGATTCGATCCTTAACTATACTGTGATAAGACCCGTCTTCTTGCGGGTGGTATTATTGCACAAGGTTTTGGTTAAAACTCTGGGATTTCAACCCCGAGTGAATTTGTTAGTGCGATAATAAACCACGTCAGTGTCTTGTCATTAATCAATCCATAATATCACAAACAAAAATAGTTGCATGCATATGTGAGATATACTATAAGTATATAAAGTAAGGCCAAGACAACACTAGTCATCAGTGTAAGTAAATGGATAGAGAAAGCACATCCTAGGAGGAACAACATGGTTGTCATGACACTATTTGTTACCACCATCCTACCCCTAATGACTACAGAGTCAGTGTTAGTAGGGTTTGGGCGTCCGTGTGTCCAATGGAACATAGCTTGACACATCAACATATATGAAAAATGCAGTAAAAAACTAAAGAGATAACACGATACTAGGCTTGGAGAAAAAATATATGCACCCATTTTCTATATCAAGAATACCCATTGGTGTTCCATTTTAGAGCTCAGAGTGTCGAGTGTAGATGATCTTCATTTGGCAACTACAAATTTGATAAACAAAATATATCAATGCAAGTGCATTAAAAGTGCTATGAAATGGCATGTACACACAGTTTAAGTGTATATAAAAGTTGCTTGGTTAGAGACACCATATTAAGAAAGAAGTAGAAACAAGGAGAGAACACTCAAATGACATTCTTTTGTACAAAGCATATTTTAGGTTTCTTTATCCATTATAACAACATCATATAATCAATCATAAAAGTAGACAATAGATCAACCAAGTAAGAAAGTAGACAAGCATTCATACGAGAATACATACAAGCAAGCCAATATGATAGTAGGGTTAAGAGATTAAGCATACCTTGTGAGTTGTGAACAATTCCTAATCCATAAGTAAGAGTCTAGAGAAGCTCCAACCCCATGGGGACCAAAGATATTAAAATGTATAACGGAGGGTCTTATATCAGTAGGGTTTCATTCAAATAACCACTAACCAATTCATTTGGATGTTATCCTAAACTGAGGCATCAAATAGTTTAAGTATTGTCTCAACTTGTCAATCATGCATGCCAAGGCATAAAAAGGTTTAAAAGTGAATCCTTAGGGTCATAAGGGTTACATAAAGGCAAAAGGCATAAGATCTTAGTAAATAATGTCACAAAAAACCATATAGGATAGTAATTTTGAAGCGAGATAAACACTTGAAGTTTAAAAGGATCAAAGTTTTGAGATTAGACAAGTGGAATCATATACATGCATAAAAGGGGACCTTTAGATTAAAAAGAGTAAACATAAGTGCATCAAGGTGATATATTTCGTGATTCAAACCAATAGGTGAATCAAAGTTACTGATGTAAAGTTTAAGATTGATATTTTAAGTAACAATACTAGATAGGGGCAAGAGACATCATTTATTATTCTAAAATTACATAAAAGACATGCTTTTTAGCATATCAAAAGGATATCAAGTAGATTTAGGCTCTATAACTAGTTTCAATGGAGATATTTCATTTAGAGGATCACAAATCATATATTATATGCCATATTTGGGCAAAGGATGCATGCGTTATCATTTTTTGAAAAACTATCTCAAAACTATAGAGGAAGAGAGGTGTTAATGATTTATTGATGTATCATATGATCTGGACCGCTAGGTGATGATCCAGTGGAAACACGACACCTATAACTCATGCTACCAGTGAGCAGGTCCATGGGCCACATGTCGTGTAGTCGTAGGACAATGCAATGCCTTGGGCGTTGCTTGGACAATGTTGATCGGTCCAACCACTGAAGTGGGCACTTGTGGGCTACTTTCCACCGTGCCATGTTGTTGGCCATCACCGCTAGCCTCCCATGGTTGTTGATGGTCACTTGGATTCTGCCAGTGTGATGTTGTTCTTCTCCACGCCAACTACTCTTTAGAGTGGGAGAAAGGGGGTGGAGGACCCTCCAATAAAGGATGGAAAGGGGCCGCCCAGCACCGATGGACCATCCCGAGCACCATGGTGGTCTCAGATGAGGTAGGCAAGACTCAAAGAAATGACACCCAACCCTAGCTAGGGTTGTGCTTAAGGTACAATAAAGTAGAAGGGAGAGGGCTCTAGGGCTCGAAGCAACTTGAAATTAAGGGGCAAAGAGTAAGAGTGAATAAATGAGTGGATTCAAGCTTTTGATTTGGAAAAAGCATTGAGAAACAAGCATAATTTGAGGGGGACAAAATAGGGTTAGGTGGCTCCATTGCCAAGTGCATTGGCCCTAGTACAAAGGTTGTGGAAATCTCCTAGCCGTTGGATCCTTACAATCAATCTGTGGACATGAATCCAATGGTAGTGTCTAATCCAAACAAACACAAGGAAAGGATAGGGGATGCGCCCATTCTAACTCGGGTGCGCACTTACATTTGGCCCAATTAGGGTAAAAAATATATGAATTCAATTAATAAACATAATCAAACCAAACATTTTAAGTGCCATAACTTTGGTTAGGATGGTCCGACTAAGGTGATTTTTGCATCGTTATATTCCATTTGAATCCTGTACAACATAATAAATATTAGAGAGTAATTTTAGGACCTTAATTTGATTCAAATAAATTTTCAAGATGGTGATGGGTTAAGGAGTTGAAACTTATGTCTAAAAGTAAACTGAGTATCACCACAATATACATGTATATATAATTATTCAACTAAGAATCAAGACATATTCAATCATGAAATTTAATTCGAGTGAAAAATTTGATCAAGGACAAAGTGCATAGTACATGTATGAGGAGAGAGAGTGAAAATCTAGGTTATCACATCCCACCTTGAAAGGAATTTTGTCCCCAAAATTAAATTGATCCATTGATCAAGATTGAGATTTCATACTCCATATCAAAATCACTTGGCATTCCTTAAACATAAAAACTATTTCAAAATCAAGAAATTAAGCATCAAGGGAATCACATAGTCACATAGATCATCAAATTGGAAAGATCATCGCATGAGTCAAGAATTTGAGAGATTATCCTATAGCTCACAAATTTGAGGAGATCACGTTTTTGGTCAAACAAACAAACATTATTGAATTAATAATCAACTTAACTTTCAATCCCAACATTTAGGGTTCTAGATTCATTTTTGATGTAGGTGGGGTTATGCATCCATGACCGATATTTTGTACTTCAACAATTCGATACAAACATCATGTTTCAACTCGATGATTTTGTGCTCAAATCGACGAAAGGTCCCATGCTAGTCTGTGTGGAGCTTCTTAAGTCATAAACCAAGTGAATCAAAATAATTGTCATTTCCAGTTTTCAATATATAGGAACATGAAAGTCATCGGTCATATAAACTGATCATAGGATTGAGTCAAAAAAAAGATCAATACTCATGAGTCACGAGTTCATAAATCGACATCGAGAGACAATTTTTGGAAATGAAAGTCATAGGTTCAAACTTTTCACCGCTAAGGTTTAGGTCCCTACTTTATACCTTATGGGTGACTTATGGATCTGCCCTTAGTAAGGTTTTATTGAGATGGCATACACATTTTTCTTGAGGTTTCTCTACAATATTTGAGCATATTATTTTTTGTAAAATTCTTTAACATGGATTTTCTCCATATCATAGGGTGCACATTATTTACTTTATCTCCCTGTATTGGGCTCATGGTGACCTTCCCTCCTGAGCTTGGTCTTCTCAATGACCTTCCCCTCGGGGCTTGGTCGTCTTGGTGACCTTTCCTCCTAGGCTTTGTCTTCCTAGTTGCCTTTCCTCATGGGCTCAGTCTCTTGGTGACCTTTCCTCTTGGGCTTGGTCTTCATGGTGACCTTCCCTCTCGGGCTTGGTCTTCATGGTGACCTTCCCTCATGGGCTTCTCTTGTTGGTGACCTTCCCTCCTGGGCTTGGTCTTCATGGTGACCTTCTCTCCTGGGATTGGTCTTCGTGGTGAACTTCTCTCATGGGCTTGGCCTCTTGGTGACCTTGGGGTTTTGAGTACCAAAAAAAAAGATATTGTCTTTCGAGTTATATCATCTTATTCTTGTGAACTTCGTGTTTTACTCGTGGTGCTCTTAATGAGGGAAGACCCTGTGAAAGCAAAAGCATTAGATATCTCCTTTTGTGATTGAAAACTATAGGTGATAGAGGTTTTTGTTTGCTATCCTAACAATTTTTATTTTACGTGATATACTATGTGAAGTACTATAGTGCACAGGCATGCACATCATTCACCTTGTGCAAGCTTAGAGACAAAGGGGTTTGTGACATTAAGGTTATCCCATAGATAAGTCAACACGGAAAGCCAAGTATTGTCCCCTAAATCGGCAGACCAGGTTCAGCACCAGATATAGTGAATTTGCCAACCTCCTCAATGTTGGCATCTCTGGGGCCGTCACTAAGTAAGTCTTTACCCAAGCTTTCATAACAAAGGATGGTAGACAGGTAGAGGATCTCTTTGCTGCCCTTGGCTTTAAGCTCACCAACGTTGGCATTAACCCACAAAACATGCTTCATGATGTAGGTACGGGAATGTCTACAAGGATGACCTTATAAGCCATGACAGAGTGAATGAAGAGCTCTTGAAACCTTTCGTTGTCACCTAACCAGGAGTACGTTCGGGATTGGGTCTCACAGGTGCCGGTGGAGTTCTGGAAAGGAGTACGGGCAATTTAGAAGCTGCCATGCCTTGATCTAACCACCGCACAATGACATCTTTGCTTACAAGTTTAGTACAATTTTAACAGCTAGCAAATTAAACCAAACAAAATCCAGCACATCATTTTCACACTGGAGAGTCATCGATTGACAACGACCATTCTCCAATGGTGTAGGGAGCCATTTACAGTTGTTGAGGCAACTAAGTAGACAATATAACACCGGCCTATAGAGCTAACTAAATGATTGGCATCCTAATTTCACACGTGACGTAGGCTTCTACATGGCTTTGTCACCAGGCAACGTAATGGCTTTTCCATAGGCGGAGAGCCACCATAATAGAAGCTTTGCACTAAGTCGAAGAGCAGGATTGACACCCAAAGTCTCTTCCACGCTGACAGTACGAGGCAAATCCTGGTATCTACTCCTCCATTCTTTTCATTATAGATTAAAAAATAATGTGATATTTATATATGGGATGTTGGAGTTAGTATTGGCCCCATCAGATTGTCATAACATGTATTACTTTTCCCTTCAATTATGTGTCCATGTTTGTGCTTGTCGTATGTTATTCTGCATGGATCTCAATTTATTGTTAAAGTTTTCTTGGACATAGTTCATTGTAACTTTTACAATTTTGTTGTTGTACTATATCCACATGTTATTTTTTATGTACATCAGTATCTTAATTAGTTGGTAATGTATTTTTAAGGCTTTTCATTTCTGTCAATTAAGTATGAAACAATTTTCAAGGCTATGTTTCTCTTTGTTCTTGCACCCTGACACTTCATCCTGATTAATTGATGTTCTATGCTATTACAACAAAGAAATTAGTGTTCTATAAGGTAATGACAATGTATCTCACTAGCTTAAAGATTGATAGTAAAAAAATTATTTTATTCTCATTGAATATCAACTTCCTATATTTTTGTTGTGTTGCCACCATATATTATCATCTAAATAAACGCCACATTTATATATAGTACCAATGCTTCAAGATTTAGATTAGATTGGTGTTGTTATAACTTAACTATACTATATGTTTTGTACCGATCTCAATGATATTGGTGAAACTTGAAGATTATAAAATATAGTTTTTGGCAAAAAACTTATCAAGGTGTATCCGATGGTTCAGAAATGCAATCCTCTCATATTGAAGGTCAGTCGTCAAAATGTTGCTTTATTGCTGATGAGAAGCTTAGTGTATGAGAAGTACATGAATCAATTATTAAGCTGAATGTTGAACTCTATTGAATACGTAATGAAGGGAAAATCTTTCAGCCTACACGAGTTATTGATTGGAAGAGAATATATGTACTAAGAGTAGTTATTATCGATATTGCACATCAAAGTTTGTACATGGTTCTTGGTATATTTTTGTAGAATGTCCGCCAATGATAAACATGATGATTATATTATATAATATAGTATGAGAATCTCCAACATGATTCAAGATTCAGACTTTCCTAATGATATTGTTAATCAAATTATTTTATTAGATAGATTATGTCTCCAATGCCTTTAGTTATGAAAGTAGTCTCAAGAAATTAATTTGTGCATATGTAGTCAAAATTCATTTGAAATAATACGGAGCTTATGTAATTGCAATGAGATGTGTATGTTCCATATGCTTGATATTTGTAAAATTTTGGTACATTATAACAGTTTTAGTTAGTATAGGGGTTTATCGTATGCACCATATGTGGATGCATCATGACACACACATTGTCAGTCTCAAGATAGATGGTTGTATGATTATTTTTGGTTGGTAACCTATCTCTAAAGTACACTTAGATAAAAATTTGATTATATAAAAACTTAAGGAGTAGAAGTCAAAAAAAATAAAATGATGTACCAACCATCATACTCTATTCTCGAATGTATTACCATAAATGTTTTGATCTAGCTTTTGACAAAAGTTGTAGAATATAATCTAATTACTTTTACATTTTAGTACCTTAAATATGTATGGGATTTAAAAAACCAAAAACTCATAATTGGTGCCACAAATTAATGCAACACTAACACTGGCATCTCTTCTTAGTAGAGGGTGAAAGAGGGGTACAAGGCAAGAGAGGAAGTGTCATACTAGAAAATATAACATCATCTTACCAACATAATCACCAGACAGTGATGAAAGGGAGAAATGAGAACCCATTACATATGGAATATGTTGAATATCTTAAGTATCAAAAACAAAATCAAACACTTGGTAAGTTAACTAATTTAATAACTAACCAACAAATCATACTTGTAATAGTAGAAAAGTATTCACAAGTTCTAACAAGACAAACTCTTTGAAGAAACTATGTACTAAAAGAAAAGGTGGTAATTCCTTACCCTTGGAAGTGAATATCCTCGAGGAAGATAGAAGCATCAGAAACTTCTTTTCTCACTTTGAAAATTTAATTTTTTTACCATGGGTCGCATATGTAAAATACTAATGTGGAGGAAAAAGTATATTCTTTAAAAAAATATTTTCAAGGATGTGGGCTCTAATAATAAATTTAAAATAGGATAAATGATAATGATGTAAACAATAGTAATGAATAAACTTGCTATATTAACATTACAACGTTGTATCGACGTGAAAAATGATTTTTTGAATGGAAAAGAAATATAATACTTGATGTGAATATCTATAAAAAAGTTCCTTGCATTCCATTGTTTACAAGTTGTCTAAATTTTCATAGTAGTTTTTTTCATATGTAGACACCTAAATTTAGTTCTTGAATCATCCAATACTTTTAAATAACTAAATGACATTTATTAAGCATGATACTTCAAAAAAATAGAATAAAAAATTCTTTTGAAAAAAAAAATTATCAAAAGAATTATCTTTTTTTTTAGGGAAGTCCGGCGATAATTTTATTCATCTTGCTCACCTCGTGCAAGCATATTCAAAGGCAAATTACAGATATGATTTATTTGCATGGAATTAAACATGGTAGTACTACTACCATTACATAAATAGATTTGTCCAGTATCAATGACATCCTTGGGAGGGATATCATAGTACCTGACTCTACAGTTGTTTTGTAAATGTGCTTTAGCCAACGCATCAGCTGGGCCATTGTACTGCCTCTCCACATGGTGAATAGTCGCAGTGTCTCCCATGATCAACTGGATCCCCCTTATTATACTGGCATGACGAGGATGTTTGTTATAGTCATCTTGCAGCATCGTCTTGGCTGTCAAACAATCAGTAACCACAACTATGCCTTGCATCCTGCTAGATTTGATCAGTTTAGCAGCAAGGGCAATGGCCATGAGTTCTGCCTGTAGAGGGTTGTCCGTTGAGACCAGCTGGCCTACCCCTCCCTTCCATTGGTTATTGCGATCCTTAATAACCACAGCGATGGCGCTTTTACCCTTCTTCCAGGTGGCGTCTACATGCATCAAGAGCTGTCCGCTGATATGAACATCATGTTGCGCCATTGTAGCTGAACTCTTTACGGTGTCCTCTCTATCCCAAGCTTCGACAGTTCTCCTATTTTCCAATAAAATTCTGTTCACTTGTTGAATTGTAGGGGTGTCTTTATCTTCAAAGACCTCCAAGTTGTGTTGTTTCCAGATCACCCAACAAGCTATAAGAAAAAAGGTTCTGGTATCCTCGCTTGATCGGAGCCCCTGACTAATCCATTGCTCAAAGTTGGTGGAATTCCAGAAATCCGGTGAAACATACATGGTGTTCCCAGGCACAGAGCCGGCTTGTAAGCGTAGCCAAACTGGTTTCACCTTCTCACAGTCTCACAGAGCATGGAGACTGGTTTAGTCTTCCTTGTTACAGTGACTACAAACTGAATTGGTGGTCATCCGCCGTCTTCGACGTTTCCAATTTGTGAGAAGGGCTCCATTAGCAGCGATCCACATGAAGATCTTCACCTTCGCCGCCACCTGGGCTCTCCAAATAACTGGCCATTGTCCAGGTCTTTTTACCTCAGAATCCGCCCTCAAAGCCGTATAGGCCGACTTGGCCGTATAGCTGCCCCCATTGTTGAGCTTCCAAACACATATATCTTCAGTTTCAGTATCAACCGGTGGTTGAATGTTATGTACTTCCTTGACAACATCTGCAGGAAACCATAGCTCTAGAAACTCACGGTCCCACTGACCATCAAGGTTCACTAAGCTGCTCACCTGCAGATCACACAGGTCTTCAGGAATAGCTCTTCGAGCATGGTCCTTTAAGCAAATCCCACTCGGGAGCCAGTAGTCTTGCCAAACATTGATGTGATTCCCACTCATAGGGCTCAGGAACGTATTAGCTTGCATAAATGGTTTCATTTGCAGCACAGTTCTCACCAGGCGAGACAGATTAGAATTTGTCCCTGGGTTGCTATTCATCAGTTTGTCACGCATGGTCGTGCACCATAGAGTGCTTCTTCCGCACCAGATATCCCAATTATGACGAAGCAGAAGTGCCTGGTTCCAATCCCGCATGGCTTTGAGGCCCAGGCCACCATGGATCTTCTTGCTAGTTAGCCGTTCCCAAGACACAAGATGAGTCCCTCTCCTTTTCCGCCCTCCACTCCAAATGAATCGTCGAATTTCGCCATCTATTCTGTCGCACAGTTGTAGTGGAAGCTTCGAGGTTTGCATAATGTAAGTAGGAATGGTGGCGAGGGTACTCATAGCAAGGCATATGCGTCCCGCTAAAGATAAGGTTTTAGCAGCCCAGGAGCTAACTCTGTTGGTTACTTTATCCAACACTTCACTGTACGTCTTCTTGTTCACCCGCGTGTGGAGGATCGGAACCCCTAGATATCTCCCCAGATCCTGAGTGCGTTGCAGCCCGCTACGATTACAGATTTGCGTAGCTTCATGCTGGGCTACACTCTTAGAGTAAAAAATCCTTGTCTTCTCAATCGAGACGGCTTGACCCGAAGCCAGCTCAAACTCCTTGAAGCAATGCATGATAGTATCAATGTTGGTTATATTGGCTTTGGCAAACAGGAGTATGTCGTCGGCGAAACAGAGATGAGCAATCCGCGGACCCTTTCTGCCCAGTTTGATAGGTAGCCATCTTTTGGAATTGATACATTCTTCTATCATCTGACTTAAGCGTTCAATACAAAGCACAAAAATATAAGGACTCAACGGATCGCCTTGTCTAAGACCCCTTCGCAGTCTGAAACTGGTCGAATTCCTGCCATTCCAAGCAATGGTAGAGCTACCGCTGGTAATAGAGCCCATGATATATTGAATCATACAAGAGGGAAGGTTCACCTTTTTCAGAGTATCCTCAATGAAGTTCCATGCCAGTCTGTCATATGCTTTCGTAAGATCGATTTTGATGGCCATAGTCTTCTTGGAATTCTTCCGCTTCATAGAATGTATAATTTTCTGGGCTGCAGATATGTTGTCAGAAATCTTCCTGCCCGGGACAAAGGCGCTTTGCGCTGGGTTAATCCAAACCGGCAGCCATTTCTTCAATCTTTCAACAACAACCTTAGAACAGAGCTTAAGGATGGTGTTATTAAGAGAAATGGGTCGAAACTGACTTGCGAGTTCAGGTTTGGGAACTTTGGGAATAAGGACCACAGTAGCTTTACAGATTTGTTCATTCAGAATTCCAACACTTAGAGCCTCCTGGACAGTCGAGCATATAGACTCTTGAAGCATCGGCCAGTTGGATAACAGGAAGTGTGTAGTAGTGCCGTCAGGACCAGCGGCCTTGTAGGGGTCCATGGACTTTAAGATTGCATAAATCTCATCCTTCTGAGCTTGTTTAGCCAACTGGCTATGATCCTCGCCAACCACAGGAGCAAACCGTGTGGGAATTTTATCAATTTGTTGCTGGCTGGTGTTGCTGTTAGAAGTAAACAAATCAATGAAGTAATCTGTGACCGGTTTGAAAATATCATCCTCGTTTGTGATCCAATCCCCGAAAGGATTTTTGAGTATTTGACATTTATTGGACCTCCTCCTTTGATTCACATAGGCTTGGTAGAAACGGGTATTGGATTTCCCTTCTCGAATCCAGTTGACGTGGCTTTTCTGTTTCCAATCCTCCTCTTCCTGTTTAAGAATGACTTTGAGTTCATCCTCCATCTGGGTGCAAAGATTGTCAGAAATGACATCATAATGAACAACTAAATTCGTTTGAAGGGTATTTATATTACGCAGAAGCTGATCTTTAGTTTCTCTTTTCTCCTTGTTTCTCGCGGAGTCCCATGCACTGATATGCTGCTTGGCGTGCTCAAGAGCCTCATGGAAAGGGAGGTTTCTACTCCAATGTCGTTCAAGGCAGTGATTGAAGGATGGGTCATGAGCCCAAGAAGCTCTGGTAACAAACCTCTTTTTACTGTACGATAACGACTGCGTTTGAATCAAGAGAGGGCAATGATCTGATTCAAACTTAGGAAGATGGGTCACCGCAACCTTCGGGAAGACGGCGAGGAAGACAGAATTAGCCAAGCCACGATCGAGCCTGCTTTGTTTCACTCCATGCCTGTAGGTGAACTTTTGTCCAGAGAAGCCAAGGTTAGAAAGCCCTGCTTCAAGCAGGGTAGCAGAAAAGAGTTGGGCCTCACGGTGGTTAAAAAGTCTAATAGCCAACAGTCTCAGATAGAGAGATGGTCGTGTTGAAATCGCCGGCGACTATCCACAGTTCAGAAAAACTATTGCCCATGTCATTTAAGTGCTTCCAAAGAAGATTGCGGACCTGAAAGTGGGGGTTAGCATAAATGAAAGTAGCAATATAAGATTTGTTCACCCGATAGGTTATGAATTGACGGTGTGTCTTGAGGATCTGCACATCGCAGGCAGCAGCATCCCAGTAGATCCAAATCCCACCCGAGAAGCCCCAAGCTTCAGAACGATGAGAGTTCGGAAAACCAAGCTTCTTAATGGTCTGAGTAGCTTTGTCCGCACTTATGCGAGGTTCTAACACAGCAGTAACAGTCGGCTTGTGTTTGTAAACAAGTTCTTTGAGGACTCTGCATGTGTCATCGTTTCCTATGCCTCTCACATTCTAGCATAACAGCTTAGACATCCCACAAGGATTATAACTGAAAAATCTTCTAAATAGGAAACTAAGACTGGTTTTCATTGGTCTCCCTGTTGTCTTCACCAATGTTTTCTGCTCCTTCTAGCGCGTCCACCATGATTTCTGCTTCCATGCTTCTTCTATGCCTGGGGCTTCTACGGATGCCTTCCACAGCCGATTTAGCAACCCCCGTTCTCTTCATCTTTGTTCCACTACCCTTGAACATCTTCCCCGTCGAAGATTTTCTGGGAGTAGCAGAAGTGGCCGCTGCAGCGTCACTGTCACGCTTCTTAATTCTGCTGCAGGTTGTATGCGGTGTAACAGCCCTGGTCGCGGGAACCTCCTCCTTAGGGATAATTTCGATCACCTCATCAATCGCCGGGTTCACTACTGTATGTTCCGGAGTTTTATTTGTATGCTCACCCTGTGCTAGGCCTTCTTTAGGTTGTTGGGGCAGGTTTGTGATGTCCCTTAGGATTTTTCTTTTTTGTTCAGTTGTTTCAATTTTCTCCGGTGTCTTCTTCTTCCTCCAGATTTTAGGGTTTTTGTGTGCCATAGGCTTTTCTGCCGGCTGCTTTCCTTCTTGGCTGGTATTCGTGATTACTTCAGTCGATTCATCTTCTGTTATCAAATCATCAAATTGATTCCTTGTTAGGGTAACAGAGCTCGTAGGTGTTTTAGTAATCTGCTGTTTCCCCTGATATCCCCGTCGATGCTTCTGTGTTTTCCACTGACTGTCAGAGTTTGTAGCAGGTACGTCCGGGGTTGGGGTAGGATTATTCTGGTTGGCTTCTTGTTGCGTGGTCCCTGCAGAGCATTGCACAGAGGTGTGGCCTTCTTCGCCGCAGGTTGCACACTAAAACAAGAATCCCTCGTACTCGACTTCGAAGTCCAAACCATTGATTACGATACTCGCCGCCAGTTCTGATGTGGTGTCGAGCTCGACGGCAAGGCGAGCAAATTTGCTTCTTGTGCGTTTGATGGTATGTTCGTCGACCTTCACCAGCCTGCCAGAGCCGTGCCTATGCAGTTGAAGATAGTTTGGACATTTAGATGTAATGGGAGATTCAAGATCCTGACCCAACAAACAATCTTCCGTGGTAAATCAGTAGAGGGAATAAAGGATGGATGCCAATCCCATACGATTAGATTACATCCGAAAATCTTCCAAGGACCGCCTGTCATCATCATATCGTAATCCCGCCGGCATGACAGTTGGATAACGAAGTGATTTATGTCCAGTTTGTATATGTTATACTTGCCGACTAAGCTCCACATGGCTCGGAGCCGATCTTTTAGGGTCATATACCCTAGTTGAGTTCCCATGGCCTTCACAACTACCGCGTATTGCCAAGGTCGAACAAGAAATTCTTCGTACATGGGGTCAATCGTTATTTCAGGCTGTCCATCGGACATGTAAAGACTAATCGCCTCCGGATCGAGATGCTCTTCAAAGAGCTTATTTAGGAATAGATCTGTAGATCCGTGCGTCGCCGTTCCAGTCGAGTTTCCAGATCTGTTCTGTCCCCATGCATTTGCAGGTTGGGGTATCGGGGGACCCTGCGTCTCCTGGTTGCTTCCTGCGAGAGGTGGGAAGGACCCCAGTGGATTTGTTCCTCCTGCGGCGTCTGGGGTACATGCGCCGCCACTGCCCTTCGGATCCGTCCCGTTTTGATTCTCCTCCTGGGATGGTCCTCGCATGCCTCCATAACGAAACTCTATTCCCATATTTGGTATGCAGATTTTGCCCGCGCTCGTGGCGTCCGCTCCTTGGTGTGTGTCAGCGCTGCCTCTCCTCTCCCTTCCTGGACTCCTGGTTTGTCTTGCGTGGCTTCGTTCATGCTGTAGATCGCGGCTTGTCTTACTCCCGTCTCCCGGTGAAATCCTAGTCTCCGTAGAGACTGTACCATCATCTTCTCCTGGATCACCCGCCGCCGCCGCCCCCACTCCGCTTCCATACCCTTCATGATTCTTCAAAAGAATTATCTTGTAATCTCATGAATAATATAATTTATAAAAAATATTATGGAAAAATATGGTAATTATCCAATTATATTGTCAAGGCCTTTTATTTCAATAATAATCTTTTAAAATTTTATCATTTCTATAATGCCACGTGCATGTGCACGTGTGTGTTCACTAGTATGTATATGTATATATATATATAGTTAGGCTAGAATACACTCGAATATATATATATATATATATATATATATATATATATATATATATATAGAGAGAGAGAGAGAGAGAGAGAGAGAGAGAGAGAGAGAGAGAGTGAGAGAGAGAGGGTTGATACTATGAGAGCCCTCCTACCGTGAGAGCATGAGAGCCTTTTTAACAACTACAAATTTAGAAGGTTTTTTGCAAATCCAACCGTATGGATGTTAAATACAACATTGCTATTAGCTTCACACACAAAATTATCATGATCAAACATTGTTTGCTCACCCATATATGCAATTTATATATATTGCATCCAACGGTCAGCCCAAAATTCAATATAGAACGTTAAAAACTATTCGATTACCATGGGCAATCTGTAAGTTCGATGAATATGATACTTTTTGGGTAGGTAAATACAATGATATATTTTCAATCCATATGGTTGGATTAGAAAAAATGGATCATCATTGGGAGTTATTCAAAGGACTGTCATGCTCTCACCATCTTAGGGCTCTCACTGGATCATTCTTATATATATATATATATATATATATAGAGAGAGAGAGAGAGAGAAAGAGAGAGAGAGAGAGAGAGAGTCAGGCTAGAATATACTCGAGTGTATTTAGAGCAGAATACATTCAAGTAGTTTTTCATGATGCAATATTTTTTTCAAAAATCTAATCTGTTGATCCTCCTAAACATATTGTGAATATCTCATACACAAAATTTGAGCACATTTGGACATTTATAGGTCATGTTATAAAGAACGCAAAAATTATGCATTTCAAATTAGTTTCGCGCGTCGATTTTGTTGCCCTTGGATGTGTGACTTAAACTCATCCAAATGGGCTCAAATTTTGTATGTAGCCTAGTTATAGTATGACAGTGAAGATCAATGGTTTACATTTTGCAAAAAATAGTTTTGATATGCAAACACACTTGAGTGTATTCGTGTGATCGGTACACTCGAGTGTATTCTAGCCTGACTATATATATATATATATATATATATATATATATATATATATATATATATATATATATATATATATATATATATATATATATATATATATATATATATATATATATATATATATATATATATATATATATATGGTAGCGATCCCGTGAGAAACATTCTACGGTGAGAGCATGAGAGGCATTTGAATAACTACAAATTAGGAGCTATTTTTAAAAATCCAACCATATAGATGGAAAAAGCATCATTTTATTTACCTTCTCATAAAAAATCATTACAATCAGACATTATTTACATGGACATATGTACAATATACACTTTTTACATCCAACGGTGAGCCTGAAATCAATATAGAGCGTCAAAAAGTATTTTGTTGTTGTGAATGATCTACAAATTGGATGGTGAAAAAAATTTATAGGAAGGTAAATATTAATATATACTTGTAATCTATACAGTTGGATTATAAAAAATTGATCTATGTGGAGAGTTATTCAAATACCTCTCATGCTCTCACAAAATATGTTTCTCACTGGATCGCTGCCCTATATATATATATAGAGAGAGAGAGAGGGGGGTGTTCTAAGCAGAGTAGCACTACTCTCTGAAACCTCCTCTCTCTATTTCTTCACTGATTGCAGGCATAGGATGGGAAGTATTGCCAATGCTTTGCTCTATCTCCTTGGTACGACCAATAGCTGGTGTCGCGGTTCCCCTTACAGACCAAGGTGGGATTTCCTGAAGAGCAAGTGTAGGCCTCCGACAGATAGCAGTGGTGCATGAGGGACAATGATGTTGCACCGACTTCGCATGGGCACTCTGACACCCTACCAGTCTTCCATGTGAAGCGAGGAGGTGCCCCCATGTTGTGGTTGTATCTCCGGTCAAGTTCGACGCCGAGACAAGGTAGAACTTTATATCGCAATCCTGACGACGCCCGACTACGTTGAGCATGATGTGAGTATGTGAGTACTAGACAGAGTATGTTGAAGCTTCCCTACACCTATACGGGATGAGTTGTTGAAGCTTTCCTAAACCTATACAGGATGAGTGAGGATACAATGGTTGTCCCTCACCAAATTTGAGCATAAACCAACGCAAGGCAAGTGGAGGCTGATCGAGTCAGAGAAACAAGAAGGTTCGGCCGTGGGGCTCCAGTCAAAGACAGACGTCCTGCGAGACTTGTGGGTGCATACTGGAGTCGGCGGTGACCGCTGAGAACGGTGAATGGATGCACTGTAGGTGATCGTGAGAAGAAAGGGGAGGTCGGGTCGGCTCAGCCCGGACCAATCCCTTCTCTATTTATCATGGTCTGAGAGATGTACCAGAGGCTCAATTCATGTGACTCGAAACTGAACCGGTCGCAAGCCCTGACCGTCCACTGGGCAGGTTATATAATGGGTAAGTGATGGTGTGTCAACTATTGATTGGTCGAATACTGTTTAACTTGCAAAAATCAAAGTAAATACTAGGATGGTCAGATAAAGACAAGTTTTATAAGAAAATTGATCAGAAAAATATGTAGAATCCATATAAAATATGCTTAAACTCTAATTATGCTTCTAATTCTGGAGGTAGTGCTAATATGGGTATTTAGGGTTTTCAATGTGGATAACCATACCAATGGATAATTAGGGTTCAAGACCATATCTTTATATATTGATTAATGAATTTAATCAAATCTAACTGTGATGATAAAAAGGATATGGTAGATATAATAATCATTGAAACACCTAATATGAATTAGGTTTCTTAAGTCATTAGATCAATGAATATGGATGTTGGAGAATCAAACATAATGATAACTCGAGGACAAGCAAACCTAAATTCTAGGTCACTACCTAAGTTAGGTTCAATGTGAATAACATGAATATATATAGTGACACATATGTAGTATGTATATTTCAGATACTATTGATTGGTTGTGGATTGCCTTGATAATTGGACTTCATATAAAGTGAACTTTAAATATTCTACATGAATTTTACATGGCAAAGGTATGTGGTTACGCTTATGTCTAATTGCTCTAGTTTCAAGGAGATTTTTGAGATTTAACCAGTTGCTTGAAATTAACTACTTGGATGAACTTTAATTCTTGCAACTATAAAGTGACTATGACTATCACCATAAATATATGTATGACTAGATCAGATCCTAGTCCTCCTCTGTAGCTTTGAGTATATGTGTGAAATAGATGACCTAGGTATTGGTCTACCCTTGTGGTAGGATCGTCAGGTTATCATGAGTCCATGTTTGGTCAACTTTTGGGTAGGACCATACTACTATACAGCTCTATGTCTTGGTCTACCTTTAGGGTAGGATTAAAAGGGGCTAATTTGGATCTACCATATGAGAAAGGTAGGATCCATGTCCACTGCAGAGACAACACAGAGGCTTGGAAATGTCAGGATTGAGTACTTATGTTTAAGATGTAAAGTTTGTTCTGTTAAACAACAATTTTCTTGCAATATGTTGTTAAAACTAGATGCAAATTTTTTGTTTCCCCCACATACTAGTATAATTTGTTATACTGACCACGTTTTATTTGTGGACGTTTTAGGTATATGTTTCACATGATAAAAGACATGCAGAATAAGATGAAAGATATCGAAGGTATTAAAGCTATACCAAGGAGGACTAGATAGATGATACTTCTTCTCAATAGGTGTTAGTCCCATGAGGTATATCATTGTACAATTTTTAAACAATATTTGAAATTTAATTGAAATTGTTCTCTATTATTTGTTATTTGACTAATTTGGATCCTTGAGAATATAGGTAATGGCTCTCAACTTGAAGGTCTTTCCTTAATTGGGGATGCGGAAAGTGAGGTTGTTACATTGCATGTGACTAGAATGAATGTTAATTAAACAAGATTACTCTTGTTGATGTTTAGCACATTTTTTAGCCATTTACATCTTTTGGAAATGCTTATTTTATGACTAGCTAAATCAAAATTCTAGCTCGATTCACTCACTCTGATCGAATCCCCCAGTGAGCGTGCGACTTCCCTCTCCATGGTGGCAGCAGAAGCACAAGATGGAGGCGATGGCAATTCAGGTTACCCGCTTGTCGGCATACGCCACAAGTGCATGATGTGTGAAATGGAATTCTAGATGTGGCAGAAACTCAGAGGGCACGTACGTTGGTGCCTGGAACAACAACGGGAGTGGAAGGTAGTAGGAGTGCAACAAAACCATCCACCACCAGTTCTGTCACCTATGAAGTACCAACCATGGCACGCTCCCATGGTACAACAACATCACTACTTCCCGCCACCACCGCCTGCCATGTATGGACATGCCCCTCACAACGATGTGGATCTGACACTGCGTTTGTGACCTCCATTGCCACCACCATCCCCTCCATAGCCAAGGCAACATGAAGAGAAGGAGGAGGAGGAGGACAACGTGGATGACGATGACAGCGACGATGGCAACATCGACTTGGAACTCCACCTGGGTCATCGTCATTGACATTTTTTGGCATGTAGTGATAGACATCTAAAGACAAGTAACCAAATCATGTTGGATTTTTTCATCATACTCTTAATAGTGGTTTGTAGTTATCCTCAGATTAGTAGACAAGTAATGGTGTTGGCGTGCACCAATCTATCTAATTGGACATGTAAATCAGTCTGGTGTCTATCATATTCTTATGATGGTTTTTAGTTCTTAGGCATTCTCAGATTCTACTGCCTATGGTGCAGAAACAATGTTGTTGCAAGTAATATCATTAATATAGTTAATTGTTATGTGGGAGAAAAAAATTTCTAGCTCGATTCTATTTTGGTCCCTAAATTTGAAATTTCCTTGGATGACCCTTATGATGGCTAGTTTTTTTTGGGGGGAAGCCCAACTGATCAAAAGAGGCCCTGGGCAATATGCAACGCCAAATAGAGTCCCATTAGAAAACTACATCACATGAAGAGTAGGATTTGAACAGCACGAGGAATTTCCCTAGAGAAGTACATATGACCAAGAGGTTAGCTTGAACTACACTAGGAAATGGTTGAGACTTCTCTATTGCAAGTCATTTGAGTAAATAAATGGGTAAAAATTAACATTAGTTACATTGTATTATTTTTTTTGATGGAAAGAAGCACAACTACCTATATATGATAAAAAAAAACATAAGACTTAAGTCATTTACTTTTTTAACTATTTGGATGTTAGATCTTTGTCTAGACAAGAATAATTGAAATTTTTAGGTACCAAGCCTAATTGAATATAGAAGGGGATGTCTCATAGGATTCCTAGGTGAAATCAAGCAAGTTTTCTGTAAGTTTATGACCCTAACTGAGATTAATGAGTATTGTATGGTTTGAAACATCATTATCATAGCATATCTTCTCTATTTAAGGTATTTGAAATATTGTCTTATATGTATTTGTGATACCCCGTTTGGACAAAACGTTATTAATGGTGCGGAAGCGATTAATTAACAGCAGAATTATTGAAAATCACTAAAAATTAAAACTTTTTCATAAAGGTCCACAAACTGTAGGACTCTTTCATAAATAAACAAGATAAGTTATTTACAAGCTGATACATCATCATATCTCTGTATCATCACATCTCAAGAGTCACGAGCATCAACTGCCCTGTTAAACTGTACATAAGCAGTGTACAAAAATTCTCGAGGCATTACGCCAAAAATCTCAGATCTATATCAAACCATCTACTGACTCCTAGGACCTGAGAGTATAGAGACGACACATAGGACACTCTATATACAAGACTTGACAAATAGTGTCTCCACCTGAGGATCACTGCTGTCCCTGATGTTGATGCTGCTGCTGTTGTTGCTCACCCACTGAAGGGTTTCTTCCTCTTCTTCGGTGATTACCTAAAAATTTAATCCCACAGGGGTGAGACAATTGAATAATTGTCCCAGCGAGAGTTATAACTCTCCACCAGAAGCATTGTTATTGCAGTTAGAGGAATAATACTGAGCAGTAAAATTATGAATATTCAACATCAGGTAATTCAATAAATAAACTAAGTAGAGCAGTATTCTCTATGTAATCATTGTTTCTCGTAGTTCAACCTTAAGCAAATATGCTACATGGTTGATTACGTTTTACAAACATACTTATGCCCTGATGAGATGAGGTATACCGCTCATACTCCAACTGACCATTACGAAATCGCAATCGGTACCATACATAGGTCATCAGAAGAGCCAGATTCCTATGACCTCATCTTCCTCAGTCGGTGTGAGGTACAACATGCAGGACATCTTGTGTCTCTGCTATAATAGTTTTCCAGGGAATTTTGGCAGCTTTGCTATTAGAGTTACAGTGGCATGTTGTACTCTCTTCGCAATCGAGGGATTTCAAGTTATCTCACATCGATTTGGCATTAACATCATCATTGGGAGATTAGTGTTACATCTTCCAGGCATATACATATAATGAAGGATTGAGAGATTAAAGGTTTATCTCACATCAATTACTTCATTAGGACGTAAGGATATTCGCGTCCATAACCCCCACATACTCAAAAGTATGCTCTCCAGGAGTTCCCTTAGGAAAACATGTTTCACCATCATTTAGCTTCTGACAATGATGGATCTATGGTCAGGGCTCTACATGTTATCATTATACTTGATTATTTAAGTACATTATGGTATTCTTTTAGCATCAGGCATGTTTTCAAACATAAACTATTAAAACAATTGCTATAAAGAAATAATACTATTTGTATCAAGTTCATTTCACATCTTGTTAACATTGGGATCTCAATCCCTAACCATCTCATCATTATGACTCAATAATATGGGTGTTCAAACCCTCAAATCATCAAAACACTTGTTACCAAGTAACATATTACCATCAAGTCATTTGACAGTGTAAACATGATAGTAGCAGATATTTCTTATGGCTTATACAGCCCATCAATCTCTTATGTTACCTCTCACTAGGCAACATAGCATATCATTGCTTACAAACTCATTAAGTACTTTTAATAAGCAAAGCTTCATAGCTCATACCTGGCTATGTTCAATACCCCATAAAACCTGCATGATTAGTACAGATGAATACAGATACATCTATTTTAGATCAGCATAATGCAAAACATTAATAGCATCACTATTTAAGGGTTGCACCACTATACCCTTACTAGGGTTAAGGTTTCCCTTTTCAATTCATTCAGGGTTAATCATCCCCTTAGCTCAATTAGGGTTAATGACTTATCATTGCATTACCCAGCCATAGAGCTTCATGCTATAAAGTATAATCCAGAATTAGGGTTTCACATAATTCTTCACTTTGTTTAGAATTAGGGTTTACTATTCACATTACATCACATTACCCTAGATTAGGGTTTACTATTCACATTGTATCACATTACAATGAATTAAGATCATACCATCATCATGTATTAGGATTACTTCCATTAATGCCCTCAATTAGGGTTATGATTCATTAGCTTTCATAACTAGGGTTTCATGATCTCACTATCATGGATCATACCCTAATTAGGTATTCATTCATATTGGGAGTCCATTACTTGATTAACATTCATATAAGAAGTCTTTTCTCTCTCACCCTCTATAGGATGATATTAGCATCACCCTTGATAGGCTAAGTCAATTCAACATTGACATCATGGGTTATGTCATTTCTATTGTGATCATTAAGGCTTACTCATTCAAAGAGTACTAATCACTCTATCCCATCAAGGATACCTTTATTATAATCACCATTGATTACATCATTCTTTAATCAACTAATTACTTGGTTCTTTAACCACTTTAACTACCCAAGGGGTTTAGGTTAATCAACCACCAAACCATCTTGACCACTAAGGCATCAAATGATCTTAACCTTCTCAGACCTCAGACGGTCTTGCACACTAAACCTCCAAATGGTCTAAGACCGTTTGGACCTTCATGCGGTCTTGGTCTGCCCTTGAGACCGTTTGGTAAAGTAGACCTCTAAGACCATTTTCTAAAGTAGGACTGAACACCGTTTGGTCAAGTTGGGGTGAAGACCGTTTGGTCAAGTTTGACTTTGAAATCGCATGAACACAACCGACCTTGAAACCGCATGAGCCCAAATGGTTTGGGATCGTTTGGTCTCAAACGGTCTTGAGACCGTTTGGTCCAAACCACCTCAAAATCGCAAGGACCAAAAAGTGTCTCAACCACTTCAATTGAATTAGGGTTTCCAATGTTGAACCCCTCAATCGATCATGTATATGTTAGCCAATCATCAATTGAGTTAATTAGGTCAACCTTCAACTAATTTGACCCTCAATTGACCCTCAATTGATCATCAATTAGGGCTTGAATCGATTGGATTAGGGTTTGGAATTGATGACCCTTCAACATAATTCAATGTGAGTCTAATTGATTTGAACCCATCGAACCATCATCCAATTTGGTCATGACCTGACCCCAAACGGTCTTGGGATCGTTTGGATGACCTCCAAACAGTCTTGAGACCGTTTGCTCAAGACATCACAAACCAACTCAACCAATTAAGGTTTGGCTCATTGGATTGATCACTAGGTCAACAATTGATTGCACTTTAACTTAGAACCTTTGGATCTTCAACCACTTAACCATAGTCAACCCTAGACCTCCAAACGGTCTTGGGTGACCCCCAAATGGTCTTGGGATCATTTGGATATCCTCCAAACGGTCTTGAGACCGTTTTCCCATTATTTCATCAATAACCAAGTCATTCATTTAGGGTTTGAATCCTAGAATTGGTCACCAAATCAGCAATCGATTACACATCAACTTGATACCATTGGATCCTCAATTGGTCAACCATGCTTAACCCTAGACCTCCAAACGGTCTTGGGTGATCACCAAATGGTCTTGAGACCATTTGGGTGATCCCCAAATGGTTTTGAAACCGTTTGGGTCACTCAACCCAAACTTCAACTTTATTCACTCAAGAAATCAACACTTCAACCCGATTAGGGTTTTGATGATTGTTAGACCTTCAATTGGTGAACCACTTGGAATTCGTTGATGATTATTTGTAGATTTTTGATCTAAAAGATTTTCAACAGTCATCCAAATGGTCAACGCCTGGTCAACGCCTCCAAACGGTCTTGGACCGTTTGCTTCTATGCGGTTTGGTTGAAACCGTTTGCAATCAAATGGTTTGAAACCGTTTTCTCCCAAACGGTTTGGTAAACCGTTTGAGCAAGAAAAGGAGACAGTTTGCTAAAGAAAATTTCTTGGATAAACATCAAAATTAACGCCACCTTTGTCTACCTCTATTCAACCAAGAACATGGGTTGTTCTTCATGGAATTTATAGCAAGAACACAAGAGTATCTGAAGAAGAAGAATTAACCAACGATTTTAGGAGAGAAGGATGCATTAGCAAAGCTTAAGGGTTAGAGTTATAAAACCCACCTCTAGGACTGATCCAGAGCTCCAAGCTCCGTAGCTTTAATGGTGGTTTGACCTCAAGCAGTTGTCCAAGGTCTGTCCTTCAATCTTTGGATGAACAAGATGGCTAGAAAAGGAAATCGTGTAAAGAAAACCATGAATCTAACCTTATATTATGGTTTCCACCATGAATTCGAGTTAGATGATGACCCAAACTTACCAACAGGTTTGATTGTCCTCCCTCTTCTCCAGATCTCCTCCTTGGTCAGTCAAAGCAAGGTGAAGAAGAAAAGAACTAAGGGAAACGATCCTTTGGTGTTTTGGAAAAAGAGATACATATATATATTTATGGGTTTTTCAAGGAAAATGGAAAAAGATAGTTATTTCCTTTTATCTCCCAAATATATCCACCAACTTCCTCCATCCTTTGGATATGTGGCCACCTTCTATTACCATGTAAAACTCTTCCATTATCCAAGGTTTAAAGGAAAAAGGAACCAAACATCTTAAACAGTTATGTGTTAATATCCATCCTTTAATTGGATATTGCTATATATTATTATTATTAATGTGAGTAGCTTCCACTTCAACCAAGATCTTTTTGGTGCCCAAGCATGGCACAATCTTGTCCAAACTATCGCAAACTCATACTCCAACTTTTGGTTGAAGGGCTCCATAATTATTATATTTTCTTTTGCATTAAGTTATATTAAAGAGCCATTTGTGCTTAAATCTTGATTATCTTAACATCAAGATTCTCTCTCCTCCATGATAATTCAAATGAGGCGCCCTTCTCATTTTATTTGCTCTACTTGATGCCAAGAAACATGAGAGACCCTCTAGATGTGTTATTTTACCTGTTGAACCCTAAGTTTTTGGTAAATTGCACATTACACCAAAACTAGGTTTTAATGTACAAGGATTGCTCTACAAGCTATATCTTGATGCCCAAGCTTGTGAAAACTGTATCACTTCATCATATTCATTCTTATGATGTCTCAACATCAGAGGAACATCTTAGCATGTGCAATTTGCAAGTTAACCCCTCTACTTGGGTAATTTGCACTTTAATCCATTATTAACAAAACAATGTTTCAACATTATTCAAAAAGGACTGAAAATGAAATATAAGTTCCTCAAAAGCCTTAATTACTTTTCAAGAAATGAAAGCAAGCATCTAATCAACTTAATTAGGAAAAACACCTAGGGTTAGTACATAACCCAGGTCATGGATGTTACAAATTATCCACCCCTTATAAGGATTTCGTCCCCGAAATCATTACAAAAACATATTAAGAGAAAAGAGTAGGGTATTTCCTCCTCATCTCTTCCTCTAGTTCCCACGTAGCTTCTTCAATGCCACGGTGATTCCAGAGGACTTTCACAAGACTTATGTCTTTCTTTTTCAGTTTTTTAGTTCTTCTATCAAGGATCGACACATGTCCTTCAACATAAGATATATCATCATTCAATTCTATTTCCATAGGTTGCAGAACTGATTCTGTGTCAGGATGACATTTCCTTAGCATGGAAATGTGGAACACTGGGTGTAACTTTTGTAACTCAGGTGGTAAGTCTAGCTTATAAGCTACTTTTCCAATCTGTTCAATGATTGGATAAGACCCTATAAACCTAGGAGCTAACTTTCCTTTCCTTCCAAATCTAAGAACTCCCTTCCAAGGTGAGACCTTGAGGTACACTCTGTCTCCAACATGGAATTCTAAAGGTCTACGACACTTATCATCGTAAGATTTCTGCCTATCCTGTGCAGTCTTTATCTGTTGTTGTATTATTTTAATCTTCTCGGTGGTCTGCTGCACAAGTTCAGGACCTAAAAGTTGATACTGACCAGTTTCATACCAACATAGGGGAGATCTACAACGTCTACCATACAAGGCTTCATAAGGTGCCATGTCAATACTATGTTGATAACTATTGTTGTAGGAAAACTCTATCAAACTTAGGTGCAGATCCCAACTTCCTGTAAACTGAAGAACACATGCTCTAAGCAAGTCTTCCAAGGTCTGTATAGTCCTTTCTGACTGTCCATCAGTCTGAGGATGAAAGGTTGTACTAAACCTTAACTATGTGCCTAAGGCTTTATGAAGTCGCTCCCAAAAATGACTCGTAAACTGAGGACCTCTATCAGAAACAATGGTAACTGGGACTCCATGCAGCCGCACTATCTCATCTACATACAACTGTGCTAACTTCTCAGTAGAATAGGTTGTTTTGACAGGTAAGAAATGTGTTGTCTTTGTTAACCTATTAACTATTACCCAAATGGAATCATGTCCTTTGGCTGTTCTTGGTAAACCAACCACAAAGTCCATGGTCACATGATCCCACTTCCAATGTGGTATGGGTAAAGGTTGCATTGTTCCTGCAGACTTCTGGTGTTCAACTTTAACTTGCTGACACACAGGACACCACATAACAAACTCAGCAACGTCCTTCTTCAAACCCATCCACCAATACATATCTTTCAAATTATAATACATCTTGGTGCTTCCTGGATGCATAGCATACATCGAAGAATGAGCTTCTTCCAGGACTAACTTCCTCAAGTTATCCACATCAGGCACTATCATCCTACCATGATAACATGCTACCTGATCATCTGAGTATTAGAAACCATCTCATTTCTTACTTCCATACTCTGATCTAATCTGTTGAACTGCAGCATCAACTTGTTGTGCCTCCTTAATCTGTTGTCTCAGAGTAGGTTTTATGTGCATCTCAGCTAACAACCCGACTAACAATGATACTTTGAGCTGTACATTGTCTCGCCTCAAGGATATAAACATATTGTTGGCTAAATGGACATCAGTAAATCCCTTTGTTTTGATAATGACAAACATTTCATTCTAGTTGATCTAACGTGCTACTTGAGTGTTGCAGGAATAAGGTGGATGACAAATATTATGGAAGATCTATATGCTAGATTGGTTTAATTTCATGAATGTAATCAATTGTAAATCTTGTACAAATATATAATGTACAAGTACTTAGACATCATGTAAATCAAGTGTTAGATTTTTCCTAACTAATCACTACAGTTAGATAGGTCATCCCCTTCAATAGTGTCACATATGCACACTCACATACACACTTAGTACTTTAATTGAAACATTGAAACAGGGTCAATCTTGGTCGACAAAATCCTCGACCGAGACACTCTCGGTCGACAAGCTTCTCGACCGAGAAAGACCCAGGTAGCCGTTAGACACAGATGACAAGGTAGTTGGCAGTTGGAGATGAACGTTGCAAACACTTGATCCAGAGAGCCTGTCGGTCGACAAAACCTCGACCGAGTAGGCATCTCGGTCGACAATTTCTCGACCGAGATGGACTCTAACAACAACTGCATAATTAATTAATTAGTCGTTGCTAATGCAACTAACTTATACCTAACGGCTAGTTAAGCACTTAGAAACCCCTAGAAAGTGTCTAGAACATCCTTAAGCAGTTATAGGTCATTCCTATAAATAGGACATGCCTTAGGACACCTAAACTCACTTGATTCCATACTTGAGAAATCTTTGAGCATACACTTGCATTAGCAACCTGTTTTGAGCAATTGAGCAATACTTGCAATTGGCTACTCTTCATCTTGCTCTAAATTCGTGTCCTATAGGCTAGTATCTCCTATCCACAGTAATCACACTTCCATATACTTTGGTTAGGAGATCTACACGCTTGATATAGGCAAATCAAGCCTTGTGCTTCAAAGGATAAGTTGTAATTTCCATTTTCCTTTCTTGTTCACTTTCATTGCTTGTACTCTTCTTGCTACTCCTAGGTTGGAGGCTGTGGATTGGAGAGGGTCGTGGTCTTCTTGGTGAAGAAGGAGACTTTGAACTACTTCAAGAAGGCTGGTGCAACGGGAGGTTACTTCAAAGAGGAAGGCTACTTCAAGGGGGAGCTTGGAGTTACTTCAAGAAGGCTACCTCAAGTTGGTGCATCTACTTCAAAGTGAAGGTTGTTCAAAGGGGTGTAAGAAAGTATTGTATTTTGTGTAATTCCTTGTGAAGGTAATAAAATTAATACTTTCAAAATCCCGGTTGGGTAAGCAACCGGGTAGTGGACTGACTGCCTTAGTATTTGCTAAGGAAGGAACCACTCTAAATACCTTGTCTCCTTCTTACTTTTTTATTTGTGGTTGTTTGAGTTAAATAATTGTTAAATTAACTTTAAAACTCTATTCACCCCCCTAGTGGTTTCTCAATTGGTATCAGAGCAGGCTTCAAGGAGCTCTAATCGAGTCTTGAAGTATGACGGGTGGTGGTGTCTACAACCACAAACCAAGGAAAAGTATGGACCAATCTTCAATAAGTTGCAGTTGGTGCTTAGGAACAAGCCACACAACACTTGGTTGCCCATGGAGGTCAAAGAAGGAAGATACGCATAAAGAATGCCTTATTGCTATAATAAGTGAAGAAGAAGAAGAAGAGGTAGGTCTTTTTGATTTATCTAAAGAAGAGCTAGTTGCTAGTCTTGAAGAGACACATAATAAATATATTGAATGCAAGAAGAAATTGAAGAAATCTAATAAAGCAAATGATGAGTTACATGCTAAGCTTCTTGCTCTTACATCTGAAAATGAAGATCTCAAAAAGGTTATTGATGGTCATGAAATTAATCTTAAATCTGTAGAAGCAAATTGCAATCTTCTTTCTCTAGAAAAGTTACATTTGCAAACTCAAGTAAATGATCTTCAAAAACAACCTGTTTTGTGTACACATCTAGATTATGATACTATAGTGAAAGAAAGAGATTCCTTGTTATCTAATCTAGATCAAGCAAAGTTAGACATAAATAAAAGAATGGATGAGATTGTTAAGCTGCAACAAAAAGTTAATAGTTTGAGTAACAATGATATTCTTGATAAAATCTTAAATGATTCTTAACGTCAAGTTGGAAGGAGAGGACTAGGTTACAAACCTAAAGGAAAATCTTATCAAAAACCTAGTTGGAGAAGAACACAAGTGCCAAAGAGTCAATCTATGTATGTATTTAAAGGCACAAATACATATGTACCCACGAACAACCTCGAACAAAATCATAGAAAGAGATATGAGGTTGATTCTATATGTTGTCATTACTGTTTGTGCCTTGGACACTATTCCTTTTCATGTCCTTACAAGAAAAAGGATGTTGAGTTAGTTTGGGTTCCAAAACCCCCCAAACTAAATGAGCAAAAATAAGTTGAGATATGACCAAGGACTTTAGTTGCATATTTCTATGCCTATCTCAACTTAACATGATGAGTTATCAAATTAATTCAAGTATCTAAAACTTCTAACTTGAAAGTATACAATTCATTTAAATCTGCAAAGACAAAGTTTGGCCTTAATCAAAGTTCTCAAAGCATAAAGACTTAATATATAAATAGTTGAGATTTGATCTAAATATTACTTTGATATTCATATGTTCTATCTCAACTAAACTGAGTTTTCAAATTGTATAATTGAATGATTTACTTGTAAACAATTGCTTAAAAATAGTTCCGAAACAGTACAGAAACATTCTCGGTCGAGAAACTGGTCGACCGAAAACACAGTCGGTCGAGAAATGGTCGACCGAGCAAGTTACTGTTTTCAAATCTGCAATAAATCTGCTGAACTTGTTTTAAATTAATCTAGTCTGCTATTAATGATTGATCAAGAATAAACCTTGGAAGACATTTTTTTCTTTTGCATCATATAACATTATGAATATGAAAACATATTGCAAAAGTGTTATAAGAAGACTGATCTTACCTTATTCATTGATTGAAAAAGTTTATTAGTTTGTCTTCAAATTGAAACCATGAATGAGATTATTTTGGTATTATCCTCTCCATGATTTGACTTAAAACTAAGATTATGAATTGGTTTAAGCAAGAAAATTATTTTACCACAATCCACATGGTTTTCCCTAAGTACTCCTTGGTATATCTATATAGGAACCATGTGTGTTGAAATGATCAAAATCATTGCATTTATATACTTTTATCTTGATCATTGTATTGTAGATATGTTTCCACGATTCTATCATAATTTATGTGCCATGATCACTGTGTTTCATTGGTTTGTCTAAAATAATCTTTGATTCAAACCATGAATGGATATTATTCTTGATCATCATCGAAAATGCCTTGACATAATAGATAATGATTATTGTGGGCATAGCTTGTAATAAAATAATGATGGTGCTATGACAAGCCAAATAGTGTATCTCAGAACAAAAATATAATGCTTTATATAGAAATCTAAAGCACAATCATGACTTTAAGATATCAATCTTTCTTTCAAGATGTGCTTCAAAATTGATATTTATTTAAGCTATCTGCAGAAATTATACTTCACAAATGAATCTGCAGAATTTGCCTCTTGGTTGAAATTAAATTTGACCAAGGGTGCTATGGTCGTAGTCAAGGTCGACCTAAAATAAGCTTGACACAATACTTATTTGGATAATCATTCTCTATAAAAATTGTGATCAAAAGACCAATTAAAATCATGACCACAAAAATTGTCCAAATATTGGTAAAAATAATCACAATATTACTACCTTAGAAAATATAGATATGCTCTACAAATTCAGTCTATCATTTGCATCAAAAATCAGCTTAAAATTTCATTAACAGAAAGTTTATCGGTCGACAAATTGCTCGACCGAAAACATTTCGGTTAGCTATCCCTTTTTCGACGGACAGACCTCAAGAAAGAACTCACACGGGAAAAACTCAGACACACTTCCGGTCGACAATTGTTCGACCGAGCCAATGTCGGTCGACAACTTGCTCGACCGAGAATTGACCGTTGGAATCTGACCGTTTGAATATGATCGTTGTCGGTCGACCATTGGGCGACCGAGAGGCGCGCCTAGGATATGACTGTTGCGGTCATCGGTCGACAATTTGTCGACCGAACTGGTTACTGGATTGCTATAAAAAGGACCAAAAATGGGTCATTGCATCACACTTTCACATTCTCACTTCTTTAGCTTCTCTCTAGTGCATTCTTGTGCAACTCTTTAGCTTTTCCACCTCCAAGACTTACTTGCTTCTTCTCCACCTTAAAGCAAAGAAATGGCTTCATCATCTGCGCGTGGAAAGAAGAAAGTTGCTAGCAGGAAAGAAAGGACGGCTTCCCCACCATTGACGATCATCAACGACATCCCCTTCATCGACGCAGCTGCTGGTGATCGCTACCTCAGGCTCTCCTCCAAAACTCCTCTTCCACGACAGCTGGTTGACGTCATGGACTTCTACATCATCGTCGACCTGGAGGATCTCTTCGAGGTGCAAAAGTTGAAAGATTTTTTGAACCCTTGCTTCCCTTCCTACTCTTCCAAAGTGGTAAATGAGTTCTATGCAAACTTAACCTCACATCCCAAAAATGACTCCTTCTACTCTATGGTCAGTGGGCATAGCTTTCACTTTACTGAAGAGGGTATCCTTGACATGCTCAACATAGATGTAGAAGAATACCAAGACACCCTTGACCTTACCACCGGAAATCCACTCAATACACTTTCCCAAGATGACAATACGGTCAGTCTTAGTGACATTAAACGAGCTATTTTTCAATCTAACACAACTTGTCACGAAGATAGGGGTACCTACTATGCCATTAACCTCAAACCTGCAGCTAGGATTATCAACCTTATTGTTTCCACAAACATACATCCTAGAGCAAACAAGTCTGAAGTTCCTACTTTTCGCATGTATCTCATTTATGCCATTATCAAACACATTCTCATAAATTTTATCCGCATTATCATTAAGAATATGCTTGAGTTTTTTGGCAATCCCCCTTATGCTGATTTTGTATGCCAAATCACTCAACACTTTCTTAAGAACCATATTGAGGATCTAGGATACACATGGGAAAGAAAACCACAAAAAATAAGCAAAAACACAGTAGAAAAGATGGGAATTGATTTTGGTCACAAGAGAGCTAGGACGGAAGGGGAAACATCTACTCAAGACATACCACCACCTCCTCCTACCAACCTACCCTATGATCCCATCCAAAACACCCTAACCTACATTGTTGGATCCCAATATCATCTAAGTAAACAATTAGATTACAGTCACCATGCCATGACCTACTTAAACCAAAGGATGCAAACCCTCTCTCCAAATCAACCAGATGAATATCCTTATTCTCTAAATCCTGGCATGATCAACCCATATAACCCTTCCTACAACTACTACCAAACTCCACCTCCACCATCTCCTGATCTCACACATACTCAGTTTTCTCACATGCAACTACAAGACATTGCTGCTCACTTCCGCTTTGATCGTGTTCCCACCTTCTTGGAAGCATATGCATTAACCAAGACAGGTGCTTTGGAGTGGCAAACTTTAGTCAAGTATTATGGAGCTGAGTCATTTCTTGGAAAAGACCCAGATATCGATGTAATACTTAGGTCTTTTCAGTGAGAATATGAGTGTCCTTTGTAATAGTTGTAATGAAATGGTTATCTTTACATGATTGAAATGAATTGATTATCTTTGCATGATTATAATGGATATCTTTCAAAGCATATGCGTCATTTTGTAAAATGTTAAGCTGTTGTTCCGTCTATGAAAATAGTTTATAAGACTATTATAGTAGAGCATACAAAGTAAGGGGAGTAATATATATGCAATGAATCATAAAGAATGAAATCTTTGCAAATACTTGAAATTTATGACTAAATTGACTATCTATTGGAGTGCATTAATCCCTTAATTATAATTGGGATATCTATTTAAGGGGGAGCAATGGAATTTTCTAAACAAATCTGGGCCTAACATCCTGTGCTTTTGGTTAGAAATATTTTTCAAGGCTTCACAACCTTTGCAAGAGATTGAGTAATTACTTATGAATAAAAGACACACAAATATTTATCTTGGATATCTTTTTGAAATGACAAAGGGGGAGAAAGAATATAAAATCAAAAACATAAAATTTTAAAATGAGTTTCATAAACTTTTGGCTTTACATTGAAAGTTGCTATATTCCCTAAAGAATTGGATTTCATGTTTTATAATTCATGGGGAATAATAAGCACACATTTTATAAACAAGAGAAGAAATTACTACAAAGGTAATCTTCAGGTATGAAACTTACATGTTTTATATTTCCTTAATTTATATTTTGGAAATGTTTGTCATCTTCAAAAAGGGGGAGATTGTTGGCTAAATGGACATCAGTAAATCCCTTTGTTTTGATAATGACAAACATTTCATTCTAGTTGATCTAACGGGCTACTTGAGTGTTGCAGGAATAAGGTGGATGACAAATATTATGGAAGATCTATATTCTAGATTGGTTTAATTTCATGAATGTAATCAATTGTAAATCTTGTACAAATATATAATGTACAAGTACTTAGACATCATGTAAATCAAGCGTTAGATTTTTCCTAACTAATCACTACAGTTAGATAGGTCATCCCCTTCAATAGTGTCACATATGCACACTCACATACACACTTAGTACTTTAATTGAAACATTGAAACAGGGTCAATCTCGGTCGACAAAATCCTCGACCGAGACACTCTCGGTCGACAAGCTTCTCGACTGAGAAAGACCCAGGTAGCCGTTAGACACAGCTGACAAGGTAGTTGGCAGTTGGAGATGAACGTTGCAAACACTTGATCCAGAGAGCCTGTCGGTCGACAAAACCTCGACTGAGTAGGCATCTCGGTCGACAATTTCTCGACCGAGATGAACTCTGACATCAATTGCAGAATTAATTAATTAGCCATTGCTAATGCAACTAACTTATACCTAACGGCTAGTTAAGCACTTAGAAAACCTAGAAAGTGTCTAGAACGTCCTTAAGCATTTGTAGGTCATTCCTATAAATAGGACATGCCTTAGGACACCTAAACTCACTTGATTCCATACTTGAGCAATCTTTGAGCATACACTTGCATTAGAAACCTGTTTTGAGTAATTGAGCAATACTTGCAATTGGCTACTCTTCATCTTGCTCTAAATTCGTGTCATATAGGCTAGTATCTCCTATCCACAGCAATCACACTTCCATATACTTTGGTTAGGAGATCTACACGCTTGATATAGGCAAATCAAGCCTTGTGCTTCAAAGGATAAGTTGTAATTTCCATTTTCCTTTCTTGTTCACTTTCATTGCTTGTACTCTCCTTGCTACTCCTAGGTTGTAGGCTGCGGATTGGAGAGGGTCGTGGTCTTCTTGGTGAAGAAGGAGACTTTGAACTACTTCAAGAAGGCTGGTGCAACGAGAGGTTACTTCAAAGAGGAAGGCTACTTCAAGGGGGAGCTTGGAGTTACTTCAAGAAGGCTACCTCAAGTTGGTGCATCTACTTCAAAGTGAAGGCTGTTCAAAGGGGTGTAAGAAAGTATTGTATTTTGTGTAATTCCTTGTGAAGGTAATAAAATTAATACTTTTAAAATCCCAGTTGGGTAAGCAACCGGGTAGTGGACTGACTGCCTTAGTATTTGCTAAGGTAGGAACCACTCTAAATCCCTTGTCTCCTTCTTACTTTTTTATTTGTGGTTGTTTGAGTTAAATAATTGTTAAATTAACTTCAAAACCCTATTCAACCCCCCCTCTAGTGGTTTCTCACATATCCCTCTTAGAGCCCACTAAGGAATTCAACTGTGCTCTGTCTAGGGTTGGAGTTGCTGATTTCCTTCTTAAAGCATCAGCAACCTCATTGGCTTTCCCTGATTGATAATCAATTGTACAATCGTAATCCTTGATTAATTCCATCCAGCGGCATTGCCTCATGTTAAGCTCATGCTGAGAAAAGATATACTTAAGGTTCTTATGGTCTGTGAAAATCTGGAATATCTCTCCATAAAGATAATGTCTCCAAATTTTCATGGCATGAACTACAACAGCTAGTTCTAGATCGTGTGTCGGATAATTTTCCTCGTGTTTCTTAAGCTGTCGAGAAGCAAAAGAAATCACTTGTTTATCCTGCATCAACACACATCCAAGTCCACTCTTAAAGGCATCTCAGAACACTATATATCCTTTCCCTTGCTCAGGTAACACAAGTACTAGTGCACTTGTCAACCTTTCCTTCAACAACTGAAACAATTTCTGACACTAATTTCTGACACTTGTCACTCCAGGTAAAAAGAACATCATTCCTGGTTAACTTAGTCAAGGGTAAAGCTATAGAACTGAAGTTCTTAATGAACCTTCGATAATAGCCTACCAACCTTAAGAAACTTCGAATTTCCGTTGGTGTCTTCGGCTGTTCCCATTACAAGACAGATTCTACCTTTTTAGGATCAACACGTATACCTGAAGCAGATATTACGTGTCCAAGAAAAGAAACTTCTGGTAACCAGAACTCGCACTTGCTAAACTTAGCATATAACTTATGTTCCCTTAGCAAGGTTAGAGTCTGACGAAGATATTATTCGTGCTGCTGAGCATCTCTACTGTAAATCAAGATGTCATCTATGAAGACAACAACACACTGGTCGAGAAAAGGTCGGAAGATTCTATTCATGAGTTCCATAAATACAGCTGGTGCATTAGTTAGTCCAAACGACATAACTGTGAACTCATAGTGACCATACCTTGTTCTAAAGGCAGACTTAGGTATGTCACTCTCCTTAATACGTAGTTGGTGATATCCTGACCTCAAATCTATCTTTGAGAAGACGGTTGCACCTCACAACTGGTCAAAGAGATCATCAATCCTCGGTAGAGGATACTTATTCTTTATTGTTACTTTATTTAACTATCTATAATCAATGCATAACTGCATTGATCCATCTTTCTTTTTAACAAAGAGGACCGGAGCACCCCAAGGTGAAGTACTCGGTCGGATAAAACCCTTCTCAAGCAACTCTTGCAGTTGTTTCTTGAGTTCTGCCATCTCAGCAGGCGCCATCCTATACGGTGTTTGTGCTATAGGTTGTGTGTTCGGGATTAGATTAATCTCAAAATCAATCTCTCGGGGCGGTGGTATACCTGGAAGTTCTTCAGGAAATACATCTACAAATTTACTGACTATCGGAACTTCAACAGGGTTAAGACTCTCCATGGTAGTATCTACCACATGGGCCAAGAATGCATAACATCCTTGCCTCATCAGCTTCTCAACAACCATAGTTGACACAAGACAGGTTGGTAGAATCTTTCTATCTCCTTGAAAGATCCATGTGTCACTATCATTAGTGAACACAACTTGCTTGGATTCACAATCCAAGACAACCTTATACCTTTCTAAGGTATCCATCCCAAGGATTACATCAAATCCGTGCATCTCAAGTGGTATAAGATCCACTTGAATGCGATGCTCAGAAAAGAAGAGGATACAGGGAGAATATACCTCCCGCAACACAGCAGATCCCATTAAAGGTGTTTCTAGCAACAAACTATCTGCTCTATTATTGGTAGTCATGTTGCAATCAAGAATCACTCTTCGAGTGATAAAGGAATGTGTAGCACCCGGATCAATTAAAACAGATACAACACAAGATGTAGACATATCAGAATATAACAATTCCATCTGACCTGCCACAACCCAAGGGTTGATTACTGCATCAGGTGGATTTATCGCGTAGAATCTTGTTGTTGCTTGTGGTTGATTGAGTGCTCGATGACTAGGTGTCGATGATCCAGCTTGGGATGCTTGTCCACGTCCTATAGCACTACCTGTGAACTGTCACCTTTGAGATCCTTGTTGACTCTGCCTTTGAGGTTGAGTTACACTCACTTCTCTGGCGCTGCAATCCTTCATCAGATGCCCCATCTTTCCACATATATAACAGCTTCTGTTCCCTTGTTGTGGTATGGTTGGTCCTGTAACCGGCATAGATGTTGAGCTATGAGCTCCTTCTAGAGGTAAACTTCGTCCTCTACCCCTATTTGACATCCACTACGTCTGGTTACTGAATCTAGGTGGTGCCATAGGTGCAGAAAACCTTGGTTTCTTAAAATCTTTGGATGAGGATCCTTGGAACTGGGGATACGGCTTCTTGTTCTTGGTATGTCTCTTCTCTGACACAGACCTCTCTACCCTTCTGACAGACTCCATGAAGGTAGCAAACCTTTCCCTATTTTCCAGAGCAGACACAGGGGTGGTCAACTCAACGTTTAATCCTTTCTCAAAATGCCTAATCATTTCTTCATCTGTGGTTGCCATGTGCGGACAAAAATGCAACAGCTCCATGAACTTAGCCTCGTACTCGCCAATGTTCATTAGTCCTTGTCTTAACCTCTCAAACTGAGAGATTTTCTCATCCAGGAACGTCTTAGGGAAGTATTTGTTGATAAATTCCCGTCGGAAAACTTCCCACTCAATCTCCACACCTGGCCTTTTCCCTTCCTCCATGGTCCACCAGTGACCAGCACTCCCCTTGAGAAGATACACAGCATGTCTAACCTTCTCAGCTTCTGAGATGTTTAGGATTCTAAAGGCCTTCTCTAATTCAGTTAACCACAAGTCAGCATCTGTTAGGTCAGCTGTTCCAGCATACTCCGTGGTTCCAACTCGGCGAATTCGTTCAAACTTCTTGCCGTATCCTTGTCCTTCTGGATGGGTAGGTGCCCTAGGTACATGTATAGGCATCCTATCAGTCATGTGTCATGGCAGTCATGAACTGCCCAAACATGGCTTGGACGACTGGGTTCCCCATGTCAGTTGGGTTGAACTGGGGTGGTTCAGGCATAGGTTCTTCCCTCTCTTGGTCTCTTGCACCTCCTCTGGGTGCAGCGACACTACTCTCTACAACATGTTCCTCGTGTGACCCAGACATCTTTAGTTTTATCTTTTCCTCCTAAACGAGAAAAAGACACTATCAGATATACTCGAAGACACTAGAACAGACTCACTAACCCTAGTCCTATGTCTCTGTAGACTCAGCGAACCTAGAGCTCTGATACCACTAATTGTGATACCCCGTTCGTACAAAACATTATTAACGATGCAGAAGCAATTAATTAACAGAGGAATTATTGAAAATCACTAAAAATTAAAACTTTTTCATAAAGGTCCACAAACTGTAGGACTCTTTCATAAAGAAACAAGATAAGTTATTTATAAGCTGATACATCAGCATATCTCTGTATCATCACATCTCGAGAGTCACAAGCATCAACTGCCCTGTTAAACTGTACACAAGCAGTGTACAAAAATTCTTGAGGCATTACGCCAAAAATCTCAGATCTATATCAAACCATCTACTAACTCCTAGGACCTGAGAGTACAGAGACGACACATAGGACACTCTATATACAAGACTTGACAAACAGTGTCTCCACCTGAGGATCACTGCTGTCCCTGATGTTGCTGCTGCTGCGGTTGTTGCTCACCCACTGAGGGGGTTTCTTCCTCTTCTTCGGCGATTGCCTAAAAATTTAATCCCACGGGGGTGAGACAATTGAATAATTGTCCCAGTGAGAGTTATAACTCTCTGCCAGAAGCATTGTTATTGCAGTTAGAGGAATAATACTGAGCAGTAGAATTATAAATATTCAACAGTAGGCAATTCAATAAATAAACTAAGTAGAGCAGTATTCTCTATGCAATCATTGTTTCTCGTAGTTCAACCTTAAGAAAATATGCTACACGGATGATTACGTTTTACAAACATACTTATGCCCTGAGGAGATGAGGTATACCACTCATACTCCAACCGACCATTATGAAATCACAATCGGTACCATATATAGGTCATCGGAAGAGCCGGATTCCTATGACCTCATCTTCCTCAGTCAGTGTGAGGTACAACATGCATGACATCTTGTGTCTCTTCTATAATAGCTTTCCAAGATATTCTGGCAGCTTCGCTATTAGAGTTACAGTGGCATGTTGTACTCTCTTCGCAATCGAGGGATTTCAAGTTATCTCACATCGATTCGGCATTAACATCATCATCGGGAGATTAGTGTTACATCTTCCCAGCATATACAAATAATGAAGGATTGAGAGATTAAAGGTTTATCTCACATCAATTACTTCATTAGGACGTAAGGATATTCACTTCCATAACCCCCACATACTCAAAAGTATGCTCTCCAGGAGTTCCCTTAGGAAAACATGTTTCACCATCATTTAGCTTCTGACAATGATGGATCTATGGTCATGGCTCTACATGTTATCATTATACTTGATTATTTAAGTACATTATGGTATTCTTTTAGCATCAGACATGTTTTCAAACATAAACCATTAAAGAAATTGCTATAAAGAAATAATACTATTTGTATCAAGTTCATTACACATCTTATTAACATTGGGATCTCAATCCCTAACCATCTCATCATTATGACTCAATAATATGGGTGTTCAAACCCTCAAATCATCAAAACACTTGTTACCAAGCAACATGTTACCATCAAGTCATTTGACAGTGTAAACATGATAGTAGAAGATATTTCTTATGGCTTATACAACCCATCAATCTCTTATATTACCTCTTACTAGGCAACATAGCATATCATTGCTTACAAACTCATTAAGTACTTTTAATAAGCAAAGCTTCATAGCTCATACCTAGCTATGTTCAATACCCCATAAAACCTGCATGATTAGTACAGATGAATACATATACATCTATTTTAGATCAGCATAATGCAAAATATTAATAGCATCACTATTTAAGGGTTTTACCACTATACCCTTACTAGGGTTAAGGTTTCCCTTTTCAATTCATTCAGGGTTAATCATCCCCTTAGCTCAATTAGGGTTAATGACTTATCATTGCATTATCCAGCCATAGAGCTTCATGCTATAAAGTATAATCCAGAATTAGGGCTTCACATAATTCTTCACTTTGTTTAGAATTAGGGTTTACTATTCACATTACATCACATTACCCTAGATTAGGGTTTACTATTCACATTACATCACATTACCCTAGATTAGGGTTTACTATTCACATTGTATCACATTACAATGAATTAAGATCATACCATCATCATGTATTAGGATTACTTCCATTAATGCCCTCAATTAGGGTTATGATTCATTAGCTTTCATAACTAGGGTTTCATGATCTCACTATCATGGATCATACCCTAATTAGGTATTCATTCATATTGGGAGTCCATTACTTGATTAACATTCATATAAGAAGTCTTTTCTCTCTCACCCTCTATAGGATGATATTAGCATCACCCTTGACATGCTAAGTCAATTCAACATTGACATCATGGGTTATGTCATTTCTATTGTGATCATTAAGGCTTACTCATTCAAAGAGTACTAATCACTCTATCCCATCAAGGATACCTTTATTATAATCACCATTGATTACATAATGCTTTAATCAACTAATTACTTGGTTCTTTAACCACTTTAACTACCCAAGGGGTTTAGGTTAATCAACCACCAAACCATCTTGACCACTAAGGCATCAAACGATCTTAACCTTCTCAGACCTCAAACGGTCTTGCACACTAAACCACCAAACGGTCTAAGACCGTTTGGACCTTCATGCGATCTTGGTCTGCCCTTGAGACTGTTTGGTAAAGTAGACCTCTAAGACTGTTTGCTAAAGTAGGAGTGAAGACTGTTTGGTCAAGTTGGGGTGAAGACCGTTTGGTCAAGTTTGACTTTGAAACCGCATGAACACAACCGAACTTGAAACCGCATGAGCCCAAACGGTTTGGGATCGTTTGGTCTCAAACGGTCTTGAGACCGTTTGGTCCAAACTACCTCAAACCGCAAGGACCAAAAAATGTCTCAACCACTTCAATTGAATTAGGGTTTCCAATGTTGAACCCCTCAATCGATCATGTATATGTTAGCCAATCATCAATTGAGTTAATTAGGTCAACCTTCAACTAATTTGCCCTCAATTGACCCTCAATTGATCATCAATTAGGGCTTGAATCGATTGGATTAGGGTTTGGAATTGATGACCCTTCAACATAATTCAATGTGTGTCTAATTAATTTGAACCCATTGAACCATCATCCAATTTGGTCATGACCTGACCCCAAACGGTCTTGGGATCATTTGGATGACCTCCAAACGGTCTTGAGACCATTTTCTCAAGTCAACATCAAAAACCAACTCAACCAATTAAGGTTTGGCTCATTGGATTGATCACTAGGTCAACAATTGATTGCACTTTAACTTAGAACCTTTGGATCTTCAACCACTTAACCATAGTCAACCCTTGACCTCCAAACGGTCTTGGGTTTTCCCATTATTTCATCAATAACCAAGTCATTCATTTAGGGTTTGAATCCTAGAATTGGTCACCAAATCAGCAATTGATTACACATCAACTTGATACCATTTGATCCTCATTTGGTCAACCATGCTTAACCCGAGACCTCGAAATGGTCTTGGGTAATCACAAACGGCTTGAGACCGTTTGGTTGATCCCCAAACGGTTTTGAAACCGTTTGGGTCACTCAACCCAAACTTCAACTTTATTCACTCAAGAAATCAACACTTCAACCCGATTAGGGTTTTGATGATTGTTAGACCTTCAATTGGTGAACCACTTGGAATTAATTGATGATTATTTGTAGATTTTTTATCTAAAAGATTTTCAACAGTCCTCCAAATGGTCAATGCCTGGTCAACGCCTCCAAACAGTCTTGGACCGTTTTCTTCTATGCGGTTTGGTTGAAACCATTTGCAATCAAACGGTTTGAAACCGTTTGCTCCCAAACGGTTTGGTAAACCGTTTGAGCAAGAAAAGGAGACCGTTTGCTAAAGCAAATTTCTTAGATAAACATCAAAAGTAATGCCACCTTCGTCTACCTCTGTTCAACCAAGAATAGGGGTTGTTCTTCACGGAATTTATAGCAAGAACACAAGAGTATCTAAAGAAGAAGAATTAACCAACAATTTTAGGAGAGAAGGATGCATTAGCAAAGCTTAAGGGTTAGAGTTATAAAACCCGCCTCTAGGACTGATCCAGAGCTCCAAGATCCGTAGATTTAATGGTGGTTTGAGCTCCAGCAGTTGTCCAAGGTATGTCCTTCAATCTTTGGTTGAACAAGATGGCTAGAAAAGGAAATCGTGTAAAGAAAACCATGAATCTAACCTTATATTATGGTTTCCACCATGAATTCGAGTTAGATGATGACCCAAACTTACCAACAGGTTTGATTGTCCTCCCTCTTTTCCAGAGCTTGTCCTTGGTCGGTCAAAGCAAGGTGAAGAAGAAAAGAACTAAGGGAAACGATCCTTTGGTGTTTTGGAAAAAGAGATACATATATATATTTATGGGTTTTTCAAGGAAAATGGAAAAAGATAGTTATTTCCTTTTATCTCCCAAATATATCCACCAACTTCCTCCATCCTTTGGATATGTGGACACCTTCTATTACCATGCAAAACTCTTCCATTATCCAAGGTTTAAAGGAAAAAAGGAACCAAACATCTTAAAGAGTTATGTGTTAATATCCATCCTTTACTTGGATATTGCTATATATTATTATTATTAATGTGAGTAGCTTCCACTTCAACCAAGATCTTTTTGGTGCCCAAGCATGGAACAATCTTGTCCAAACTATTGCAAACTCATACTCCAACTTTTGGTTGAAGGGCTCCATAATTATTATATTTTCTTTTGCATTAAGTTATATTAAAGAGCCATTTGTGCTTAAATCTTGATTATCTTAACATCAAGATTCTCTCTCCTCCATGATAATTCAAATGAGGCACCCCTCTCATTTTCTTTGCTCTAATTGATGCCAAGAAACATGAGAGAACCTCGAGAGGTGTTATTTTACCTGTTGAACCCTAGGTTTTGGGTAAATTGCACATTACACCAAAACTAGGTTTTAATGTACAAGGATTGCTCTACAAGCTATATCTTGATGTCCAAGCTTGTGAAAACGGTATCACTTCATCATATTCATTCTTATGATGTCTCAACATCAGAGGAACATCTTAGCATGTGCAATTTGCAAGTTAACCCCTCTACTTGGGTAATTTGCACTTTAATCCATTATTAACAAAATAATGTTTCAACATTATTCAAAAAGGACTGAAAATGAAATATAAGTTCCTCAAAAGCCTTAATTACTTTTCAAGAAATGAAAGAAAGCATCTAATCAACTTAATTAGGAAAAACACCTAGGGTTAGTACATAACCCAGGTCAGGGATGTTACGTATTATTTTATGTTCTTAGTATATAATTAGTAATCGTGTTTTTATAAGCCTAAATAGTAGTTCTTGAATTTGCTAACATAACAAGATTAAGATTTTATTTACATAATGGATAGTATTTCATTTCAAAAATAATATCAGTAAAATAAAACCAAACACACACTTACACACGTACATACACACACACACCCACCCACACACACACAGATATACATATATATATACATATATATATATATACATATATATATACATATATATATATATAATCAACTAACACCAAAAACAAGCGTAACACATATATTTAGTACATATAATGAGCTTTGTTTTAGGTTTCACTAGATAAAAATGCATGGAAATACATTTTAGCTTAATAGGCCTAATCTAGATTGAGAAATTCTAATAATTTAATTGATAAGTAGAGAAATTGTGAGGTAATTGTCTAGGTAACATCAAAGGCATACAATTTGATGTGTTAAGTCAACAAACTTCTAACAATTTGCATGTATCTATTGATCAAACTATCCTCATATCAGCTGATTTTGCAGTTGAGAAGTCATTGTGGCAACTTATAAAGGTTTTTTACCGTTCAAAAATTAAAGTGGCTTATTGAATGACCTAGTTATTTGAATGGATGAGTATTTTGATAGAAGACCTGACAAATTTGTTGATTTAATATGGTTTGTTGAGTTTTCTTTTGTTAATAGGAGCAGTTGCTACTTGGGGATGTAGTTATAAAATCTCAGGTAGTATTTACTTTTAAACTAAGGAACTCAATCTACATACCACGTATTCTTATTAATCCAATCCTAGTTTCCCTAGAGTAACAATTATAGGGAAATCTAAAAAAACATTGGAGGAAGAACTATGTTTGAGGTAAGAAGTAAAATATTGAAAAATTTAGCTTTAGTTATTTGTTTTATATAGTTTTTCATCTTTTATACTTACTGATATGTAGAGACAATAATATTGGTTTCCAACCTACTTCACTCTTCTTTCTTGATTCTATTTTCCAATTGCGACCAAATATAGGTATAATGTGATGAACAATTTCGTTTGAGGAGAATTTTGGATTTTTAGAAAAATTCAATTGTTTGAAGTAGCATTTGATATCATAGTTAGGATTTGAGAATCTTATATGAGTGTGTTATTAAAATATTCCAAAGTCAATTATTATTAAGAATAAAATCAAATATTTTGTTTAGTAATATGTAATTGGACTATTCATATTAATCACATTGAAATCAAAATATTTCTTTTTCAAATGATATATGTTTAGTAAGAATTAGTTTTAATTATAGAATTGAATGGTAGATTCCATTTCTACATTTTTAATAGATCTTATGCTATGAGAAGAATAGGTACTAAGTATAGCTGGTATATCCCATTTAAGTATTGGAGAATATATTTTAGCGTTTAATTAGTAGAATTGTGTTTCTTATTAAAAATGTGAGTATGTAACCATAATGAGCTTCCATTTGAAATATATATAATCTAGACAATCTATTTCTACAGCCCCACATCTACTTAGTATGTAATTCAGAGTTAATGAGACCCTTGTTTCAACTTAGTTGCATAATTCAGGTTTCAATGTACTACTCAACTTAGTTTACATACATATATGCTTTATTCAGTATTAGCTAGAGCTTAGAGAGAAACCCTAGTTCATGTTTGCATAGAGATTCTTTTTTAGTGTGGTGTGAGAACTCAACAAGAAACCATTAGTTAGACTAAACTAGAAATATTAAACCATGACTTTGAGATGAGAAGTGAAATTACTAATGAATTGCTAGTTATTTTTTACTATAACAGGAGAAGAATGTAAAGATACACTTAACCATATATAAACACAATTGAATGTAATAGGTTCTGGTTGAAATGGTCATCATAGTATGAATGATAATTTGGCCAACTTGTACAAAGTCAAGGTGATCTTTGTGTTCGAGTTCAGACCAAGTTGACCACCAACCTTGACAGTCAAATTAGTATAATCAAACCTAACCAGTCAGACCGGCTTACTAGGAAGTCGGTAGAGATATGACCAGACAATAGACATATTATTGGAGAAAGGTTATTTGGGTCTTTACTTTTTTTTATCAATTTAAGTCAAAATTAAGTTTATCTAGCCGTCACCTACTTCCACTATTCCAAATCCTAGGTTTTGTCTTAGGTCAATTTTTGGGTGATTTGAGGGAGAGTTACAAAGAATTCAAAGAAGGGGGACATGTTCTTCATTTTCTTGAAGTTTTGTTGCCTAAACTATGTTATTTTAGTTGTATTTGATCGAGAATGGTATCCTCCTATGATTCCTCTAAAGTTTTGTAGCCTAGCCTATATTCTTTTAGTCATCCTTTTCTTTGATTAGCTCCAATCATGATCTAAGGAGCAAGGAAGGCATTACGCTTGTCACTGTAGTAATCATGTTATTGAAGTCTGAGTAGAATGTGTGCTCTAGTGAAATCTCTAGGATCTAGATCAATAACTAAACTGAGTGGGTATTTCTACTTCTCAGTCATTTGCATTTAATTAGATAAATTATTCAATGTCCTTATATTTTTCCTAACCTCACTAGTTTTTAGGTGTACTATGACATACACAGAAATATAGGACAACCAAAAATTACTAACATCTTGGTAATATGGTGATTAAATGATAAAATATTCATAGCTTTGTAGCTCAATTTTTGAGAATTTTAAACTTTATTTGAGAATTTTAGAAGAAATTGTAATATATAGGGTTTTTAGGTGTTTGAGCAGTGATTTAGCCAAAATGTCAATATATGATAATATGACTTTACTTATATATGTCGTGATTGAATTCTACATCTTGGACTATTCCTTCAGCTATTGTTTCAAGTAGGATTTCCTATTCACATTTTATTTGAACAGCAATAAACAACAATGGAAACTAGTTCAGTATTATTTTAAAAGTGTAGTTGTCTTATTCAAGTTGTAATTGAAGAGTGATTCTTGCACTAGTTAGAATATCCAATTTTATATAATTCTTTATGATAGTCACATAATATTGAATAATAGATATTGGAAGTTTAGTTATGAGTATGAGAAATGCTTCAACTATCCAATTATTACAATTAACAGAAATGATATATTCTATTGTTCTCATACATGCATGTGAGAAATGTTCAATGATAATGACCTTACTATAACTTATGATTTTATTTGAATATGAGAGAATTGCTAGATGTTATTGGACTATGTGAAACCCTAAGTACAATGTAATTAGTAAATGAAGTATATATTCCACTATTTCACAATGGTTCCAGTTGAGTAGTTCATTTAGTTGGTAAAATAGATAAAGAAATAAATCAAACTAGGATAATTGCATAACCAAGAAATATAGTAGTAATAGATGATCAAAAAAATTTAGAAATATTCCTAGGAGATTTTTCCTAGAAGAGTGAAATATGTGATTGAATAGAAGTTTAAGAGAAAATGGAGTCACCTAGAATGTGGTGTATTCATGAGGGAACAATTAGTGAAATAGGTGTTTGACTACTAGCTCGGGCTAGGAGAGTATCACCTACAGTGAGACTTAATTTTTTGAAAATCAAAAGTGAAATATGTAATTGAACGGTGGATCATGCCAGAAGATTGTCACATTTATATGAGGTTTCTTAGCCTAAAGGAAGAAATCCTAAGGAAATGATGCAAGGTTGACAAACATTTTTAACAACCATTAAGTCAGTCATCGCAACTGTGACAGTAGATTTTAGCATAATGATAAAGTAATTACTCTTTTTCCCTCCTTATGTTCACTCATGGCCCCAATTTATTTCTCTTGGCTTCATAATCAATGTTGAGACTCAAATACAAAATATGGTGATCAATGTAGTTTTTATACACATTATAACACCTCAAATTCGATTCAAGCATCACTTTGTTCAAAGAATTACTTTGATACATAAAACTTTACATTTTGGTTATCAAACTTTTTCTAAAGATTCTACACGATTTTGTAAAGCTACAGTCCAAATTTGAGAACAATTGGACATTCCTACGATTTTCTATGAATTTTTGAAGTTTATGTGTTGAAAACCCATTTATTCCACTTTTATTTGCTACTTTCTTGACTTGTCCAAGTCATCTATCTGTGGCAAGGGATCGGGGGTGCCTCTCAGCCCTTAGATCTCCTACCCATGGATTAGGGCCGGATCCTATGGCCATGGGATCATCTTCTACCTCCGCAATCAGCGGGGAGAAGTAAATGAGGACCCGATTGAGAGATCTCGCGCTCTTGACTATGAATCAAAATTCTAAGCGAGCCAAGATGCTCCTCTCATGATTTCAAACGGATCTAGCCCTACTTTGACCAGCTTTATTGCTCTCCTCAGCTGCTAGAACAAGACAGTTGCCCCCCTCTCTCACTCCGGCGGCCATGGCAGCCACCAAGGATTGAACAACCCCTAAACCTAACCCTAGTGCTATGAAAACCCTTGCATATCACTCCCTTCATCACTCCGTAGGAGATTTCCACCATTTCATGCTCTTTCTTGGTCTTGAGCACCCTCAACCACCTCCTGATGTTCTCTTGTTGCTTGTGTGGTGCCTTCGCACAGCCCACTCTGGGCGTGCCTCATCCACACATCATCTCACAAATCTGCAATCACCATCACCTCCGCGAAGTCAAGGCGAGCTGGGACGACTTTCTCAAAGCTTTGCTCGGTCCCTGATGCCCCTGAAGCCCCTCCACACCGGAGATCTCCTCTGCCTCCTTTCTGGGATCATGGGATAAAGCCAGAGCGTAAGGGACAGGAGTCCCGACCTGCTGGTTCAAGGGGAAATTCCTCGGTCCAAACAAACCATCAGTGAACCGGGAAATCGAAGAAGAAACCACCTGAATTGAAGGCTTGAACCGGTCCAGCAAGTGAGCAAGCCACCTCACCCATGTGGGAAAATCTAGGCCATCCAACTGACATCCAACGACCCTAGTTTTTCCATATTAAGTTATTTTGCCTCCTCTCTGCTCGAAATTGCAACAAATGATCGGATCTTGTTTTAATTGTAGAAAATACATCCTAGCTCCAACTATTATGAACAAGTAGTCAATCTTGATCATAAAAATCCAGTGAATCCATTAAAAATACTCCTAAAGCCTAATTTGGAATGATACTCAATGATATAATTAAATCTAGATCTCTTGCTTATGTAATTGGTCTAAATAACTCTATTTGTGGTTAATCTTGACTAAATGCTGAAAACCCTAGATTTGGACTCTGATTATTATCTCGTAACCTAGATCTAATCTAGTTGAATCATCTACTCTTGAAAATGAATCATTAGGAATCTAGATCTATTTACTTGATTCAATCTTGAATATGATGATGACATCTTAACAATATGATTGATCTAAATCTTGTGGCATATCTTGATCTATTGACCTAAAAGTTGATCTCTGATTTACTCATAATACTAATTAGAACTTGATCTAATCTTGAACCCAAATGATGTTAAAACTTGATAATGATCTAAAGACTTGATTTTAGAATTTCATATTGACCATGATAATTAGGGTTAACACCTATGATCCTAGAAAACCTAGGTAAGCCATTCACACTCGAAAATACATGGAACTTGAAATGAAATTGGACATATTGAAATATTGATTGATTATAAGTGAATGACCTAACCCTAAGGTTGACATAGGAAAAGTGTAACCTTAATCTCGAATATTAAATTATGATATCCAAAGATTTGGATCTTGACCCTTGATCCAAATATTGTATTTTAGGATCTAACTCGAAGGGTTGACCTATTACTCGTGATCTATACTCGAAATCTCGATGAAAGGTACGCTATTATATAACTCCTGCTTGATTGTATTGATGATACTTTTATGTATCTCTTGACTGTATACTTGGCTATTTACTTGGATGAGCTACTGTCCCCTATGATTAGTCTTCTATTTTTCTATACTATATTTTGAAAAAAAAACATGAAAACATAAATTGCATGCCTATTATGACTGCCCGTATATTGATAATGATGACGATATTGATAATGTTGATAATGTTGATATTGAGTACAACAACCCCCTCATTGGAGGTGGGACTTGTACATTGGCTTCCTATGTTCCTATGGTGAGAAGGAGCCTAGTGACCTTCCCCATCGCGTTAGGGTAATAGAGTCACACAAAATATATAAGCATGCTTCTCGAATTATAGCATAATGGGAACTCATAATAAAAGTTGAATTGCTTGAAAAACTTGTCGAATAAATGTTAGTTTGGCAATTTTCTTGTTATTTCTTTTGAATATAAGTCCTGCCAAGTATACATATTTTGTTATAAATTGCTTTGCTTGATTTTGATAGCGTAACGTGCAATTGCATGATTGTGTCTCGATTTTATTGATTTTAGGTAATACAAATGGAATACTGAATAAGATCGCTTCCGCACTCATACACTCTGATGACAAAGATAAATCAGATATATCTCCATATTGGGTTAGTTTGTTCTTCAATTATCCAGTTTTTGAGTTATTATTTCTTATTGTATATGCCAGTGTGATAGATCATATTGGGCCACTCAGGGACGAGCGCTTCAATCCTCTTACTACTGTCTAGGTAGTAGGATTGGGATTGGGGTTAGAACAGTTCTGTGACAGTTGGTATCAGAGCTTTCACACTCCCATATACTTTAAGTAATAATTTCTCATGTCTCTTACACCCAAGAAACCCTAAAGTCCATAATGGTGAAAATTGAGGTGTCTAGGCTCGGGGTCCTGACATAATTTCTCCTATCCGTTTTCACGGAGGATGAGATCCCCCACTCTACCTGGCCTTAACTGATCTAGAACTGGACCTAAAGGTTCTCTTGAGAATCCCTAGAGAGTCTTATAGCAACTTATCTCTTCTTTAAGGACTACCCAAGTCACCCATATAGATGAAGATTAGGTAGTCTTCTCATCCGATCATGTGGTCCTTCTCATTACCTTTTTCCACATGATGTCTCGATTATGGATAGCTTATGCATGGGAAAAATGAATATCACTAAATTTTGAAAGTTGATACTATGATCTGACCTTAATTTGAATACTCGATTTTGATCAATTAAACTTGAATACTCTTGTATGACCCCTAATATCATGCAAACTCAATTTAACCAAAACTTGACTACCTATTTACTATGTTTGAGGTAAATATTGATAATCTTGATTTGGTGAAATAAGGATGACTTGTACCTTATACCTCATTGTTGATGAGGTCTCTATTTGATTAAGCCAATGTTGCCCTATTGTTGATTAAACCTCAAACATAGTTAAGGAAACTCGTATCCTATTTTATACACACCTTGACTATGCTATTAAGTGACTAAGTCTAGGACTCACAAAACTATGATGTAAGATTATGATGCAAAAAGCAGTTTCCTATTGACTATTGATGCCTTTTGCAATCCTGATTTTGATATGATGATGATGGGCTAGTTTTTACACTATTATGCTCTAATTCCTCGAATGTCAAATTCAAATCCTCGATTTCCAAATTATATCACTACCTTGATCATGAAAGAAAGAATTGCAAATCTTGACATTATTGACCTATTATCTTAAATTTTGATGTTATGACCTTGTAAAACATGCTTTGATTATTGATACTCTCCCTATTTGAATAAGCTCAATGGATAATGACTAATGTCAGCAATGTGCTAGATTAGGGTGGTAGTTGACTCATGACTCCCCTAACCTAGGTCACATCCCTATTTTTGACTACCTCTAAATTTTCATATTATTGATTATTTAGAGTTTGGAAAGGTATTCCCTTCCACCCTATTTTGATTGGTTGACCTAAGCCTAATAGGTTAAACCCATGGTTGATACTCGATCCTGAATATCGATTTGATAATGATCTTGATATCTGACAATGTTGACTATATCTTGTGGTTTATTTCCTAGATAGACCTAGGTCTAGATCATTCATCAACCTTGGAAACATGATAATGAAATTATGATATGTTGCTCGAATATTGCTGGAATAATGTTGCTCAAAATTGGATATAGATGAATGATACCCCCTAAGGTCTAAATAGGAATCTAAACCCTAGCTTCAAAATTTTGGACCTATGACTTTTGATCTCGACTCTTGATACTGATATATAATATTGTGACTCACAGTTATCCAATCTCAATAATGATACAAATCCTATGATCACACTATTTGGACCTTGAAATATATGACTAATGACTTCAAAATCCCAAATTTTGAAAATTTTGAAATGATGACTATTTTGACTTCTTGATTTATGAGTTAGGGTTTAGCTCCCGTTAGGACTAGGGTGGGACCTCCTAGTGATTTTGAGCCCAAAAATCATGATATTGAAAGTATGATGTGGTCTGGAAATGATGAAATCTGAAATTTCAAATCATGGATGTATAACCCCACCTAGGCCAATGGAGAGTCTAAGACCCTGAGATATTGGGACTGAAAGTCACCTTATACACTTGAACTCTATTTGTTTGACCTAAAATATGATCTCACCAAATTTGTGATCAATAGGATTATCTCCAAATTTGGGACTCATATGATGACTTTGAAAAATATATGCATTAACCTCGATACTTAATTGCTTGATTATCAAATGATGTTAGTACCAAGTTAGTTATGATATGGAACATGGAATTCCAATAATGATGATTGTATTACTTGAACTTTGAGGACATGATTTTGATTATATATTGATGATGTTTAAATAATTGATGATATGATCTGGATTTGGATAATTCTGATTTTGAGGATGTTTTGAATTTTGGGGACAAAATTCCTTTTTAACGAGGGAAGGATGTGACAAAGTAGATTTTAGCATAATGATAAAGTAATTATTCTTTTTCCCTCTGTATGTTCACTCATGGCCCCAATTTATTTCTCTTGGCTTCATAATCAATGTTGAGACTCAAATACACAATATGGTGATCAATGTAGTTTTTATACACATTATAACACCTCAAATTCGATTCAAGCATCACTTTGTTCAAAGAATCAATTTGATACATCAAAATTTACAATTTGGTTATCAAACTTTTGTTGGGTTTTTAGGGGAGACAGAGAAGGCAGCGGAAACAAAAATTTTCTCCCCAACCCATAATGAGGAAATGCGTCAACGTCTATATATTAGGAAAGGATGGTTTGTGGAATCATACCTTGTCCCGAGGCTTGCTCGGCGACAATACCTCACGCAGTGCGCAGTCTTCAGCACCGGTCTTGGACGGCGTCTGTGCAACTCCTGGTCGCACCGGGACTGATGACTCCTCCTCCTACCGGACTGTCGGATGACAGTTGTCCTCCTAAGCGGCAGTGTCCTCCCGCCTCTGAAGTAGTCCACACGGACCACCTGGAACTCCACTCTCCTTGTCCCACAAGGAAGTGGAAGGAGTCGCACCCTCCTGTTGACGTACTAGTCGCCAACACACTCTCCTGCCTCCAGTTGCAACTGCAGTAGTCTTTCCCTTGCTGCACCTCCCTTTGCGGGAAGCACTTGCTCGGGCTCTCTCTTGGTTACCAAAACCAAAGAGAACGACAACTTGCAGAGCAACTGGTTGCACTGAAGTGTTCTTTTAGAAGCCCCCACTACCCCTATATATATAGGAGGGTCATGGGACAGGGTTCTCTATCCCGGGAAATGCGGGACTAAAAGCAGGAGTAGAAGTGTCACACCCCGATCTCGCATTACCCACAAATCACGGGATTAGGGCGCGAAGGAGGGATTACACGCAAGCCAAACCACTCAAAGCTTTTAAAACATTTTTAAAGACATTAAAAGTTGACCTGATTTATGCTGTAAACTAAATCTAAACAAACTACAGAAGCATTTTTATTTAAACTGATTAGCAATATAAACAAAGTCTACAACATATTACATTGTTCAACATAAAATAAAGCATAACAGTTAATTTACATCTTTATACACATTCTCTCTCACCCACACCTTGTCCCAAAGATCAAGGGGAAAGGACTAAGAGACCTCTAACTACTAACTACATAAACCTTCTACAGACTGAGCGTTAGGATGAAAGGATCCTCCAGATTCCTGTGATGTTGATGTCCTAAAAATGTTTTGAGTAGAGGTATGAGCCTACTCGCTCAGTGAATAGCATTTCACTTAGCTATCACTAAACAACTCATCAGGTTTATAAAATTGAAATAAAACATAAGTGCAGTACAAGAAGGGCAGTTCTAATGACATAGCAGATTTGCAGATAATAATCACATTTCTATGCAACAACAGATATTTAAACAAATAAACAGATATATATATATAATTGGCACAAAAGTTCGAATATATTAATTTACTGTGATCCTATATGATTACATATTTATATTATTGTTATGCCCTAATCATATGCAGTGTACCCTGCATATAAAGATCTGTAGCGAACTACGATCCCACCGTACAAGACTTAGCAACACACCCAGGAAATGCTAATTCTGACGCCAGCCCTGCTCTGCCACAAGACCCCAGGCTCATCGGCCTTCAGGCTCATCGGCCTCACTGCACTACATCGAGTGCTCTAGACTCCTCCTCTAACCTGAGTACACAGGCGGAGAGTCTCACGGGGTTACCTCCATGACTCCGCACGGATCTTGTTGCAATAACCCCCAATTTTCTCCAGTGCCACCGTGACATCGCACGCGTTGTTGTTGGACACTGCCTCTCTGTCCTCGTGTCTCCATGACTCTGCACGGATAATGTTGCAACACGAGTTTCACCCCTAAGAAGCAGATCTGTCAAAGGGGTTCTACGGTGTTAGGGCACCTAAGTCTATTAACTGATTAACATATAACCATTTAAAACAAGAATATCACATTCCATGCTTACTGCACATTCTGAACATTTCTTGAAACACATATATAACATTTGTCATCCTTAAACATAATTCAATATCATTTATCCAGTTTCCATGCTAAATATCCATTTTTAAATCAACAAATACATTGCAACCATGATACAGGAAATTTCATCATTTCCATTAAGCATATTACGTATTTCAAGTTCCAATGAATCTAACATACTCTATTGTATGTACTACACTGTTTAGAAGTTATACCAACTGATACAGAAGCAGTTAAGCATTTAAATTGAGTTAAATAATGATTTCTGAATGAACTACTACTCACTCTTCTGGAACTCGGCCGACCAATCTGGGAATTCGGTCGATTGGCCGGAAACTCGGCCGATCAGTCTAGGCAACTCGGCCGATCGGCTGACAACTCGGCCGATCAGTCTGCAATCTCGGCCGATCGAATCCCTGTTTGATTTCCTATAAATGAAACTTGGCCGAATCATACCTAATTCGGCCGACCAAGACACTGACCTGCAATAAAACAGTAGCATCATGCACGAATCTAAAATTGATTCAAACAACAACTAGGTCTAGCTAAGGCTACGAATTCATGATCAAGACTATATGCTGAAGTCAGAACTACCTCACTTAAATGCCTCTTACGCCCAAGTTGTTCCTAGTCAGACATGCTGCTGCAAGCAGCAACTCCTTCACACACAGGTGAAAAGGGAGGCTCGGTTGGGTGCTAATTCGAAGCTAATGGCCGCGGAATCTTGCTCAGGGTCCTTAGTCGAACTTGGCGCCGCTCTTTCTTGGAGCTTTGTGCTCCCTAACTGGCTCCATGGCCGCCCGTTGCAGCTGGCCGGCCGGCAACTGCTACTGCAGGTTGGCGCCCAGACTGGTTGTGGTGACGTGCTCCTAGGGCGAGGAAGAAGGAAGAGGGTAGGTAGAGGTAATTCACCGGTCAAGCTCACCCAAGAGCTTCCTTAGCTGGTCGATGGGCGCCACTAGCCGTGCTGCAACGCAGCAGGTTGGGCGCAGCATGGGCGCCGCTAGGGCACGACTGGAAGAGGAAGGGAAGAAGAGAAAGAATAAGATGGGGACGGACGGGTTAGGCGCTGCTGGAGGCGAGGCTTCGAAGCCCCAGAATCGCCCAAATCGCCCCTCCATCCCCCTAGGCACGAGCTCCCCTTCATGTTCTATCGGGCCGCTGAGTCGGTTCTGGTCTGTCGGCTGGGTGAAGAAGAGAATAGGCATAAAAAGGGAAACCAAAGAATGGAATAAGGTTATTAACCTTGAAAATGGAAAAAAATTGCAACCTAGGTCCAAGAAAACTGAAAAGGATGTAACTTTTGCCTCGAGGGTCAGAATCAGATGATTCTTTTTGCAAAACATCGATCACAGAATCCACTACGACCTCGAAGCAAGAAATCTTAATTAGTATCTTATCATAACTAGTCAAAGTACCAATTGCATCTTGGCATTTAACTTAACTCAACAATTAACACTGAAATTGTCATTAGATACCTCGGATGATTTCATCTCAACTATTGATTCACATATTAACTTATTTGATTAACCATGATATTTAATTTGATACTCAACACTAATTGGGGTATTTCACGTAATTCGAGGTATTTATTGACTAACCCTGATATGGGTCCTAACAATCTCCCTCCCTTATAAGAATTTCGTCCCGAAATTCCTAAAAGAGAAAAGGAAATTTGTTACGCATATCTAACCCTAAAACTCCCATGTGGCTTCCTCTAGGTTGTGTTTTTCCACAAAACCTTCTCTAAAGGTTTCTCATGATTTTGAGTTTTCTTGATCCTCTGATCAACTATCTGCATTGGTCTTTCAACCTAGGACACATCTGATCCGATTCCAGATCAAACCACAAAACATTGTCTTTGTAGAACTGTTATAACAATATCTCAAATTATGGTAATTACCGAGGAATTATTATACTATACATGCAAAAAAACTACAAATTCTTAAATAAACAGAATGCATGTCAACTTGGTACTAAAATAAAATCATGCAATTTAACTGTTACACATCACTACATCTCATACTGAGAATTGATATAAAAATACTTGATTCATCGTACACCCTATCCTTAGGGTTTCATTTGCCTTATTCATTCATCACATGCCAACACCCTACTCTTAGGGTTTCAGTTATCTCATCTGTTTGATTGCAGTTCAAATCACAATACGGTATCATTCTAGAACTGGTAGAGCAGTATATTCAAAATCATTGTAATTACTGAGTAATCTTTATATCATGCATGCAGGCAGATTTAAAATTCATAAATATTCCAAACTCAAATCAATTTTGGCACATACATACTGAATTCATGTAATTGAACATCTTATTACACCAATAAGTGTAATTTACTTCACCTATAAGAAACCATCTGTAATATTTATCAATTGTCTGAAATTTCTCGAAGTACGTGCATATTAACCCCAAATCCTGGTTTATGCATCACATAACTCAATTAAGAGTTATTTACATATCATATCACAAATATTTAATAGTACTTGAGAATTTCTAATAATATCTCAGAGAAATGTGCCAATTCATGTAAATGTTAGGTCACACACATTAACACAACAGGAAGCATGCAACTAGATTTATTTGCATATTTTAATGCTATCTTATTATCTTGAAATCATGCATCTTATGATTTACCAATTCTGTATTGTCCGGGTTTATACCCAAACCGTACCATTATCGTTTGTGTATTTCTAAACTCAACATTCACACTAAGCAAACTCTATAAGATTTAAATGTTCTTCCCAACTTCCACTGAAAAGCAAAACACATGCTCTTAGCATGTACTCAAGAGTCTGAATGGTTCTCTCAGACTAACCATCCGTCTGCGGGTGGAAAGGTTGTATCGAATCTTAACTTTGTGCCCGAAGCACGATGCAACTGTTTCTGCAACCTAGATGTGAACTTAGGATCTCAATATGATATGATTGAAACTGGATTACCAGGCAACCTAATTATTTTATCCATGTATCTTAGTCAAGTTTCGAGACATCAAAGGTTGACTTAATATGAAGAAAGTGAGCAGACTAAATTAATCTATCCACAATCATTCATATCGAGTCATAACCTCTAGGTGTCTTGGGCAACCCTATCACAAAATCCATTGTGATATGTTCCCATTCCCATTCAGGCATAGAAAAAGATTACAAGGTAGCTGTAGATTTCTAGGGTTCAGCCTTAACCTACAGGCACACACTACTTCTAACCACGTACTCAGCTACATCCTTCTGCCTATCTGACCATCTATTTCAACTCCTTGAGATTCATATACATCTTAGTGTTTCCTGAGAACATAGCATACATCGATACATGCACTTCTATAAGAATCTTTTCTTTCAAATCACTATCTCGAGGTACACACAACATGTCATGCTAATACAACACCTTATCATCTAAAAACTTAAACTCTGGTCTCTTTTCCTCCTATCATGTCATGCATGGTCTGGTTTAACTCACTATCACCCTTTAGTAGTTCCTTGATCTGCTCATAAGAAGTAGGCTTGACTTGCATCTGTACAATCAAACCACTTTGTGCCGTCACTCCTAAGTCTAAGTTCAACTTTCACATTTCTACTAACAGGTCTCTATTGAAACCTGCCAAAGAGAATGCATTAGCCGTTGAACTTAACTTTCTACTGAAAGCATCAGCCACCACATTCTCTTTACCAGGGTGATAATCTATCGTCACATCATAAAGATGGTGACGCCATGTCTTAAAAACATGAACTTCATCAGCTATCTTCATATCATATATCGGGTAATACCCCGCTTTCTATGCTACTTTCTTATTGTTACATTTCAAGTTTATGTCTTACTCTTTTCTCTAAGTCATTACATGTTGCTCATGTTCCGTTCAGATTATCCACCTCAAAACCCTAGATCACTATCAAAGCCAGTTTACTTTTCATAGAACAAATCTCAAGGTCTTATTTTACAAAGATACTAGTATTCAAGGTTACATCACTAGTGATATCCCTTAAACTACTACAACTTTAATCATTCTAGGGTTTTGGTCCATATCAGTATCATAGAATTATTGTGTGTGTGTGTGTGGTCGATCATATAGATCAATTTGAGCTGCTTGGGTCAATAGCATATTAACCCAACACTCAACTTTAATTATACTGGCTGAAAATTCAGTTTTCACAATAGTTTCTGTAATTCGTTTATTAAATAGCTAACGGAAGCTCCAAAAATTCTGGAAATTTTATATGTTATACCTAATGAAGTTTCAGACCTCCAGTAAAAATTTGAGATCATTTCTCATTACCAATAAATAATTAAAAATCAAACAGTGCACTGCTATATTGCAGTCTGCAGCAGATTCGGTCGAGTTGTAAACTCGTCCGACACCCTCACTGTAGAGATCAAAAGTCATCCAAAAATTACACCAATTTAACAGAGTGTCTAAAATTGTGTTTTTCAAGAACGGTTAAAATTTGAGATCAATTGGATATACAGATAAAAACATAAAATTCAATTACCACACTGCTATATCATTCTGAAAATGTGATCGGTCGAGTTTGAAACTCGGCCGATAAACAAGTCAGAACATTCTTCAAAAATTCTGATATTTTCCAATGTTGTTTAAATTTTATATATCCAAATCATATACAAATTTGAGATAAATCAGAGTTACACATAAAATACTAAAAATCATTTACTGAGACACTTTACTTATCAAATTTGGTGTTTATGTATCATCAAAACCCTATTTTGGGCCGATTAGGGTTTATGCTTCTCAAACCCTAATTCTCAAGACAAAAGAACATTTAGACTTCTTATCATAGTTAAAACATCCTAGTGTATATACATTCTCACTATGTTACAGGTCTAATTCATCCAGAGTCTATTCTTATTTTACTGTTAATAGGAGTCATTAGATCCCAGTAATGCATCCTGCCAGCCGGACCAGGCCGAACCTGTAGTCCTAAAGCCAAGAGCTACTCGAGATTAATCAACCCCTATTAATCTTAAACATGTGGAAAGAATATCCACTTAGGGCACACTCATTTAAACATAATTTCGGGTCTACTTTAATACAAAGAAAACAAACATTAAACTTTTCACTTCATGACACAACAATATAAAAGAACCATATTTACTTTACAAGCTGAAAAAATTTAATTTCATGCATATAAGAGCATTTATAGTGATCTTTATATCAAATAAGCAAAATCAAGTAAGAGTTATATCGCATCCTATATGTAATCTCTTATTCCTACATTAATTTCTTATCTCATAACCCTAAGATTTCTAGGGTTTCTCTCTAGCCCATCCTTGCTCTGATACCTGGCCAGGGCAATCTAAACACTCAGACCTTCCAGAGTTAAAACTCATCATTTATTATTCGTCTCACTTATAACTTTATCTTTTGACCTTAATGATTCTTAACGACTCAACTTAAACTCTTTACTTGGTTCTCGTGACCACATCCTTTTACTGCCATCTATAATAGTATAACAGAACACTTCCTGTTAGAAAATTACAGACAGAAGAAAAACTCTTAAACCTTAATCCTATTGGTCTCTTATCGTCCCCTGACCTTGACTTAGAGTATTCACATACTCAACCTATGCTCTGATACCAAGATGTCACACCCCGATCTCACATTACCCACAAATCACGGGATTAGGGCGCGACAGAGGGATTACACGCAAGCCAAACCACTCAAAGCTTTTAAAACATTTTTAAAGACATTAAAAGTTGACCTGATTTATGCTGTAAACTAAATCTAAACAAACTACGGAAACATTTTTATTTAAACTGATTAGCAATATAAACAGAGTCTACAGCATATTACATTGTTCAACATAAAATGAAGCATAACAGTTAATTTACATCTTTATACGCATTCTCTCTCACCCACACCTTGTCCCAAAGATCGAGGGGAAAGGACTAAGAGACCTCTAACTACTAACTACATAAACCTTCTATAGACTGAGCGTTAGGATGAAAGGATCCTCCAAATTCCTGTGATGTTGATGTCCTGAAAATGTTTTGAGTATAGGTATGAGCCTACTCGCTCAGTGAATAGAATTTCACTTAGCTATCACTAAACAACTCATCAGGTTTATAAAATTGAAATAAAACATAAGTGCAGTACAAGCAGGGCAGTTCTAATGACATAGCAGATTTGTAGATAATAATCACATTTCTATGCAACAACAGATATTTAAACAAATAAACAGATATATATAGAATTGGCAGAAAAGTTCGAATATATTAATTTACTGTGATCCTATATGATTACATATTTATATTATTGTTATGCCCTAATCATATGCAGTGTACCCTGCATATAAAGATCCGTAGCGAACTACGATCCCACCGTACAAGACTTAGCGACACACCCGGGAAATGCTAAGTCTGACGCCAGCCCTGCTCTGCCACAAGACCCCAGGCTCATCGGCCTTCAGGCTCATCAGCCTCACTGCACTACATCGAGTGCTCTAGACTCCTCCTCTAACCTGAGTACACAGGCGGAGAGTCTCACGGGGTTACCTCCATGACTCCGCACGGATCTTATTGCAATAACCCCCAATTTTCTCCAGTGCCACCGTGACATCGCACGCGTTGTTGTTGGATACTGCCTCTCTGTCCTCGTGTCTCCATGACTCCGCACGGATAATGTTGCAACACGAGTTTCACCCCTAAGAAGCAGATCTGTCAAAGGGGTTCTACGGTGTTAGGGCACCTAAGTCTATTAACTGATTAACATATAACCATTTAAAACAAGAATATCACATTCCATGCTTACTGCACATTCTGAACATTTCTTGAAACACATATATAACATTTGTCATCCTTAAACATGATTCAGTATCATTTATCCAGTTTCCATGCTAAATATCCATTTTTAAATCAACAAATACATTGCAACCATAATACAGGAAATTTCATCATTTCCATTAAGCATATTACGTATTTCAAGTTCCAATGAATCTAACATACTCTATTGTATGTACTACACTGTTTAGAAGTTATACCAACTGATACAGAAGCAATTAAGCATTTAAATTGAGTTAAATAATGATTTCTGAATGAACTACTACTCACTCTTCTGGAACTCGGCCGACCAATCTGGGAATTCGGTCGATTGGCCGGAAACTCAGCCGATCAGTCTAGGCAACTCGGCCGATCGGCTGACAACTCGGCCGATCAGTCTGCAATCTCGGCCGATCGAATCCCTGTTTGATTTCCCATAAATGAAACTCGGCCGAATCATACCTAATTCGGCCGACCAAGACACTGACCTGCAATAAAACAGTAGCATCATGCACGAATCTAAAATTGATTCAAACAACAACTAGGTCTAGCTAAGGCTACGAATTCATGATCAAGACTATATGCCGAAGTCAGAACTACCTCACTTAAATGCCTCTTACGCCCAAGTTGTTCCTAGTCAGACATGCTGCTGCAAGCAGCAGCTCCTTCACGCACAGGTGAAAAGGGAGGCTCGGTTGGGTGCTAATTCGAAGCTAATGGCCGTGGAATCTTGCTCAGGGTCCTTAGTCAAACTTGGCGCCGCTCTTTCCTGGAGCTTTGTGCTCCCTAAACGGCTCCATGGCCGCCCGTTGCAGCTGGCCGGCCGGCAACTGCTACTGCAGGTCGGCGCCCAGACTGGTTGTGGTGACGCGCTCCTAGGGCGAGGAAGAAGGAAGAGGGTAGGCAGAGGTAATTCACCGATCAAGCTCACCCAAGAGCTTCCTTAGCTGGTTGATGGGCGCCACTAGCCGTGCTGCAACGCAGCAGGTTGGGCGCAGCATGGGCGCCGCTAGGGCACGACTGGAAGAGGAAGGGAAGAAGAGAAAGAATAAGATGGGGACGGACGGGTTAGGCGCTGCTGGAGGCGAGGCTTCGAAGCCCCAGAATCGCCCAAATCGCCCCTCCATCGCCCTAGGCGCGAGCTCCCCTTCCTGTTCTATCGGGCCGCTGAGTCAGTTCTGTTCTGTCGGCTGGGTGAAGAAGAGAATAGGCGTAAAAAGGGAAACCAAAGAATGGAATAAGGTTATTAACCTTGAAAATGGAAAAAAATTGCAACCTAGGTCCAAGAAAACTGAAAAGGATGTAACTTTTGCCTCGAGGGTCCGAATCAGATGATTCTTTTTGCAAAACATCAATCACGGAATCCACCACGACCTCGAAGCAAGAAATCTTAATTAGTATCTTATCATAACTAGTCAAAGTACCAATTGCATCTTGGCATTTAACTTAACTCAACAATTAACACTAAAATTGTCATTGGATACCTCAGATGATTTCATCTCAACTATTGATTCACATATTAACTTATTTGATTAACCATGATATTTAATTTGATACTCAACACTAATTGGGGTATTTCACGTAATTCGAGGTATTTATTGACTAACCCTGATATGGGTCGTAACAAGAAGGGTTCGAGATTTTCCACAAAAAGCAACCGGTTCGCAACCTGAAACGATCGGTTCACTGCTGAACCGATCGGTTCGACCCTTGAGCCGATCGGCTGGACCTGAGCCAACCGTTTGGGGCACTCCAACCGATCGGTTGGTGCCCTGAACCGATCGATTCCTGGTCCCAGTCCGGCTCAAAATTACTTTCCTTGTTTCTTTCCCAATTGGTATCAAATACCAATTTATTTCCCAATCGAATTGGGCAATTCGAAACCAAAGGAAAATTCTTGCCGACATGATTTTCCCAACTGGTCGGTTGCACCAGTTGAGCCGATCAGTTCAACCCTTGAACCGGTCATTTCAACCTGGGCATGAGCCGATCGGTTGGATATTCCAGCCGACCGGTTCAGCACCCTCAGCCGACCGGTTCAACACTTGAGCCGATCGGTTGGGAGCACAGGTTGGGCAAAATCAGTCAATTGCGATTTCAATCAATCTGATACTCGAATCAATGCGTCCAACACCTTGAACCATATGATATTGAGCTATCTACTGATTGAGTCTTTAATTGAACTACTAAACTCCTTTAGTAATCAATCTAAACATTGCTTTGTGGACAAAACTCCTCTTCCAGGTTAAATCCTATGTGTGTGACCCTGCAGGTCCATTTCACGTTGGCAGTGAAAGTCCATAACACTTATGACTTCACAAGCAAAGAGCGGTGCCTAGTCACACATCAGTACTACCCAAGTGAAAGTAGAAAGTTGGAGAACAACTTTCATCCTACAATCCGTGAATTGTGTTACAGCGAATGTATAATTCCTTTGTCACTGATATCCCGAATGAACTCAAGGCATGGAGCAGTCATCCTGTCAATGTTCATTCACTTTCTTGATCTCAGAGTAGACTGAAGGAGATATGTATGACATCAATATCACATACTAATTCACACATGTGTGTGCACGCCTATCTCAATCCTACTCATCAAGTGGCCTTAGATATCAAACTCCCTTAGGAGGGACAAATCCCATATCTATCACTCACCCCTCAAAAGCCCCATGTGTCAAAGCCACCCAATCATCACCTTTATAACAACCCATGTTTCAAGACTGCGTTTGATGATGTCAAAGTGTGCCCAACGACATGTGTTGAGTGCATTGATTTCAGGTCTAAGAATCACACTCACCACCATCACTGTGAGTACTGACTGTGACTACCATCTCATGGTTCCATGTGTCAAACTCACGGTGGGTCTGTCTGATACACTCGTTCTCTAATAAGTACCTATGTGTTTGGTTTGATATCTCTATATCATGACTAATGAGATTCTGTCATCAACCAACACCACAATCTAGTCTTATGTGTCATAGCTGTCTATCTACCTTCCACTATGACATCCGACTAGGGACATAACAAGAATGTACAAACTCTTAGCATCCGTATGATCTCATCGTTCAGGTCCTTAACCTGAAAGCATACGTCATTGAGTACTGTCATTCTCTAGACATTCAATCTGTTCTATCACTATCTCAAATGACTGAACCAGAAAGAATTGGAAGCTTGCCTTTGATGTTTATCAAATCAATCTTAATGTATCCCATCAATCATCCCATGATTGGCTCTCTGGGCATACACACCAACAGACTCCCACTTGCACTGCGAGCCAATCACCCTTGAATCATATTCATAGTGATCTTCAAACATGTCCCACATGTCACTCTGCTCTAGTGCCAACATAGTGAGTAATGGCAACAGCTTGCCAAAGTCAATTTAAATTGCATGTCTCACATCTCTTCGTTGTACGTCACACGTATGAGATGGAGTTGCCGTAATATGCGATCCATTATTCCTTTGCTAACCTTTAGCCACATTGCATGATCAAGGATTCCAGACTTGTCATCAATGAGTGGAATATCTATAAGTTCATCTCATGAACTTCCAGATCCATATAGTATCTACTGTTGTTCACTAATGCATAGATACTCGGCATTTCCCTTTAAATGGTTTTATTGGAACACTTCCAATTATCAAAAAACTTTCACTTTTATACATCCTATGTATATTTTGCGATTAATTTTCTGTCCATTTGGAAGTTCGCATCAATGTAACTCTTTACATCGAACTCTTCCTTATCTCCATAGAACTAGTACTTCATAAGTACTTGTCAAGTTCTCATGGTATTCCAGTAACCCTTACTGGAAGTAGACAGACATCCACTCGTCATGTCCGACATACGAGTTATCAAGATGAGCACATCATATTGCCATGTCATACATACAAGATGATGAATGCATTTTGTTCTTGCCATGTCTTACATGCAAGATAATGGGATGATTACATACATGATAGATCCATATCTATTCTTAGTGTTCCCATTCTTCATAAGAATTGGACACTTGGCCTTGGGATATCAACATCCATATAACATGGACAAGTTTTCTCCCACTGAATCTGTGCATACTAAACACTTCAGTACAGATTGCCAATGTATGCTTTCTCTTTTCAGGTCAAGAGGTTTTCGATAACTATCTCTATAGATCTCTATTCCTATCACATAGGAAACATCTCTATCTTCCTTAAAGATAATTTCCACTTTTGGATTTCCAATCTAGAACATATCCATTTCACATCAACATGTGGAATGTGAATGCGCTCCCACTAAATCACAGATCCCTTCTTTATCATATCAGTCAAACTCTTTGACTATATCATCAAAGTAAAGATCCAATTCTGAGTTGCTTGTACTCAATCAATCACATTGATTAGTTCATTGTAACTTATAGACTTCATTTGCATTAGTGGATTCACAAACCTTATAGGTTGTGTCACATACACATCCTCGTTTTATTCCTCATAGGAATGCGGTTTTAGTATCCATATGCCAAATGTCTTAGTCATTAAGTTGCAATCAACAAGCATCATCCTTCTCAAAATGTTATCCATGTGTCTTAACACTTAAGACTTATTTGCACTTATGGATTTCCATCCAGTGGGTGCTACCATCAAGGTCATACCTTATGGTTCACATGGAAGTCATTTAAGATGTAATGGTGATAAACCATAACTCAAAATTTGGTTCCTCATATTCATCTAGATAGTTGACTCATCACATGAACAACTCATCTCATAGATAATTGAGGTGTATCTGTCAAGGATATAAGGATTCACAACTCCTTGTGATTCTTAATGTCCTTTATTAGTGTGGGGTATTCTTTATTTAAGAAGAATTTAGTTATTTGATAATCATTCTCTAACTCCTTAGAGTATGACTCCTTGTTTATTTAGACATCACCATGCCTTAATCATGAGTTCACTATGATACACTATCATAATCACTCAAAAGGATCTCAAACATTTGGTCCAAGTATTTCATTCATTGATCTTATCAAGAATTAACATTTTACCAAATTTGTACTTCATCTATGATAATCTTGAACACTTCAAGATATTCATATTGGTATTTCTCTAAACACCATTTGAAGTATTAGCATTTGCTAGGTATGTAAATACATCACATGTATTATACCTAATAGGATAATCACTCTCCCATTACATTAGTGAAGATTGATTAATCATGTCCAAGATATTCATGTCTCTTATTGGTTCTCTAACCAAAAGAGTCTAGATTTATCCATCACATGGAAACTAGAAATGAATTTCTCATGATTGATGCTAATTTAATTGTTTGAGTTATCTATAACTTTTAGGTATCATCTTATCTCATGCATATCATATACCACAAGATAAACAAAGCATTGCCACAAAGATTATATCTTTAAGATTGAAACCTCAACTTTATCAATTGCCATCATTGTCATACAATATGCAAAATAAAGTGTTTCTATCTATTGGCAAGTATGAAATAACAGTTCATAACTGTATTACATGCCTTGTAGGCTGAAAATAAACTAAAGTACTCTATTTATGAAGGCAACACTTGCCCCAAGTATAAGTGCTTTACACTTTACATCTTGGTATCATATACCTCAAAAAGTGTTACAAGTTTACTTTCATGACACCTTTAAGTAGAGGCTTCAGTCGCCTCCTTCTTCTTTTGTTCTTCCAGATAGAGAGGACAATTCATTTTCCAATGTCCTTGCTTTTGACAGTGGTGGCAATTTCCTTTCTTGGTCACGCCTCCCTTGGCCTTGAGAGCTGAAGTCGTCTTGGGCTCCTGGCTAGCATCAGAACCTTTCTTAGCTTTGCCCTTGCCCTTATGCTTGGACTTGCCTTTCTTGCCCGTGATCACCATCACAGACTTGGGCTTGTCCTTCTTCATCTGTAACTCGGCTGTCCTCAACATGCCCAACAACTCTGATAGTGGCCTATCAAAGTTGTTCATGTTGTAGTTCATCACAAACTGACTGTAAGATTCGGGCAACGATTGTAGTATCACGTCAGTAGCATCACGTCAGTAGCCAACTCTTGGCTCAGTGGAAATCCCAGTCTCTGCAGGTTCTCCACATACCCAATCATCTTGAGTGTGTGAGGACCAACTGGATCTCCTTCTGTCATGACGCACTTGAACAATGCCCTAGAAACATTGTATCTCTCTTGTCGTGCCTGATCTTCATACATGTTCCTGAGATGTTGAATCATCTCAATGACACCCATGTTCTCATGCTGTCTTTGCAACTCATGGTTCATTGAACATAGCATCAAGCACTTTGCATCAATGGCATCATCAGCATGCTTCTTGTAAGCATCCCTTTCTGCCTTTGGTGCATTAGGAGCGGGTTCCTCTAGAATTGGAGTATCCAGGACATAGAGCTTACACTCTTGAGTGTGAACAATTCTCAATGTCCTATACCAGTCATGGAAGTTTGTCCCATTAAGCTTGTCCTTGTCAAGGACTGATTGCAAAGAAAAGTTGTTGTTGTTAGTTGCCATTTGAACTACAAAAAGGAAAATATGCAATTTTAGTCCAAAAACTCATTTTTGACTTATTTGATTGATTTGAAAATTTGACGATATAATTAGGCCTTTAATTGATTATCGCTCCCACTATTTTAATTCAAATTGATAGCCCTCACCATCAATTTGGAAGATTGCAGTGTACAACCTTCTAATGGGCAAGATCCTGAAATCCTCTAAGTCATGGACCAGCTTGGGTTGTCACCCACAACTTAGATCTCTCAAGTAGGCAACTCTTGCCAATTGCATCATATGCAACTCTTGATAAGATGTCATATGCAACTCCTTGCCATGATCATCTCCATGCCTCAAGGTGCTAGATCCTATCTAGGTCACCTTGTTAAGTCCGACCCAAAGCAAACACGATGAATATGCACCCTGCTTGGGCAGACCCACACATTCATCCTTCACGCTTCCACGAGATAGACGGTGCACCACGCTTGGGCGTGCCCACACTTGGCCGATCAAGCTTTTCACATGTGTCGTATTTGGAAGGCATTTAAAACTTAACATTTAATGAGGGCTTTGGTTTTTATATACATATACATATCCAATCACCACAATATATAGTACGTATCATATACATGCTATATCCCACAGAAAACATGCACAAAACGATAAAAAGCGATGACTATGGCCATCCTAATGTGATTCCTTGAGCCAAGAGGAATCACGGTCATCTAGGTCTACATCACATGCAACCTGTACAAGATGAACATCTGTGCCTTGCCGTCCAAGTTGATCAACTCATCACATGAATGATCTGTTCTCTCCAACCGGTCGTCTACGTGCCACCAGCCGATCGGTTGGCTCCTCCAACCGATCGGTTCACCTGGTCGTCGTGCATCTCGTCATGTCCGCCACTCGGTCGTATCGCTCCTCGAACTGGTCATCAACCGATCGGTTCACTCCTTGAACCGACCGTCAGGAACGTCAACCGATCGGTTCACGCCTTGAACCGATCGTCTGAGCAGTCGTCTTGATGTCCGCCGGTCTTTGACATAACAGGAAATAAAATCTATCCTAATTATTACATTGCTTTAAAAGGGGAAACCCCGAGTTACATTCGGGGGGAGCAAAGGTAGGAAAGAATCTCGAATTATTTCGAGTTACATTAGGAATAAGAGAGGAAAGATCGGTGCGCAGACTGAGATGCAAGCAACCACAAGCAACCACACACAGATAGGGGTTTATAGGCCATAATCACGCTACACACATCCACCACAAAACTCGTTTAAGGGTGACGCGTATCGAGTGCATTTATAATACATATCATATATGTAATTTGGGATTTGTGGATTTAGGATTGGACATGCATAAAGTCGATATTATTCGCATCGCATGCAATAAATAAAGGCGACAAACCAAAATCGATCATATCGATATTCCTAAAATATAGAGCAGTTGACGTGGCTTTGATACCACTGTTGGGTTTTTAGGGGAGACAGAGAAGGCAGCAGAAACAAAAATTTTCTCCCCAACCCATACCGAGGAAACGCGTCAACGTCTATATATTAGGAAAGGATGGTTTGTGGAATCATACCTTGTCACGAGGCTTGCTTGGCGACAATACCTCGCGTAGTGCGCGGTCTTCAGCACCGGTCTTGGACGGCATCTGTGCAGCTCCTGGGTGCACAGGGACTGACGACTCCTCCTCCTACTAGACTGTCGGATGACAGTTGTCCTCCTAAGCGGCAGTGTCCTCCCGCCTCTGAAGTAGTCTAAACGGACCACCTGGAACTCCACTCTCCTTGTCCCACAAGGAAGTGGAAGGAGTCGCACCCTCCTATTGACGTACTAGTTGCCAACACACTCTCCTACCTCCAGTTGCAACTGCAGTTGTCTTTCCCTTACTGCACCTCCCTTTGCGGGAAGCACTTGCTCGGGCTCTCTCTTGGTTACCAAAACTAGAGAGAACGACAACTTACAGAGCAACTGGTTGCACTGAAGTGTTCTTTGAGAAGCCCCCACTACCCATATATATAGGAGGGTCATGGGATAGGGTTCTCTATCCCGGGCAATGCGGGACTAAAAGGAGGAGTAGAAGGGTTCGAGATTTTCCACAAAAAGTAACCGGTTCGCAACCTGAAACGATCGGTTCACTGCTGAAACGATCGGTTTACTGCTGAATCGATCGGTTCGGCCCTTGAGCCGATCGGCTGGACCTGAGCCGACCGTTTGGGGCACTCCAACCGATCGGTTGGTGCCCTGAACCGATCGGTTCATGGTCCCAGTCCAGCTCAAAATTACTTTCCTTGTTTCTTTCCCAATTGGTATCAAATACCAATTTATTTCCCAATCGAATTGGGAAATTCGAAACCAAAGGAAAATTCTTGCCGACATGATTTTCCCAACTGGTCGGTTGCACCAGTTGAGCCGATCGGTTCAACCCTTGAACCGGTCGTTTCAACCTGGGCATGAGCCGATCGGTTGGACATTCCAGCCGACCGGTTCAGCACCCTCAGCCGACCGGTTCAACACTTGAGCCGATCGGTTGGGAGCACAGGTTGGGCAAAATCAGTCAATTGTGATTTCAATCAATACGATACTCGAATCAATGCGTCCAACACCTTGAACCATATGATATTGAGCTATCTACTGATTGAGTGTTTAATTGAACTACAAAACTCCTTTAGTAATCAATCTAAACATTGCTTTGTGGACAAAACTCCTCTTCCAGGTTAAATCCTATGTGTGTGACCCTGCATGTCCATTTCACGTTGGCAGTGAAAGCCCATAACACTTATGACTTCACAAGCAAAGAGCGGTGCCTAGTCACACATCAGTGCTACCCAAGTGAAACTAGAAAGTTGGAGAACAACTTTCATCCTACAATCCATGAATGGTGTTACAGCGAATGTATAATTCCTTTGTCACTAATATCCCGAATGAACTCAAGGCATGGAGCAGTCATCCTGTCAACGTTCATTCACTTTCTTGATCTCAGAGTAGACTGAAGGAGATATGTATGACATCAATATCACATACTGATTCACACATGCGTGCGCACGCCTATCTCAATCCTACTCATCAAGTGGCCTTGGATATCAAACTCCCTTAGGAGGGACAAATCCCATATCTATCACTCACCCCTCAAAAGCCCCATGTGTCAAAGCCACCCAATCATCACCTTTATAACAACCCATGTTTCAGGACTGCATTTGATGATGTCAAAGTGTGCCCAACGACATGTGTTGAGTGCAGTGATTTCAGGTCTAAGAATCACACTCACCACCATCACTGTGAGTACTGACTGTGACTACCATCTCATGGTTCCATGTGTCAAACTCACGGTGGGTCTGTCTGGTACACTTGTTCTCTAACAAGTACCTATGTGTTTGGTTTGATATCTCTATATCATGACTAATGAGATTCTGTCATCAACCAACACCACAATCTAGTCTTATGTGTCATAGCTGTCTATCTACCTTCCACTATGACATCCGACTAGGGACATAACAAGAATGTACAAACTCTTAGCATCCGTATGATCTCATCGTTCAGGTCCTTAACCTGAAAGCATACATCATTGAGTACTGTCATTCTCTAGACATTCAATCTGTTCTATCACTATCTCAAATGACTGAACCAGAAAGAATTGGAAGCTTGCCTTTGATGTTTATCAAATCAATCTTAATGTATCCCATCAATCATCCCATGATTGGCTCTCTGGGCATACACACCAACAACTTTTTCTAAAGATTCTACATGATTTTGTAAAGCTACAATACAAATTTGAGAACAATTAGACATTCCTACGATTTTCTACAAATTTTTGAAGTTTATGTGTTGAAAACCCATTTATTCCACTTTTATTTGCTACTTTCTTGACTTGTCCAAGTCATCTATCTATGACAAGGGATCAGGGGCACCTCTCAGCCCTTGGATATCCTACCCACGGATTAGGGCTGGATCTTGTGGCCATGGGATCATCTTCTACCTCCGCAATCAGTGGGGAGAAGTAAATGAGGACCTGATTGAGAGATCTCGCGCTCTTGACTATGAATCAAAATTCTAAGCGAGCCAAGATGCTCCTCTCATTATTTCGAACGGATCTAGCCCTACTTTGACCAGCTTTATTGCTCTCCTCAGCCACCAGAACAAGACAGTTGCCCCCCTCTCTCACTCCGGCGGCCATGGCAGCCACCAAGGATTGAACAACCCCTAAACCTAACCCTAGTGCTATAAAAACCCTTGCATATCACTCCCTTCATCACTCCGTAGGAGATTTCCACCATTTCATGCTCTTTCTTGATCTTGAGCACTTCCAACCACCTCCTGCTGTTCTCCTGTTGCTTGTGTGGTGCCACCGCACAACCCACTCTGGGCGTGCCTCATCCACACATCCTCTCGCAGATCTGCAATCACCATCACCTCCGCGAAGTCAAGGCGAGCTGGGATGGCTTTCTCGTAGCTTTGCTCGATCCCTACTACTCTTGAAGCCCCTCCACACCGGCGAGCTCCTCCGCCTCATTTCTGGGATCGTGGGATAAAACCAGAGCGTAAGGGATGGGAGTCCCGACCTGCTGGTTCAAGGGGAAATTCCCCGGTCCAAACAAACCATCAGTGAACCGGGAAATCGAAGAAGAAACCACCTGAATTGAAGGCTTGAACCGGTCCAGCAAGTGAGCAAGACACCTCACCCATGTGGGAAAATATAGGCCATCCAACTGAGATCCAATGACCCTCGTTATTCCATATTAAGGAATTTTGACTCGTCTCTGCTCGAAATTGCAACAAATGATCGGATCTTGTTTTAATTATAGAAAATACATCCTAGCTCCAACTATTATGAACAAGTAGTCAATCTTGATCAGAAAAATCCAGTGAATCCATTAAAAATACTCCTAAAGCCTAATTCAGAAAGATACTCACTGATATAATTAAATCTAGATCTCTTCCTTATGTAATTCGTCTAAATAACTCTATTTGTGGTTAATCTTGACTAAATGCTGAAAACCCTAGATTTGGACTCTGATTATTATCTTGTAACCTAGATCTAATCTAGTTGAATCATCTACTCTTGAAAATGAATCATTAGGGATCTAGATCTATTTACTTGATTCAATCTTGAATATTATGATGACAACTTAACAATATGATTGATCTAAATCTTGTGGCATATCTTGATCTATTGACCTAAAAGTTGATCTCTGATCTACTCATAATACTAATTAGAACTTGATCTAATCTTGAACCCAAATGATGTTATAAATTGATAATGATCTAAAGACTTGATTTTATAATTTCATATTGACCATGATAATTAGGGTTAACACCTATGATCCTAGAAAACCTAGGTAAGCCATTCACACTCGAAAATACATGGAACTTGAAATGATATTGGACATATTGAAATATTGATTGATTATAAGTGAATGACCTAACCCTAAGGTTGACATAGGAAAAGTGTAACCTTAATCTCGAATATTAAATTATGATATCCAAATATCTAGATCTTGACCCTTGATCCAAATATTGTGTTTTAGGATCTAACTCGAAGGGTCGACCTATTACTCGTGATCTATACTCGAAATCTCGATGAAAGGTACGCTATTATATAACTCCTCCTTGATTGTATTGATGATACTTTTACGTATCTCTTGATTGTATACTTGGCTATATTCTTGGATGAGCTACTATTCCCTATGATTAGTCTTCTATTTTTCTATACTATATTTTGAAAAAAACATGAAAACATAAATTGCATGCTCATTATGACTGCCCGTATATTGATAATGATGATGATATTGATAATGTTGATAATGTTGATATTGAGTACAACAACCCCCTCATTGGAGGTGGGACTTGTACATTGGCTTCCTATGTTCCTATGGTGAGAAGGAGCCTAGTGACCTTCCCCATCGTGTTGGGGTAATAGAGTCACACAAAATATATAAGCATGCTTCTCGAATTACAACATAATGGGAACTCGTAATAAAAGTTGAATTGCTTGAAAAACTTGTCGAATAAATGTTAATTTTACAAATTGCTTGTTATTTCTTTTGAATATAAGTCCTGCCAAGTATACATATTTTGTTATAAATTGCTTTGCTTGAATTTGATAGTGTACCGTGCAATTGCATGATTATGTCTCGATTTTATTGATTTTAGGTAATACAAATGGAATACTGAATAAGATCGCTTCCGTACTCATACACTCTGATGACAAAGATAAATCAGATATATCTCCATATTGGGTTAGTTTGTTCTTCAATTATCCAGTTTTTGAGTTATTATTTCTTATTGTATATGCCAGTGTGATAGATCGTATTGGGCCACTCAGGGACGGGCACTTCAATCCTCTTACTACGAACTATGCAGTAGGAATGGGATTGGGGTAAGAACGGTTCCGTGACAGTTGGTATCAGAGCTTTCACACTCCCATATACTTTAAGTAAATAATTTCTCAAGTCTCTTACACCCAAGAAACCCTAAAGTCCATAATGGTGAAAATTGAGGTGTCTAGGCTCGGGGTCCTGACATAATTTCTCCTATCCGTTTTCACGGTTGATGAGATCCCCCACTCTACCTGGCCTTAACTGATCTAGAACTGGACCTAAAGGTTCTCTTGAGAATCCCTAGAGAGTCTTCTAGCATCTCATCTCTTCTTTAAGGACTACCCAAGTCACCCATATAGATGAAGATTAGGTAGTCTTCTCATCCCATCATGTGGTCCTTCTCATTACCTTTTGCGACATGATGTCTTGATTATGGGTAGCTTATGCATGGGAAAAATGAATATCACTAAATTTTGAAAGTTGATACTATGATCTGACCTTAATTTGAATACTCGATTTTGATCAATTAAACTTGAATACTCTTGTATGACCCCTAATATCATGCAAACTCAATTTAACCAAAACTTGACTACCTATTTGCTATGTTTGAGGTAAATATTGATAATCTTGATTTGGTGAAATAAGGATGACTTGTACCTTATACCTCATTGTTGATGAGGTCTCTATTTGATTAATCCCATGTTTCCCTATTGTTGATTAAACCTCAAACATAGTTAAGGAAACTCGTATTCTATTTTATACACACCTTGACTATGCTATTAAGTGACTAAGTCTAGGACTCACAAAACCATGATGTAAGATTATGATGCAAAAAGCAGTTTCCTATTGACTATTGATGCCTTTTGCAATCCTGATTTTGATATGATGATGATGGGCTAGTTTTTGCACTATTATGTTCTAATTCATTGAATGTCAAATTCAAATCCTCGATTTCCAAATTATATCACTACCTTGATCATGAAAGAAAGAATTGCAAATCTTGACATTATTGACCTATTATCTTAAATTTTGATGTTATGACCTTGTAAAACATGCTTTGATCATTGATACTCTCCCTATTTGAATAAGCTCAATGGATAATGACTAATGCCAGCAATGTGCTAGACTAGGGTGGTAGTTGACTCATGACTCCCCTAACCTAGGTCACATCCCTATTTTTGACTACCTCTAAATTTTCGTATTATTGATTATTTAGAGTTTGGAAAGGTATTCCCTTCCACCCTATTTTGATTGGTTGACCTAAGCCTAATAGGTTAAACCCATGGTTGATACTCGATCCTGAATATCGATTTGATAATGATCTTGATATATGACAATGTTGACTATATCTTGTGGTTTATTTCCTAGATAGACCTAGGTCTAGATCATTCATCAACCTTGGAAACATGATAATGAAATTATGATATGTTGCTCGAATATTGCTTGAATAATGTTGCTCGAAATTGGATATAGATGAATGATACCCCCTAAGGTATAAATAGGAATCTAAACCCTAGCTTCAAAATTTTGGACCTATGACTTTTGATCTCGACTCTTGATATAATATATAATATTTTGACTCACAATTATACAAACTCAATAATGATACAAATCCTATGATCACACTATTTGGACCTTGAAATATATGACTAATGACTTCAAAATCCCAAATTTTGAAAATTTTGAAATGATGACTATTTTGACTTCTTGATTTATGAGTTAGGGTTTAGCTCCCGTTAGGACTAGGGTGGGACCTCCTAGTGATTTTGAGCCCGAAAATCATGATATTGAAAGTATGATGTGGTCTGGAAATGTTGAAATCTGAAATCTCAAATCATGGATGTATAACCCCACCTAGGACAATGGAGAGTCTAAGACCCTGAGATATTGGGACTAAAAGTCACCTTGGACACTTGAACTCTATTTGTTTGACCTAAACTATGATCTCACCAAATTTGTGATCAATAGGATTATCTCCATATTTGGGACTCATATGATGACTTTGAAAAATATATGCATTAACCTTGATACTCAATTGCTCGATTATGAAATGATGTTAGTACCAAGTTGTTTATGATATGGAACATGGAATTCCAATTATGATGATTGTATTACTTGAACTTTGAGGACTTGATTTTGATTATATAATTGAGGATGTTTAAATAATTGAGGATATGATCTGGATTTGGATAATTCTGATTTTGAGGATGTTTTGAATTTTGGAGACAAAATTCCTTTTTAATGAGGGAAGGATGTGACAAAGTAGATTTTAGCATAATGATAAAGTAATTACTCTTTTGCCCTCTTTATGTTCACTCATGGCCCCAATTTATTTCTCTTGGCTTCATAATCAATGTTGAGACTCAAATACAAAATATGGTGATCAATGTAGTTTTTATACACATTATAACACCTCAAATTTGATTCTAGCATCACTTTGTTCAAAGAATCAATTTGATACATCAAACTTTACAATTTGGTTATCAAACTTTTTCTAAAGATTCTACACGATTTTGTAAAGCTACAGTCCAAATTTTAGAACAATTAGACATTCCTACGATTTTCTACGAATTTTTGAAGTTTATGTGTTGAAAACCCATTTATTCCACTTTTATTTGCTACTTTCTTGACTTGTCCAAGTCATCTATCTGTGGCAAGGGATCGGGGGCGCCTCTCAGCCCTTGGATCTCCTACCCACAGATTAGGGTCGGATCCTGTGGCCATGGGATCATCTTCTACCTCCGCAATCAGCGGGGAGAAGTAAATGAGGACCCGATTGAGAGATCTCGCGCTCTTGACTATGAATCAAAATTCTAAGTGAGCCAAGATGCTCCTCTCACGATTTTGAATAGATCTAGCCCTACTTTGACTAGTTTTATTGCTCTCTTCAGCCGCCAGAACAAGACAGTTACCCCCCTCTCTCACTCCGGCGGCCATGGCAGCCACCAAGGATTGAACAACCCTTGCATATCACTCCCTAGTGCTATAAAAGCCCTTGCATATCACTCCCATCACTCCGTAGGAGATTTCCACCATTTCGTGCTCTTTCTTGGTCTTGAGCACCCCCAACCACCTCCTGTTATTCTCTTGTTGCTTGTGTGGTGCTGCCGCACAACCCACTCTGGGTGTGCCTCATCCACACATCCTCTCGCAGATCTACAATCACCATCACCTCTGCGAAGTCAAGGCGAGCTGGGACGACTTTCTCGTAGCTTTGCTCGGTCCCTGCTGCTCCTGAAGCCCCTCCACACCAGAGAGCTCCTCCACCTCCTTTCTGGGATCATGGGATAAAGCCAAAGCGTAAGGGACAGGAGTCCCGACCTGCTGGTTCAAGGGGAAATTCCCTGGTCCAAACAAACCATCAGTGAACCGGGAAATCGAAGAAGAAACCACCTGAATTGAAGGCTTGAACCGGTCCAGCAAGTGAGCAAGCCACATCACCCATGTGGGAAAATCTAGGCCATCCAACTGACATCCAACGACCCTCATTTTTCCATATTAAGGTATTTTGCCTCCTCTCTTTTCAAAATTGCAACAAATGATCAGATCTTGTTTTAATTGTAGAAAATACATCCTAGCTCCAACTATTATGAACAAGTAGTCAATCTTGATCAGAAAAATCCAGTGAATCCATTAAAAATACTCCTAAAGCCTAATTCGGAATGATACTCACTGATATAATTAAATCTAGATCTCTTGCTTATGTAATTGGTCTAAATAACTCTATTTGTGGTTAATCTTGACTAAATGCTGAAAACCCTAGATTTGGACTCTGATTATTATCTTGTAACCTAGATCTAATCTAGTTGAATCATCTACTCTTGAAAATGAATCATTAGGGATCTAGATCTATTTACTTGATTCAATCTCGAATATGATGATGACATCTTAACAATATGATTGATCTAAATCTTGTGGCATATCTTGATCTATTGACCTAAAAGTTGATCTCTGATTTACTCATAATACTAATTAGAACTTGATCTAATCTTGAACCCAAATGATGTTATAACTTGATAATGATCTAAAGACTTGATTTTAGAATTTCATATTGACCATGATAATTAGGGTTAACACCTATGATCCTAGAAAACCTAGGTAAGCCATTCACACTCGAAAATACATGGAACTTGAAATGATATTGGACATATTGAAATATTGATTGATTATAAGTGAATTACCTAACCCTAAGGTTGACATAGGAAAAGTGTAACCTTAATCTCGAATATTAAATTATGATATCCAAATATCTGGATCTTGACCCTTGATCCAAATATTGTGTTTTAGGATCTAACTCAAAGGGTCGACCTATTACTCGTGATCTATACTCGAAATCTCGATGAAAGGTACACTATTATATAACTCCTCCTTGATTGTATTGATGATACTTTTATGTATCTCTTGACTGTATACTTGGTTATTTACTTGGATGAGCTATTGTTCCCTATGATTAGTCTTCTGTTTTTCTATACTATATTTTGAAAAAAACATGAAAACATAAATTGCATGCCCATTATGACTGCATGTGTATTGATAATGATGATGATATTGATAATGTTGATAATGTTGATATTGAGTACAACAACCCCCTCATTGGAGGTGGGACTTGTACATTGGCTTCCTATGTTCCTTTGGTGAGAAGGAGCCTAGTGACCTTCCCCGTCGCGTTGGGGTGATAGAGTCACACAAAATATATAAGCATGCTTCTCGAATTACAACATAATGGTAACTCGTAATAAACGTTGAATTGCTTGAAAAACTTGTCGAATAAATGTTAGTTTTGCAAATTGCTTGTTATTTCTTTTGAATATAAGTCATGCCAAGTATACATATTTTGTTATAAATTGCTTTGCTTGATATTTATAGCGTACCGTGCAATTGCATGATTGTGTCTCGATTTTATTGATTTTAGGTAATACAAATGGAATACTGAATAAGATCGCTTCCGCACTCATACACTCTGATGACAAAGATAAATCGGATATATCTCCATATTGGGTTAGTTTGTTCTTCAATTATCCAGTTTTTGAGTTATTATTTCTTATTGTATATGCTAGTGTGATAGATCATATTGGGCCACTCAGGAACGGGCGCTTCAATCCTCTTACTACTGTCTAGGCAGTAGGATTGGGATTGGGGTAAGAACGGTTCCGTGATAGCAACCCTAATGCTTATTAAGGTTAGTTCAATTACTAGTCTTGAGGTACCAAGTTTTACGTTAAGTCTTGTAAAATAAGTCATGAATGATTGGATTTCACTTGGGTGGTACGATCCGTGTAAATTCAAGCGTAAATTAAATGAGAAATTTAGCTTAGTTCAATTCATCTAGTTATCTAGTTCATTTAGTCAGATCTATTAGTCTTGTTCATTTGGTCAGTACAACATCTAGTTAACTATACTTAAAGAAAATAAAAAAGAGAACAAAGTGAAAATGTATTTATATACATTCTTGTTGTTAGTAATGATGTCGCATGTCTACTTGTATATTTGTATGCGGTTAGCCTTTTGAGTGAAATCACTTCACTAAGTTTAAATTTTAATGTTCAAGCATATATAAATACTTAATTCTATACAGCTAACTATTTTGTTGAATTACTCATTTATAAGTAAATCACCAAGTTTTAGGGTTAACATGCATTCGTGGAGATCTAGATGGATTAAAGAAGTTCTGCCACAAAATCGGATGCTAGTTTAGTTCATATTAGACATGCCCTACCATTCTAGGTCATTTTGTAAAATAAGAGAGTTGTAGATGACAACCATTTACTATTTTTTTACAGTCATTGTAACTATAAACAGTCAAGGTTAGTATGCTTGTATATGATAATATTTACTAATGATTTAATCTACCTTTTATGATTGTGATTAGAGAAAAGTATTAAAGTTTATTTATTATGCTAAGATAGTATTTGTTGATGTATTTGATAAACTATATCTAGTTTCCAAATTATTTTTTATAATGGCATTTAGTATGCTTAGTCTGAAGTTAATCTTCTGAGTTCATGATAAGTATTAATCATGAGATGTGTGTAACAACTTAGTATTAGACTATAGTTAGGTCATCAAGGACCATTCAACTAGTGATTTAGAGTCATACGTCTGGTAGTTAGGTGTTGATGTAGTAATAGCTCTTGTAAGTTTCAACATTCAAAAATCATGGCATGATATTTGAATACTTGGAACAACCATAACAAGATAATTTTCCTATTCTTTCTTGTAATCTCTATCTATGTATGTAATGGGAGGAAGGTCTAGAGAGAAATCCTAGAAATATTTGGGACAAAAGAGTGTAATGCAATATAGAGAATAAGGGAATAAAAATTGAATGTAAATATGATTTTTGATATATATTATTGATTTTATTTTGAAAAATATAGAAATTCTTTCACTCATATGAATTAAAATATTCTATTGTTAAAAATATAATCCCAATGGGATTGTTGTGCACTTAAAATTTCAACTAATTCTATTCATTTTTTGCATCAAGTGGACTTGATATAATTGTTAGTTGAGTTTGCCCTGATTTGATATTCTTTTCATGTCCTTAATATGAATAGAATTTAGCCAAACATGAGAAGCTCTTAGATTTGGGACCTAGAGTTGGTCCTAGTCCAGCTGGAATGGTGTTTTACTGAGATCTAATAACTCTTGTCTATATTCAAATGATTATTAGCTATGTAGTTGTAAACATAGAATATAATAAGCATGTGAGACTATTAAGATATCAAAATCCAATAAATGCATGGAATAATTAAGAAAGTTAGCTAGATTGATTAAATGAATGTAAGATTTTGATATATGATAGAACACCCTAATTTCAATAATAAAGAAAGATAAGAATGAAATTTCAATATAGAGATGAGTACAAAGAATACTAGATGATGAAGAACGCCATCACTAGATAATCAGAACCCTTGGTACGGTTTATAATACATCTAAATACTCTAAATGACCATAAAACATGAATGTTCGTATTAATTAGTTGGCTGACTAGGTAACAAGTTGAGTGACTAGTTTAAAGGTCGGCTGATTACCTTAAGAAGTCTGTCGACTAATGAAAAAAATTGTAAAATCAATTTTTGTAAGAAATCCAATAACAAATAATCAAGAAGGATTATTTTTAATACAAATGCAAGGAATCTTGGGTACCTGTATTTGAAAGATATTAGAGATGAATTAAAAAAATGCTAACAATAGTATATGTGAAAACCTCACATGTGAGAATGTAAAGAATAAAATAAAATATAAAGACATAAGAAGAGATTGAAGCATGTATTAAGAGACCTAACAAATAGTCCTTAACAAAAACACTAAATACAAAGAGATGAATAAGATAATGGAAACATACATATAAGACTTTGAGTAAAGAAATTGGATATAAGAAGGAACTGCATAACTGAATTCATGTTTATGCATTCCTAAGTGAATGGGAAAAGGATGATAATACAAATGAAATATCAGAATTAGTACATTGAAGAGGTTATTTCTCAGAAGGAAGGAACAAAATAAATGTAATATGAGAATAAGAAATTATGATTAAAATAAAGAGGAACAAGGATAATAAAATAAATTTTAAGGAAAGAAGGTTACATGTTAAGAAAATAATATGAAAATGTGTACCCCTATGATGTACTCTAGTGTATTTTGTCATTTATCTATTTCAATTTCACATTCTTATAAAAATTAGGTGATACTTACCAAATATAATCAACAAGTTTTTTGTGATTGAATGAACTTAGGAAGGGTGAATTTAATGCTTAGAAACTGAATGAATCCCATGGATGTGAATTGTATGAAGAAAAGATGCAACAAATATTAGAATAAATGATTGTTTCATACATGGTCCATATAAATTGAGTTAGAGCATACTTAATAATAAAGCTCAAAAATGAAAACAGTAAGAGAAATATTGATCTATAAACTTAAACTATGAAAATAACCAAGAGATAATGAAAATTATACTTGTCATTGAATGTGGAATTAGATTCATGAATGGGGCTTAAATAATAAGAAAGTAATAAAAGGTAATGATGTCAAACGATGGAGAAAGAATAGTTTGAAACCAAGAAATGTGATGTACAAACAATACATATAATAAAATATGAATAATATAATAATAAGAGTGTGGAAAATAAGGAGACAAATTATTAAAATTCTTTGATAAAAATATCTAAAACATCAATGATAGGAAAGTATTAAGGATACCAAGGTATAATTATCAAGTGAATACTTTTAGGATACAATTCAAATTATATATATCTACTTCTCTTCTATATTTTTCTAAAGTGAAAGTTAAATGGAAGGAAATACACTAAGAATGAGTCATATGAAAATAAAAGTGGTATTAAAAAGACGATGTGAACATATAGCAAGGAAAGTACAATAATGTGTAAGACTTGTAAAATCAAGATGCAATTGTGTGTTTATTAAACATGTAGGGAAAAATATGAGAACAGAAACATTTTTTAGGCTGGCAAACTAGAGAAAATAACTGACAACAAAATTAGGTTGGAGCTAAATGAAAGACGTTCTAGTTTTTTTTGTAGACTAATTGTCAAAAACATGCTTATTATAAACCATTGATTTGATGAACATTCAGTTCTTACGAATTTATCCTTGTATTTTGATACATAGTCAATTACTGAAGAAATCTTAGAAATAATATAATGAGGAATTGGAGTCTAAATAGGAATGTATGATAAGAAAATGATATGGAATAGTATTCAACCTTCGTGACTAATACATTGATTAAAAGTAGTGTTTACACCATGTAAATCATAACACTTTTTCAAACTATTTAAAAGAAAAGATTATAGAATAAGTTAGATACATCAATGAATTCGAGTATAAGAAATAAGTAAAAAAAATATTAATCATAAAATGATTGAAGGAGAAAATTTTCAATGAAGGAAAGAAGAGAAAGTTAATGTAAGAATGAAGGGTAATTGATGTTTATTCCTAAGGATGTTTGGGATATATTGTCAATTCAAGACAAGTCACTAGTGACTATGCTATGGATTGTGGGTACATGAGAAAACCCTAAGATTTAACACGAAGTGAGATACATAATTTTGTAGAAACCTATTTGAAGGGTTGCAAATATTAAAGAGGAACAGAGGTTTATAAATAAATAATAAGGGGGAATAAGAGATCAATTGAAATATCAGAAGTATTATTTCTTATAAGAATAATGAATATATGTAATATATTGTAATTATAAATATTCAACACACATAGCTAGTTTCCTCTCCATGAATTCATAAAGGTAAACATGGATAATTGAGAAGAAGTAGGCCGTAAAGAAAAATTAGGAATTCATACACACAAGTTATTTTTGACAATGTGGAACTTCATAGATATATAACGTGAACAATTCCTAAATAAATGTAGAAGTATTTTTTATTTGTACATGTGTTTGAATTTAGTAGGTGTGACTCTTATTTCTAATAATCAATCATTTATGTTGGTTTATTGTAGTTGTATTAAATTACATAGTCTTGTGAATTAGGGGGGTTTCACATTAGTAAACGACAATAATTAGACAAAGATTTGAAAGTGTTTTCTTTAATAAACTTAGTAGTATTGTACGACAATAACAAAGAAATAAAGGTAAAAGTTAATCTAGTCCAAATCCAAATATTACATAAGGGATTAACCTCAAGAAAATATTTTGGGTTGAAAGGAAATTAACCTTTAGTAAATTTACCATGAAATGTATTTTCTCTTTTTGTTGTTGACATGATTTATTACAATATGGTTGTAACTTGGGCAATATCGTGCAATACTAAATATGTGAATAATTATTCAAATAAGAGATCAAAAGTATATGAAATACTATAATATAGAATATACGAAGAAATCAAGTATGTATCAAGTTAATCTAGTCCAAATCCAAATATTACATAAGGGATTAACCTCAAGAAAATATTTTGGGTTGAAAGGAAATTCACTTTTAGTAAATTTACCATGAAATATATTTTCTCTTTTTGTTGTTGTCATGATTTATTGCAATATGGTTGTAACTTCGGCAATATTGTGCAATAATAATTATGTAAATAATTATTCAAATAAGAGATCAAGAGTATATGAAATACTATCATATAGAATATACGAAGAAATCTTGTATGTATCACTCTACTCATACTTGCAAGTTTTGAGGAAGAAACACTTTAAGGGGGAGAAATTGTTATAAATCCTTTTGTATTAAGGGCCAATTTGGTACGGTATAGTTGAGTGAGTTTTGTGATTTAAAAAAATGGATCAAACATAATCACATCCTTTATTTTACACACATTTTATTTGGTACGAGGTAGCAGAGTTTCAATACTTTGGTTTGAACAATTTGGTACAGAAATGAGAAAAGGATACGTGTTGTCAGCTTTTTCTAAACCCTGCACCGGCTACCGACTGTATTACCGACTGGTATGGTCACGTCTTCGTGGCTTCACCTGGTAATCTTCGCAAGTATCAGTTTTGTGCTTCTACCGGTATTACCATCTGGTAGTCACGACAATAAAGTGTCCAGCAAGAAAGCAAACTACACCCAACCGCACATAATTTTAGCGCGGTACATATTCCATGCTTTCGTGACCAAGAATGAAGTTGGATGTAACTCCAATTCCATCAATTGCACTCTACCGCACCCTACCAAAGGGTTTGCAAAACTAACATATGGACATTTGGTTGTAATGAACTATACCTGCACTCTACCAAACATGCCCTAAATACGTATATCATGGTTAACAAACCATGATTTCAACTTTGAAGCATAATTCAGCTTTCTATACACTATTCAACTTAGTTTTTCATACATATATTTTGTATTATTTATTAACTAGGGTTTAGAGTGAAACCCTAGTTATTGATTATTATACATGTAGAAACCCTATTTAAATGCATAAGGGTACAAATTTTAGTGTTTTAGATAGCATATATACTTGAAACTAAATTAAATATCTAAACCCCAATTTTGACATAAGAAGCGAAATTATTAATCAATAAATAATGTAATTTTTTTGGAGGCCCTGTGACCAAAAGGTTGTTGTTTTGCCAGCCAATCTTGCACCCTCTTTGCAAAACCAAAGGACATTAAGCAATCAAGCAACCTGCTCCATTGACTAATTGACTTCCTCTCCATTCTTCTTGTGATTGTTGGTCCTCTGTACAACAATTCAATAATAATCAATCTATTGCACTGCCTAGTTCCCATATCTTGAGTCATCACTCATGAAGAATGTGAAAGACAAGAGTTTGCCCATAGCACATCATGTCGTGTTAACCCCTTCCTGCAACCATGACCATGATTGTTTTCTACCTCCATTATGTGTATTTATCTTGCTACACATAGTGAGTAGTTTATTTATTAGATTGTTGATTATCCCTAGTGCCCATACTTTGTGAATTTATTTTAATGTTCTATGTCTTTTTGAAAAAAGTAATGTTATTTCAATCGGATAAGAAAAAAATGGAAAATGTACCCTCATACGCATCTAAGCATATGTACAATTTGATATATTAGGTTCGGGTTGGTATGTAGATGGGTGGAGTTTGTGTGAATTATAAACTTTGATCCAAGTCATGAATGAGAAGTCATAGAACTTGTAGAAATTTGGTCCCAAATAGGCCAATCTTTAGGACCGAGTTGAACCCAGTCAACCAATCTTGGTAGCCACTTAGTGGAACTGCACATTGATAATTTGGAAGGACTTACAAAGAAGTCGGTTGACTTCCAATTTGTGGACTTCCAACTAGCTGGAGCAAGATCATTTAGGTCTTTAGATAGATGTTTAATCAATTTAAAACATCAAAATTGAGTTGTACCTTGTTATTCGCCTACTTCGTTGATTCTACGCCCTAGGCTTAGTCTTAGGAAAACTTTTGGTTGATTTTAGGTTGGAGAGTAAATAGTACAAGTGCAATGTGGGTCTATCATATCCAAACGGATGCCCATATCTATGAATTTTAGTGGGCACAAGTACATGTCCAAACCTATGTAATAAAACTTTATACCTACAACTTACATGTACTTGCAATACATGTGGGTATGCATTCTAACTTTGCAGGTAATTGGTTCCTTATAGAACTTTAATGTAGGATAAGTTAGAATATGTTGTATTTATTTTGATACAATAAGATGTTGCCACATATATGGTATTAATATCACATTGTTAAAATATATAATGCAATACTTTGCTGGATGAAGAAGAGTCGAGTTTATTATTTATATGTGATAACACCCAAATTAGCGCATATTTTCTATACATTTTATCTATAGTTTTGTGCCACTTTAGTCTTAATATGCACTCTTTTGTTCATGTTTTATGTTTTCTGTCTCTCCATTAGATAATGTAGTGAAAATAGCCAATAATGTAGCTAATTAGCCTTTTTAGACTTGTAGGCACCCAAACTAGCCAATTTTGGGACTCTCAAGTATCGAACCTGAAAAGACAAGAATTCCAGCATCTGGCCGATACGGCTGCCCGATATGGTCTGGCCAATACGGCCGCCGACCGATACGGCTGCTGCCCGATATGGACTGGTCGATACGGCCGCCGACCGATACGGCCGTCGACCGATACGGCTGCCCGATACGACTGCCCGATACGGCCTGCCTGATATGGTCTGCCCGATATGGCTGCCCGACACTCCCCCTACCCGACACGGTCTTCGGGCGACAGTCATATTGGCCAACCTGATGCCTCAAGATCAAAGCCACAGATGAAGGACACGTGGACCAATAAAAGCTACAACTCCCATCAACTCGTTGCCTATAAATAGTAGCTGCCAACCTACAGAACAAAGGAGGAGCCGGAGGGAGGACCCGGCAAGAGCTAGTGCCTAGACCAAGGAGCTAGTGTGTCGAGTTCCCCAAAAGTCTACTGACCGATACGGCCGTCGACCGATACAACTGCCGACCGATACGGCCGCCGATCGATACGGCTGTCGACCGATACGGCCGCCGACCGATACGGCCGCCGCCCGATACGGTTGCCGCCCGATACGGTCTAGAGAGAGAGTGAGCCGAGGAGTCCAGAGGGATGAAGAGACGACCCAAGGGCTGAGATCCGACCTGCATAGAGGCCGAGGAGCGAGAGCCACCTCTCCTCTACGGGCTATATCTCTTCCCTCTTCTCTTTCATTCTACTGCATTCCTTTCTTTCTTGTACAAACGATGTTTATCCATCTTTGTTCGGTGCCAGCTATTCTTGTCTATGGCTAGTTAGCTCCTTCTTGGCTATGTAGCCCGATCTGGGCATGTTTATATACTTTTGTCTTAAGCAAGTAGATTCATATCAAATCTAGTATGTTGCATGTTCTATCTTCTCTTTCCAAGTTATGATTGCTAGTTTGGTTGATCTCTTACTCGCTTGAACTGTTGTTTCTGCCTGTATCGAGAGATCCATTGTAGGAATAGCTAAGAGACGATAGTTTGGATCTGAACCCGAGAGGAGGAAGATCCAAGGTATTCTATTCCTAACACCCCAGAATATCCTAAGGCCCGAGAGGGAACTTAGTGTATTATGAGGTGTTGATATGTCATTCTTCGAGAGAGGGTCATTGACATATTGTTGATGGTTCTAGTCACGCATCGCGAGAGCGAGTGGGGCGAAACCACATGACAGATGCACTGTGCATACTAGATACTTGCTTGGGTGTTCCAGGGTTGTCTATGCCCGAGAATGAGTGCATAGACTGCCCCGTTTGTGGTTACATAGCCAGGAACTCTCTTTCTCTGATTAGTAGACTCATGAGCTCTGTTTTGTTTTGTTTTCTTTTCTTTGTTTTGATTTATATCGTGACAACCTGCTAGACTAGTTCTAGCATTTACTTTTATCGACTATCGTCTTGGCTTATCTGACTAAAGAACGAGATCTGTGGCATCCTAAACGTCACCACGTCCATGTGTTCGACCCCGTATATCTACTTCGACCCCGTAATAAAAGTTACGGGGGCCTAGAAGGTTTCGGGTTATAAATTTAAAGCTTGATTCCTTCCTTCGTCCCGCGTTCATTTCTGGATGTGAGAAAAAGGCTGATCAACTTTTGGCGCCGTTGCCGGGGACGTGGTTTTCCATGTTTACACGCCTAGTAGAGTTTTGTTCTGTCACTATAAGCTTGTATATACATGCATAGTTTTCCTCTTTCTTTACACATAGTTGTTCATATATACTAAATCACTTTTCTTTTTCTCATACATTTTCAGCCATGGACCTTGCTTCCACAAGACAAGTCATCTTGTCCACCTGTCCTCCCGAGTTTTTCCGCAGTTCCGACTGTTGGAAAATAATTGAAGGTTGTGCTCTACAGCTAGTCGAGTTATACTTACCTCCACCTCGTCATATGTTGAGATTCCAACAATGGAGACTGCCAGTCAGCCCTCGACCCCCATGCTATCATGGGATCAAGAACTGATTAAGGAAGTGGAGTTGGCTAGGGAAAGTATTCAAGCACTCACCTCCTTAGCCCCTCATCTCCAAGAAGATGTCAATCCAATGCAACAACTACTAGAAGAGCAGGATTGTCATCTCAAAGTAGCCACTGAGGCTGCAGACCGCAGTAGTAGTACACTTCAAACTGTTGAACAAGGATTCATTCTAAAGCATCAGTTTGATACAGCGGGTCCCCCTTATATGTGCATGGCAGAATCGACAGATCTCGAAAGCATTGTTGCTCAAGTACAACAACTTCTTGATAAAGATGTTGAACAAGGCAGGAGGCTCTAAGAGCTCATCGATTTGGTTATAATTCGGTTACAACTGCCATCACAAGACAATAAAGACGTTAGTCATCAAGACCATTCCATTGGGTCTGAAGTGGAGTATGCACTATCATCCTATTCAGACCATCAACTAGATTCACCAGGATTTTTCTGTGAAGACCAACCCACTTGGGGAGGCCCTTCATTCTATCCAGGTGACCCAGCTGATGAACCAATGGAAGAAATGAGTCATAGACATGAATGGGTCTATGATGACGATGATGAAGACTCGAAAATCCAATCGACCACACAACCAGAAGGTTGGTTTGAGTAACCAGAGTCAGATATTGAACCAGACCAGAATGACATTTCTCATATTGAGACTTGTCATTTCACTTTGAGCAGTACGCCAAACATGGTTTGGAACAATTTGTTCGACGACGACGACGATGACAGCTGCTCGACATGGAGCAGTGAGTATAGTAACGAAGACGAGTTGGAGCAGCACGAGCCATCATTCGCCACCATACCTTTACAAGGCTTGGTGGACATCAAGGGGGTAGGACGGACGATTCACTACAACATGACTGCTGAGCATGAAGACACCCCTGACTCCACGCCAGGTGATAAGCTTGGGGTGGTAGAACCATTCCTCAAACCAACCTTCTGGTTGTACATGATAAGCAGGGGGTACTTTTTGCTCAGAAGATGATTGGATGACTCAGACGGTACATGAAGATTTATCTGAGCATCCAACCTTAAGTACAGAGATGGAGAGAGAAGATATGAGTCCTTAAGATGACGTCCAACCTCTCTCATCTATCTCATCCTATATCGACATCCAAAGACCTTCATTTTCAGAATCATATAATGAAAGGTACCCTGAGGATGATATGCCAAAGAATTCATCCCAGTGCAGTTCAAGCCACTTCCAGCACAAAGATGACTTCACCGAGTCATCAGATTTCACTTCAATTTTTCAGACTCAGTAGGGCCAACACATCCACCTATTCTACTCCTACTATGTGGCGGAACCCGTCGGCAAGACACAGGTGACACTGGTCCCAAAACTTAGGATTTGGGATCCCAGTGTCGGTATCGTGGGGGCAACCACCCCCTTTTCTATTACCCACCCTCCCGCCCTTTGATTACAATAAATTTTGCTTTTCATGATTCTTGTTAGTTTCTTTCCTCTAACTGTTTTGTACCCTTGCATACATGCATCATATTTAGAACTTCAATAACTGTCGTTAAACTCATGCATTCCTGCCTCACTATTTCAAGTTTGAGTCTTGCTCGAGGACGAGCAAAATTTTAAGCTTGGGGTGGTAGGCTTCGCCCTTCTTTTCTCTTCACCCTTCTTGCATGCATGTCTATTTCCTGCATTTAGTCTTAAATTTTCAAAATTTTCAGGTTTTTAGCTTTGCAATTATGGCTATATGGTGTGAATCTAATAGATAAATGCTTGACTTTAGATGCACAGTTTTCATCTTAAAAATTGCTTGACCTCTTGCTTGACTTGCTCTTTGACTCTTTCCTTGAGTTTGGTAATAAATCTAAGGTTATGTCCCTTTTTCATAGCTTAAAGCTGAATTCCCTTGATCTGTGTCGTGAATGGCAAATCCATGGTAAAGGACCGTTGGAATGAACTAAAACATGATCAAAGAACCTAGCTGTGGATTCACAAGTTTGCCTCTATTCTAAGGATTCTTGAATCATAATTTCTATCTTTTCACACAAGTATCAAGTGGATCATGATGAGTTTTGAGCCATGATCAAGGTGAAGTGCTTTTCCTTGATGGACTACATGCCTTCTCACATTAGATCGAGTCAAAAAGATGAAAAAAATATAAAAATGTGCAAAAGAGGCTTGGCCGCCCACAAAATCCCAAAATATCTATATAGTTCTCACCCAAGCCTACAAATAGAATGCAAATGTTAAAAGCCTGAGTGTGAACAATAAATGAGTGTTGTTTTCCCTTTTAGGAGAGTTGAGGATGGTGCCCAGCCGGTGTATGATTGCACTCATGAACGCGGATATGTCGTGCCTGGTAGTACCACTCTAAAAGCTCATTAGAGAGTCACTAGGACCCCCCTAGGTGACCTATGAGATCATCTCAGTAGCAGGGTTGGTTCTGGCGCAGTACGAGGAGTTCATCTCACTGCTTTGGACCAACTGGTTCGGACTGCAGGGACTGTTGCTCGCTACATGGACCAACCTGACGCAGATCGGGATCCTCAGAAGTCATTAGAGTCTTTTTGCTTTATTTCTTAGGACATGAATAAGTGAGAGGCATGGTATTTCTGATTGGTATGCATGGATTCATGGTGATGGCTCATTACTCAACACCCGCGTGATCACCTAAGTGACAACTCTTTCATGATCAAATAATTATGATTCAAACCCTCATGAGTATTGGCAGGCTATAGTGAATTCGCTTAATCTTACCTGGAATTTCTTTGATCTTACTTTGGTAGGATTGTGCTTGTTTGGTGGGGGTTTGTTCTGAGATGACATGGATCAAGAGTATTGATGCTTTAAACTATTTTTCTTAACCTTAGCATTTATTGCCAAGCTTAATTTGGATGTTATCTTTTATTCTTTGAGCACAGTCTTGCTTGAGGACAAGCAAGTTTTAAGCTTGGGGTAGTTGGTAACACCCAAATTAGCGCATATTTTCTATGCATTTTATCTATAGTTTTGTGCCACTTTAGTCTTAATATGCACTCTTTTGTTCATGTTTTATGTTTTCTATCTCTCCATTAGATAATGTAGTGAAAATAACCAATAATGTAGCTAATTAGCCTATTTTAGACTTGCAGGCACTGAAACTAGCCAATTTTGGGACTCTCAAGTATCGAACTTGAAAAGACAAGAATTCCAGCAGCTGGCCGATACGGCTGCCCGATATGGTCTGACTGATACGGCCGCCGACTGATACGGCCGCCGACCGATACGGCCGCCAACCGATATGGCTGCCCGATACGGCTGCCCGATATGGCCTGCCCGATATGGTCTGCCCGATATGGCTGCCCGACACAGTCTTCGGGCGACAATCATATTGGCCAACCTGATGACTCAAGATCAAAGCCACAGATGAAGGACACGTGGACCAATAAAAGCTACAACTCCCATCAACTCACTGCCTATAAATAGCAGCTACCAACCTACAGAGCAAAGGAGGAGCCGGAGGGAGGACCCGGCAAGAGCTAGTGCCTAGACCAAGGAGCTAGTGTATCAAGTTCCCCAAAAGTCTACTGACCGATACGGCCGCCGACCGATACAACTGCCGACCGATATGGCTGCCGACCGATACGGCCGCCGCCCGATACAGTTGCCGTCCGATACGGTCTAGAGAGAGAGTGAGCCGAGGAGTCCAGAGGGACGAAGAGAAGACCCAAGGGCCGAGATCCGACCTGTACAGAGATCTGTGGCGTCCTTAACGTCACCATGTCCTTGTGTTCGACGCCGTATATCTACTTCGACCCCGTAATAAAAGTTGCGGGGGCCTAGAAGGTTTCAAGTTATATATTTAAAGCTTGATTCCTTCCTTTGTCCCGCGTTCATTTCTGGACGTGAGAAAAAGGCCGATCAATATGTTTGTAGTAGTTGTCATCAAATTTGAGTTATGTACCATACCATGTTATTGTTTTCTTCCAGGTTAAGGTACTTTAGTTTAGGTCAGTGACTAGGTGGTTAGTCCTCAACTTGATGACATATTCTCAACTATTATATGAATTAGAGAAGAAAATAGTATCAGTTAATATATTAACTAGAGTAGTAAAGTGTGATACTAATTACATATTATATAAACTTTATTTATATATAGCAGGCATAACAGTATAACGACTCTGGGTCAAAGCATACCAATTTATGGACCCTCTTGAATATGGTTATATGGGTATGTGGGTCCGCAGGATTATGTGGGTATAAAATCTAGACTCGGCATAGATTTGTGGGTATGCATGTATACAAGAACCCGGTTACAACCCAAATTATAGGAAGATTTCCTAACAAAGAAAAGAAGGAGGGGCTATTGTTGACTTTTATATAAGCCTAGGTTATTAATTGATTAAATGTTTGTTTCTCTTCATCTTGCTACAAATTTTAGTATCAAATAATCTAATAATCTCCTTTGTTCTTGAGTTTCTTTGATTTTCTCCAATCTTGAGCTAGTGAGCAAGGAAAAACTTCGTTCTAAACCATACGAATCATGTTGTTGAAGTCTAATTCATATCTAAAACTAAGTAGAAATATTTATGATCTAGCCTAGTAATAAAATGGAAGTTTCTTAAAGGGTTGTTTCATTTTTCATTCAATAGAATTTAATTGGATGAAATCCTAAAACTTAACTAGTTTCTTCTTCACGTTAGTAGATTTTGGGTTTACTGTTAGATACATGGACATACATGACCAACTAGAAATTACTTATAACTTGGTCAAGTGTTGATCAAATAATGAAATAATCTTAGGAATGCATGTGTATTGTCAACTTGTAGAGAATTTCAGAATGTATATTAGAATATTCTTAAAATCTTAATTTCTAGGATTTCTAAGTGTGTTCGAACTATTATTTCGCCAAAATGTGGATATATGCTAAAATGGCCTTCTTTACGAATATAATGACTGAATCTTACATGTTTGAATAATTTTGCAAGCTAGGATTTTTTTTATTCACATAACATATATATTTTAAAATCCAGTAGGCAACAATTGATGCCCAATTTAGTAAAGTGTGTTTGTATTAATCAAGTAGTAAATGGTTAATTTAAGTTCTCATTTCTCTTTTTTTCTAAAAGTATTAATATTATTTTTCAACCACATTGGTAATTCAATATAATTTGATATAAAATAAACTCATGAAAATTCTTGATATTATTTAAGTAACTTTGTTCAGATGGTTTGGATTTCTAGTAACTTTGTTCGAGCCCTATACTAGATTTCCTTATTTGCTAATTTTTATAATCTAGTCATTTAACAATTCACATAAAAGGTAAATCATGTTTTGAACACTAAAATTGTCTCGTATAATTGTCATGGTTTACACTATTCATTTGACATCTACTAATCAATATCTAAAATATTCAATAATTTATCAATTATATATATATATATATATATTACAAATAATATTGTCCAAGATGGGACATCCCGGTGGTTAGATCCTCGGTTTGTTACCATGAGGCCTCAGGTTCAAGCCCTAGTGATGGCATGTATAAAATCAGCATTTTTTATTAAAAAAATAATACCAAATGACACTAAAATATAAAACTATATAAAGATGTATAAAACTATGACCAGAAACCACATAACAAGTTTGTTATTATTCAAACTGCTATTGTTGTCCTACAATTTTTCTAGCATAAAATAACAATTTAGAAAAGGAAAAAAAATAAGGTATATCTTTAGTTATCTCAAATACTTCAATTCAGTCTAACTATGTACTAAAATACCTACCCCAATTTATCAAAATGTTTAGTTGTTGCTACCTAAAATTTAGTCTAATGAGTATGGGTTGTGTGTAATGTGCTTTTCCTTATACTTTCGTTCTTATTAATTTTCCACAAGGATTTATTTTGATTCCGTTTCAACTTGTGTTAGATGGTGGTTCAAGTCTTAAATATGAGCTAGATCTCGTATACTTAATAATTATAATTCACTTTACACGTGTTGACTTATATTGGGTAATAATACATTGATGTAAATAAACATGTGTAAATGATACGTAATTGTTAAGATATACTGAAACAAATCTAGTTATATAATAATTCAATAATAACATATGTAAAATTGTGGTAGTTTCCTTTGTTGTAATTATACTAGATAAACCTTACTCCAGTTGACTCTTTAATAAACCACCTTTTTCTTTGAAAATGATTATTATCGCCTTAAAATAGTTAATCTACTTAATTAACATAAATTTGAAGGTACAACGCTTTTGCCAACTCTAAATTACATCTAGAATGACCTTTTTCCCCGAGTGTAATGAAATGTCTTAATTAGCCTAAAATGACAACATACTATTTTATTGATGGCATTTAATGTCTAATATACTCTCTCCTAAGTTTTAGTTTCCAAACCATTTGTAGTTTTTAAAATGTAAGTAATTGCATATTTATGCTCTTTTTATTTATAATTGCACTTAAATTTGTGTGAGATATGGTATTCCTTGGAAATATATTACACACTAATATATATGTATTTATATATTTCCTAAGAATATTAAAGAATCAATTGACTTTTATATCGATATAGAGCCCAAAAATGAAAAAAAAAATTGGCCCTATCCTATGATATGGTTCTAACTTATTGAAAATAAAAAATTAGCATTTTTATTGTGAGACGCGCAATATAATATACCATCTCCCAATTTTTTGTCAATTTAACTGATTTTATCATCCATTTCGTTCATTAAATCTTCAAGTGAAGTATATGCATGAATATCATTTTTAACACTCTAAACCTAAATTCGTTGATTTCCCCCCTCAATGCACTACAAAAGTAACTCACTTGTCTCAACCATCATGCTCCTCGCATTGACCAATAGCCAAAAATGGCTGTTAACCAGTTCCATTCTCCTCCTCCTCTTTGTCTCCACCTTTGTTCCACCACTCTTCCTTATTTCTCCTTCTCCTCTATATAATTACCCTATTCCTAACCCTAGATTGTATTTCTCTCCTCTCACTTTGCACGCAGATTACCTGGCCATGGGGTTTCTTTCCACCAATATCCATTATCATGGCTACCACAACCCTAAAGCTAACCGATGATGATGACAATGCCATTCTCTTGCATACACCAATTTTTCCTCTTTTCCCCTTGAACCCAAATGCCACTACCATGGACTCATCCCATGGTTTTATACTGGTGGGTTGGCCTCAGTCCTCCTTAGAAATCCATCATGACTTCTCATGGATGGAAATTCCAATCGAGGCACTCACAACCTCTGGGTAAATAGAATTGTAATCGAAGCGGTCACATCAAGTTGAAAATCTTCTACTACTATGTATTCTTTGTGTTGTGCGGCCCTCCCATGTTGTGTGGTGCTCATGTTCCATCAATGTTTTCCAATCCTGGGTATTTTCCTTTTGTAAAATGCTTTATTATCTCTTGGATATGGTTCCAAAACCAAGGTACATGTTTTGACTCGTTTGGTGTGGTGTGCATGAGTTTCCTTACTCCTTGACTTTCCCCAAACGTATGAGCTCCAGGGGCTTCTCTAGGATAATCTTTTCCTCTAAACAATATCTAATCTAGTTGTTCAGTCCGCCGACTTGCATTGGTTTTGGTTGGCCTCATGATTGTTTAGGTTTTCTTATGGTTGATTTTGTTCAGTTTCCACTTCTTCAACCACTTTGTCTTGAACATGCACATTTTGATCCCTTCAGCCATGATTTCATCTTAGCTTTCTCCTCACTGACCTCTTTGTCTTTGATTGCTTCCTTCATGTAAATTGTAAGCTTGGTTGGGGGAATTGAGGTTTGGCGTTGTTCCCTTTGTCCATGCTTCCAATCCATTGGAATAGATTATCTATGAGTTGTTGCTAAAGGATGGGCGTGGATGAGTTAGGAGTTCATTAAATGGTGGGTACATTTTTAGGAGTCTGATGTGCACGCTCCCTTTATGTCATTTGTTTTTATATATGCATCCATTTTGGTGTTTTACTTTTATTTCATGTTTGTTGCACACAATCTCCAGGTGGGAAAATGGCAATAAATTCCATGTCATACAATATGGTTGCAAAGTCAGATGTGGGCATATCTATCTTTTGTTTGGTGTTTTGTTTTATAAAACTTGAGAAATGTATTAATTTTATAAAATCAATAACTAATTGTAGGAACGTTAGAATGTTTTGAAATCAAAAAAATGATATCTACTATTTTTCTAGGAGTGAAATTTGATTTTCATAGTTTAAGTATTCAATAAAATCTAACCCTAATATTACGTACAATTTGTTAATAGGTGAAACAAGACGTTGTTATGGATCTAGGTTTGAACCCAGACTCTATGGCTAGATTAAAGGTGTGTGTTTATCCCTATTTTATTTGGGCATTGAAATTACTAAAATCTTAACCATAATGAGGCACATTACTTCATATAATCCCTTCTTTATGCCTTAATTTTAATTCCCTATTTATACTTTATAATCATATTATCCATCTATTAATGTTAAAATATTCTTCTCCACTTGGGTTTGTATCCCTACATGTCACTATTTGTTTGAATATCCTAAACATCTTTGAATGTGATTTTTACTAAGCAAACTTGTCTTGCCACTCTATTTTCTATGCATGATATTTAGACAAATTCATCTAAAATGTGATGGTTATGCATAATCATACATTAGGGTGCGCTATATCTAACCAGAGAGTGTTATTTCCACCCACATATTTATAGGGTGCAATGTCTCTTCCTAGGGTGTGCTATCTCCATCCATCTTTTTGACAAAAGATCCTATGGAGTTTTGGACCTACTATAGACATAGTTAGTCTACATTATATATACATGCAATTCATATCTCTTCTTATTTACGAATTGAGTAAAATGGCAAGATTCTTCATAACACATAATTTTTTGCATGAAATCAATTCATCATTCTTTTGTTAATCATATTCTTGTGGTATTGCTCTTTAGTCCTTCTTTCGAAAGGAAAGATCCTTCTTTTTGTACTTCTACTTTTAAATACCCAAGTAGTTTATGTTGATCATACTGGTATTTTACTGACATGTGTCATTTTGTTTGTATCCCCATTCTAGGTTTTGTTCCCAAACCACCATATATAGGTGATTTAGAGTATGATGACTTAAGAGGAACATGCGCATGAATATGAGCTTCATGATAGAGTTGGATGGCCAGCTTGCCCTCTACAATGGGTCATCTGTATGGATTACTTTTATCCTTTTTATTTTATATACCACCCTTGAGGTGAGGAACAATGTGATGTGAATGGTGTTGTAATAGTTGACTTTTATAGCTTCTATAAAATGGTTGTGTTTGATGTTTCATATTTGAGATGTGAAATTCCATAATTTTCCATCTTACTTATTAGTGTGTTTAGATTTGGATGAAGTCTCATCAATCATTAAGTAATGAGTGGAACCCCTCTCAGGGTCCACTTATTATAGGTATAGTATCATAGCTATAGTAGGTGCTTAATATAACTTCCTAAAAGAAATACTCCATTGTTTCTTTACATATGACTTGATTAGGCAATTAGATGACCCTATAAAGGTTGTTGATGGACCTATTATTTAGTCATAGAATACCAACTAGGGTTTCAAACCCTACTTGACATGGTCTGTCCTACTCCCTAGAACCATTTTGTGATTATGAACCAGATTATGTTAACCTAGTTACCACTACCCTATCTGAGTTGATAAAAGAATTTCTATGAAGAACATACATTTTTTGTAATTAGCTATTATATCATGCCTTAATGGGAAATCCGTCCAACCATGACGGAGTGTAGGTTATCTTGGATACTCTTATCTAGGTCAAACCCTAGTTCCCACCTTAACTCTTTTCCATGTTGTCTTCAGAGTGTGCTTGCAAGTATGCACATGTTGAAACTAAGCATGCCAAGATAGCAAAATTTTGTTCTTATTTTAAGACTCATAATTACAATTTCCCTTACCTACTGATAACATGAACTAAATCCATTATTGTTAACCATGTGTTATCTTCAATATGGTTATTATAGTATAGTTTCTTTATACCTCTATGCCTAGGGGACATCATACGACCTTCCATGAGTCTAGTTTACTCATAAAGTAGAATTGATCGATGAAGTTATAAGTATTTATTGAAGACCCTTAGGACTAAACCTCCCCTCATCTCAACCTTGTATCATAGATGCCAAGGTGATTTCCTTATGAAACAAGAAGATGTGATTACCTAGCTACACTGAGTTTTGAGTGCTCCCTTTGTCTTGTAAAGTCACCATGATAGTAAAAGCATCAAGTAGCACAAAAACCCTAATATCTTCCTATGATGGTTGAGTGACCATATTACTCCCCAACATCCAATAATGAGGTTTTGGTGTTTCCTTCTAGGATAGATTGTGATTAAGATAAATTGGTGGTTAGCGATGATGTAACTTGTAAGGACCTAGTAGAAGTTGATGTCATGTAATAGGAAACCCCCAACTCTCTTTTTCTATGTTATAAGCTATGCATGCTTTTGGTACACCATTTTATATTTTCTAGGAATATGCTCTATTAGTGGAATGAGGCAATGGTGAGATAGTTTGTAAAGGTAAATTGTGATCAAAATGTGTTTACTTTGTTCATGTACTAATTTTGGAGCCTTGCTTATCAAATTTACATCCCAATGTTTCCTCATTTAACTTAGTTTTCATTATCATACTACATGTACAAGAAAACGTATTCTGAATTTATAGATGGTTTTTGTAACCAAGTCATCACTTGAGAAAGTGATTGACAGTTGAATCACCCCTTTGACAAGGAATACTTAAATTGGTCACGATACCCTACTACTCTTGCACGATATGCCACCACCCATGCACGATATGCCACCACCCTTGGCTGATATCCCCCACACTTGTGATCAAAACACTTCACTATGTGTGATATCACCCTACTTGGTCGATACCACCTTACTTGGCCGATATGAACTTGATATGGATGATACCCAAGGCTCTATGCACGATAACACTTCACTCATTCATGATACAAGGACCCTATGCATGATACCTTAGGAAAGGAGGGTGGTAAGATTCGAAAAATTTCACTAAGGGGTGAAAGAAGGGGTATATATACTTGTTGTTCATGAAGAAGTGTGAAAATGAGGTGTCATCAATTTGAGATACTAGGTGCCACATGTCCATGCATGGTTGACACGTGTACATGCATGCATTAACATACACCAGACTGGTTAAATGGAAACCATAAAACCAAACATGGATGCAAAGCACTAGATATGAAGGAGCCCTAGATGATTACATGACCTAGTTGACTTACCCCTTTTAACTATTAGTTAGGTTATAGATGTAACTTAACCTAGGGCATGTATGAACTTAGTTGTGATGTCATATGTAACTCATGGGTAATTTTATTTGTAAGAATACGCTTTTTTCTAAGTGGTTGATGTGAGGATTTTGAGTCGCTTTTATAGGCTAGTTTCACATGTGTTTTATGCGATTATTGGTCATTTTCATGGTTAATATTGCATGATTCAGTTCCTTCAGCCTATAATCTCATTATGCATCAAATGGACCTTGTTTTATCTCACTTGGTATGAATGATCATATTTATCAAAGTTATCAAGGTTGATTCGAGTTTATCTTTGATTTTCAGGCTAAATGAATATATACAACTGTCGATACCATCGACGGCTGTCGATAGTATCGCCAGGGCCACAGAGGGGTAGCGGTAAAAGAGCAGAATGAGTCGATACCATCAACCCAGGAGTCGATGGTAGCGAGATAGCTTCAGCGAGTCAAATTTCTACAAGTTGATACAATCGACCAAATAATCGATACTATCGACTCCGTCTCAGCAAAATCAGCTTAAGCATCGGATTCCACAAAAAAGCAACGCCTAAGGTGTCGATACCATCGACCCAGAAGTCGATGGTATCGAGATCATGTCAGAGAAAACCCAGATGAGTAGAGGACCACCGGTATTCGGGTGGGTCGATACCATCGACCCGCGTCGATGGTATCGACGCCGTCAGATCAGGTTAATCTACAGCTCGAGTCTAATCGTACGGTGGTGATGTTTTGGCGGCCTAAAGTGGTGCTTATACCTAAAAACGGCAGCTCTAAGCCATCTATCACGTCATTAGCCACTGCACAAGTCTCGAGGAGAAGAGTGGAGGAAGAACGGAGCCAGAGCTACGCACCGATTGTTCTGGAGGCCGTAGAAGGAGTTTTCCACCACCGGAAGGTTGTAGAACGCTCATCCCATGCCGAGGAACATCCGGATCTTCTCCGTTCAGGGGTTACTTCACATCTATCAATGTTTTCTCCATGTTTCCTCTTTCCTTCACCATGTTTACTACTGAGATGAACATGTGGCGCTAATCCCCTTTGTCTTTAGGACTGGAAGTAGCCAGGGTGATCGTTGTATGACAATTTCGACATAGTTTATCATAATTTGTCTCTAAAATTCATGGTATGCTATCGTTTTCTCTATTATAACATTGTGCTTGATCACCATAGTGATAATCCAATACCTTTAATTGCTTTTGATGAAGAATTAACGGTTGGAAAGAAATGATAATCACATTAATCAATAAATTCCTTGGAAAAGGTGATGTACGATTAATGGTGGGAACCTTTAGACCTAAATTTCATGCACCTTATCGAAGGCATAGGTTACTACTGACGTGAAACCAACTTAGGTTAAGGTAGTGAATTGTATCGCACAAGCGAGCAATTCTAATTCCAGGCCACTACCCGAATTAGGAGACATTTCATGGTAATTGTGTAAAACTTCGTGCAACGAGAACCCGCGGTGAAACCACAATCCTAAAGATTCCATTGAAATTGACCAACCATATAATCGATCGTTCTATTTTCTTTTCTTTTATTTTTCTTTTTCAAAACAATTCTCAAACTTTTGAAACCAGTTTAGCTGATCGTGAGTAGTTAGTAGTAGTCTACTGAGAATTATGTTTCCCTGAGTTCGACTCGGGCCTCAAAAGGCCTATATTACATTGACGCGTGCACTTGTGTTATACGCACGGTAAAACCGTGTCAAGTTTTTGGCGTCGTTGTCGGGGAAACGACAATTGTCGGCACTACGAATGCTACAAGCAGTCACTCTAGGCTACTTTTTCTTTTCATTTGCAATTTTAATTTTTGAAATTAATCATCTATCTTTCACATTCTGCTTTCGTCTAGCATTGTGCTTAATTAAATCCATCTTTTTGTAGGTACTAGTGCATGTTGAGCATGCGTAGCACAGACTACACACGGTCATCATCATAGGTCCTGTCTTCAGGATCAGACGATGAGGAAAACAACATCCAAAATCAGCTTGAGGACGTGGATTTAGATTCTGAACTAGAAGCAATGGCTGAAGAAAAAACAATATTGGAGAAGATCAAGGCTTCTTCCTCTTCTGCGTTAAAGGGGCCTATTAAAAGGTAGGCAATAAACATTCCTACATATAAAATTGATCTGGCACTGATTAATTTGGTCAAATCTCAAGCGTTTCATGGGCTGAAGAATGAAGATCCAGTGGTCCACATAAGCACTTTTGTAGAGAACTGTGATATGATAAAAACTGACCGGTTTCCACAGGAGGCACTTTACTTGAAGCTGTTTCCCAGCTCTCTGGCAAGAAATGCACGAGAATGGCTGCATAACCTTGATGATGAGATTGTGGAGACTTGGGATCAAATGATAGAGGTGTTCTTCGAAAGATGTTTTCCACCAGAGAAGACCAATGATCTCGTGAGGCAGATCCATAATTTCAGTCAAAGGGCCGGTGAGACCTATTCTGAGACATGGGAGCACTTCCAGATCATGTTGCGGAGGTGCCCACATCATGGGCTGGATAAGGACAAACAAGTAAAAATCTTCTACTTTGCTCTCAATGAGCATGACAGAAGCAACCTCGATTCAGCAGGCTCGGGTTTCTTCTTAAACAACACAGGCACAAGATGTTGGGAGATCTTGAAGAACATGGCCAAGAAATAGTCATGGGGTGATAGAGATGCACCGGAACAAGTTAGAGATATTGGAGATTCAAAAGCCATTCAGGAGCTTAACGAGAAAATGGACCTATTAGCCAAGAAATTGCTAGCAAAAGAAGATGACAGATCTGATGATGAGGCACAAGTGAAGTTCATGCGCCAGCAGTAGGGGTACAGAAATAATGACTATTCTTGGAGGAAGGACAAATAGTTTTTATGGAAGGATCCAAATAATTTCCTACATGATCCGGATGCAAAGCCACATCCCACTGCGGAGGACAAAAGTACTGAATTGCTCAGCCAAGTGGTGAAACAAAATCAAGAGTTGATGAATATGTTCGGCAAGCAGTTACAGTCCCAGAGCGAGAGTTTGAATAAATTTGGGCAGACATTGCAAAGTCATGGAGCACAGATGAGGGCACTGCAGATGACTGTGGTCCAAATTTCCAATGAAGTGGCGGCCATGAAGCATCAAAATCAACAAAGACCGGCTGGTAATGCAGAGACTACTCAATCACATCATCAAGTTAAGTATATATCTATGATTAAGGAGACAGAGCCCCTGGCGGTGGAGGTCCATGAAAAGGGGAAAATGTATTTTGACAGAGAGGCTAGACCCAGTGTGACATACCCCCGCAGCTTATATGGACTACTAGGAGGATGTCTCCCATTCAGCAAATCCCACCAAGCCACCATCACAGCCGTGCCCACATCTAGGCAAGAGGAGTAGGTGAAAGCCATATTTCGTAGTGGAGCCACTACCACCGAGAAGGATGGACAGCCACGAGCCTCACAAACTAAGAATGACGTGTCAAAGCCTACGCAAAAGGGTGACATTGAAACAAGCGTAGGGGAGGAGACCCCAAATAGCCCAAATGTGCCACCATACAAGCGAGTGACAGAGTCAAATGTGCTTTTTCCGGATAGTCTGAGGCCGAAGAAAGAGCATAGGCACTACAAGAAGTTCTTGGAGATGTTTAGGAAGCCTCACATTAACATTCTGCTAGTGGAGGTGATAGAACAAATTCCTACATACGGAAGATTTATCAAGGATATCATCACTAAGAAAAGGCAGATAAAAGACACTGACGTTTGCTTTATGCATGAGACGGTGAGCTCAATAATCCACGGGAGTCTACCAAAGAAGAAGAAAGATCACGGGAGTTTCTACATACCTAGCTCAATGGGCAGATGTCACTTTCCGCACACACAGTGTGATGCGGGTGCTAGCATAAACCTTATGTCATTAACCACATTTCAAAAGCTAGGATTGAAGTTACCAAAGAAATCGGCCATGTCTATTGAGTTAGCAGATGGATCTATAGTGAAGCCACACAGAGTGTGTGAGGATGTACTTGTCAAATTTGACAGATTTATCTTCCCCGTAGATTTCATAATCAAGGACATGCCACAGCTTAATGGTTGTAAGATGCTACTAGGGAGGCTGTTTCAAGCTACGACTGATGGTATCACTGCTATCGAGAGAGGTACCTTGACATTAGGGATCGGCAGAGATAGAGTTGAGTTCAAATTGCCGAGTGATTCCTTAGGGACACTCCCTGATGCTCCAATTTGATGAGCATTATTGCGTCTAGCCTAAGACGTTAAATTAGGGCGCTTGTTGGGAGGCAACCCAGCCATTGGTTGACTTCATTTCCATTTACTTCATTAGTTTTGTTTAATTTCGTTTTTAGTGTAAAAATGATACCCTGATACATTTGCTAAGTGTGCATGTCTGTGTGGATGTCGATACCATCGACCAATGAGTTGATGGTAGCGACGAGGGTGCAAAGCGACAACTATAGAAAATTTTCTCCATCGCCTCGTCGATAGTATCGACCACCCATCAGGCTGATCGACAAAATTTTCTAGAGCAAGTCGATGCTCGCGAGATCTCTGGAGTTTTTCAGATGAAATCTTCTCAGTAATGTCGATGCCATCAACACCATAGTCGATGGTATCAACGTGACTTCAGGTAGAACCAGAGCCAAGGCCTCGCTAGGATAAGGGGTGCATACAGAAGTCGATGCCATCGACAACCCGTCGATGGTATCGACAGGACACGTCAGCGATATGCGAGACGCCGTTAACGAAGCACACCAAATTTGGAGGGCAATCTGTGGGACGAGTTGATACTATCGACACATGTCGATGGTATCTGCGTGTCATCGATCCGGACCCCCACATCCATCGATCAACAATCGTTGATACCAGCGGAAGACAGATCGTGCGACCAATGTCGATACCATGGACACCCCGTCAATGGTATCGACGAGTCAACAGGGGCGCCGATCTCAGCTATATAAGGAGGGGTTGATTCATTTCTTCTTCACACCTTCAGATCTTCTCTCCTCCTAATTAAGCTAGAGTACTTGTGAGCAATCAAGGGACTGCACCAAGCAAGTGGACGATCGTCTTTGAGTTCTTCTTCGACATCGGAGAGCTTCTTCTCCGGATCTTCACTGAACTCTCTTCCTCGCTACTCCTTTCTAATCATCATGGTGAGGAACACCGCTTCATCGTCTTCGAGCGTTGTGCCGATAGAGATTGATACTTTTGTTCCACCACCACCAGGCTCCGTCCCTCGTCCCCGGCTTGCACATCCGTCTGCAGATGTGAAAAAAGTTTACGGGGAGATTATGAAGAGGACTATCGAGCCGACTCGATATTGCGACCAGCGCATGATCTGATATCTCGGCTTTGAGGATAACTTGATGTATGTCCTCCATGGCCAAGAGGGGAGGATGTGTAGGATCGATGACGTGGTCACCCATCATGTGGAGGGCCACCCCTTTTTCAGCGAATGGCCGGCCTACAAAGAACTGGTGGAGGAGTTTATGGCGTCGCTAGATATTTGTGTCATACCAAACGACCTCAATGCCACCAACAGGGAATGGATTAAAGGCCGAGTGTCTTTTCGGCTTTTCAACAGAAACTACAATCTGACATTGCAGCAGTTCAATTCAAATTACAACTGGTGGCACTCTCCCGAGCAGCATCGACGGCCAGACAACCGGGATGATTATGATGCCATGTTTACACGACTGGTGATAGCCCCTCAAGGCAAGACAATCAGCTATCACAATGCCGTGGTTGCTGATTTCGAGCATCCTTTTGTGTGGGTCGTCCATCGCATGCTTTGTATCACTTTCTTTGTCGAGGCGAGCTGTCGCTGAGCAAATTTCAAGAGACCAATATCTTTTTCCTGTACAATCCACTGACAAGGGGCAAGCTTAACTAGGGTGCTTTTTTCTTAAAGCGTGTGATGGCCGTGAAGAGGAGCACCAGGCGAGCCCCAATTCATTTTGGGGGACACATCACTCCTCTAGCCCTCTATCTCGGACTAGATCTTTCTTCAATGCCTCCTCTGGTAAATAAGAGCTCTGTCAGCCTCCATCATCTACATCGGTCTAATTTGTTGACAAATCGTGATGGCGTGGTCTATGCGCACTGCCACGTCAACAAAGAATATCAGGAGTGTGCGCTCCCCGATCCTGTCTTCAACATTCAAGGGGCCCAACACTTCAGGTGGCCCATTATTGTCATCGACGACTCCGACAGTGCAGAAGATGAGGAGGACAATGACAACGATAACGGTGATGAGCATGAGGAGGAAGAGGAGACTGTTACTCCTCTTCAGACACGAGTGGCACCGAGGAAGCGGCCATGCTTCTATTCGAGTGCATCATCATCCTTGCAGCCTCCGCCACCACAACCCTCTCAAGAAGGAGAGGATGCCTTTTCAATGCAGGGAATGTATGCCATGCTGCAAGGCATTCAGGAGACGCATCAACTACATATCACATCCTTTGCAGATATACAGGACACGACCAACAGGTTGTATGTGAATCAGCAGGTGATTTTTGAGAATGAATGTCAGTTGTTCGCCAACCAACAGTAGGTTTACGACCAGTTGGGGAAGATCGAGCAACAACAACAGTCGTTCTACGATCATTATTAGAACCACGACTACTTCGGAGGATATCCACGACCACCGCCCATGCCGACTTATGATCCGAGCTTTCAGGGGCAATATCCTGAGTGGGACCCCCATACCCAGTAGTACCCGCTATTTCCACCCCCACAGCAATAGAATGGTATCACTGTTCCACCTTCTAAGGTTGTTTTTTACTATGAGGCCATAGTTGAATTCAAGCTTGGGGGGAGATGGAACAGTTTCTATCTTAGTCTTTATTTTTATCTTCTTTTGTTTTAGTATTTTCTAGTTTTTATTGTTTACATCTTTCTAGGATCCACGTCTATCTAGTGTAATCCGTGGATGTCTAATTTTAAATGTGTGTCATCTCTTGTTTTCATATGGGGAAAGTTGAAATTTGAGCATTAATTTGAAATTTTTTTCAAGTAATTGTAAGCTTGCTTTGTTTGAAATTGAACACTTAACTTATGAAAACAATTGGGTAGGTCAACTTTAAAACATATGATCATAATTGTACATCCGGATGATTCAATAAATGTGGACGGTTTTGGATGTTGAGCCTAAACTGACCAAATGGTAACGAGACCTTAATCATAAGTGAGAGAGAGACCCCTTGATTTAGTGGTACACAAGTCGGTAAGGAGGGACATATAATATCTTTTGATAGTTCTGTCAATTAGTCTTGTGATCTATCCACCGCAATGTCATTCACACTCCACCATAAGAACTGGGAGCACATTACTATCTTTCACTCTTTGGCTACATTCCATGTAGGTAGGTCTTGCATTACAGCCATTTTAGCATATTCCTTTTTAAAAAAATGAAAAGAGGAGAATAGTTATACATACACATTATCTTTATGTGCATGTCATAGTAGTTGCATAATTCACATTACATATTTGCATTTGTATCTTTTGAGCATACAGTACATCATGTGTCTTATGTTTTTCTAAAAATATTAAAGGTGTTGAACTTGTTCCATACCCTCCGAAAAGAATGCATCAAATGTACAAGTTATGTAAACTCATTGTCATTTATGAAAATGAGGGCTTAAAAAAAGGATTTGAGAAATAATAAAGAAGAAGAGCGAGAAAGGAACATGTTCTCACCTGAGAATTAAGAAGAATAAGCACATGGTGTAGTTTTCTTAGATATTCCATCTCACCTTGAGACGGAATGATAGTACATGCATCATTCCACCAAAAATGTAGCATGAGGACATTCTCATTTGCATTTTGTATCATGATAGGTCATTAATTTTTGTATTGCATGATTGATTGTTATGTGCTTCTTTTTCTTCTACAACCACCCATTCCATCCGCCCGTTGCTCAAAACAGTAGGACACCCATGATTATCTCCTCATTCTTGTATATCAGGAGATCTGCTTCTATGTAGATGGTAGTTAGGATATGAGCAACGCAGATAGGAGATCACGAGATGCACCAAGCTTGAACCGGAGGATTTTATTATATTAACTGCCTCATTTGATGGTGTTCATTGATCTTGGGGTGGATATCTCTTATGGACGATCATTGTTACCTTTAGGGTAGTTATCGTTCTGTGGTCAGTGAGGGTCGGCATGTGCATGTCAGGTGTGAATCATATAGTGATGTCGTTTATGCTAGTATGTTCTTTAGTTGTCCCTCGCAATTCTATTCTACAGTTTTGTGCTCGAGGACGAGCAAAGATCTAGCTTAGGGGAGTTTGATGCGAGGATTTTGAGTCGCTTTTATAGGCTAGTTTCATATGTGTTTTATGCGATTATTGGTCATTTTCATGGTTAATATTGCATGATTCAATTCCTTCAGCCTATAATCTCATTATGCATCAAATTTACCTTGTTTTATCTCACTTGGTATGAATGATCATATTTATTATAATTATCAAAGTTGATTCGAGTTTATCTTTGATTTTCAGGCTAAACGAATATATACAGCTGTCGATACCATCGACGGCTGTCGATAGTATCGACAAGGCCACAGAGAGGTAACCGCAAAAGAGCAGAATGAGTCGATACCATCGACCCAGGAGTCGATGGTAGCGAGATAGCTTCAGCGAGTCAGATTTCTACAAGTCGATATAATCAACCAAATAGTCGATACTATCGACTCCGTCTCAGCAGAATCAACTTAAGTGTCAGATTCCACAGAAAAGCGACGCCTAAGGTGTCATACCATCGACTCAGAAGTCGATGGTATCAAGATCATGTCAGAGCAAACCCAGAAAAGTAGAGGACCGCCGGTATCCGGGTGGGTCGATACCATCGACCTGCGTCGATGGTATCGACGTCGTCAGATCAGGTTAATCTACAACTCGAGTCTAATCGTACGATGATGATGTTTTGGCGGCCTAAAGTGGTGCTTATACCTAAAAACGGTGGCTCTAAGCCATCTATCACGTCATTAGCCGATGCACAAGTCTCGAGGAGAAGAGAGGAGGAAGAATGAAGCCAGATCTATGCACCGATTGTTCCTGAGGCCGTAGAAGGAGTTTTCCACCACCGGAAGGTTGTAGAACGCTCATCCCACGCCGAGGAACGTCCGAATCTTCTCCGTTCTGAGGTTATTCACATTTATCCATGTTTTCTCCATGTTTCCTCTTTCCTTCACCATGTTTTCTACTGAGATGAACATGCAGGGATAATCCCCTTTGTCTTTAGGACCGGGAGTAGCCCGGGTGATCGGTGTATGATTATTTCGACATAGTTTATCATAATTTGTCTCTAAAATTCATGGTATGCTATCGTTTTCTCTATTATATCATTGTGCTTGATCACCATTGTCATAATCCAATACCTTTAATTGCTTTTGACGAAGAATTAATGGTTGAAAAGAAACGATAATCACATTAATCAATAAATTCCTTGGAAAAGGTGATGTACGATTAATGGTGGGAACCTTTAGACCTAAATTTCATGCACCTTATCTAAGGCATAGGTTACTACTGACGTGAAACCAACTTAGGTTAAGGTAGTGAATTGTATCGTGGAAGCGAATAATTCTATTCCAGGCCACTACCCGAATTAGGAGACATTTCATGGTAATTGTGTAAAACTTAGTGCAACGAGAACCCGCGGTGAAACCGCAATCCTAAAGATTCCATTGAAATTGATTAAACCAACCATTTAATCGATCATTCTATTTTCTTTTGTTTTATTTTTCTTTTTCAAAACAATTCTCAAACTTTTCAAACCAGTTTAGCTGATCGTGGGTAGTTAGTAGTAGTCTATCGAGAATTTCATTTCCCTGAGTTTGACTCGGGCCTCACAAGGCCTATATTACATTGACGCATGCACTTGCGTTATACGCACGGTAAAATCGTGTCAGTGGTCTTCTATTTGTTGATGAATTTCACTTATATGAGAAAAGCATAATATATTTAAGAAAATAAATCATACAATTGTGGATCATCGTCCAAGGCCTAATAGAATAATTTGGCTCCATGTATCATGTTCAAATCCTTGGTAAAAATTATAACCATGATATCACTTTTCAGACAATCGATCAACATCATCAAATACCATTGTAACAATGAAGAAGATAGTCATATGTCAACACCATGATATTAATATTTTCATATATGCATCTGATGAATGACTAAAGACATTAATATTAGAAGTGTGGATATAGTCAAAACGTATCAATGCCCTTGTTAATGGTAAA